>OX637362.1:3299456-3712956 GCA_951799405.1 Agapetus fuscipes
ACAACCACAACGATAGTAGCAGCAACATGGATGGTGGCGGAGTTTACAGTATTTCGTGTGCAGACTGCGACTTTGTGTATGTTGGACAGACCTCAAGATCAATTAATGTAAGATTCAAGGAGCATAATAGGGCATTTAGAGGTCTGTCTGCATAATTCCGAAATGGCGGATCATTGCATCGAAAATGACCATACCTTTGGCATTGACGATGTAAGGGTTCTGCACTCGGAATGTAAATACAGGCAACTAAATGCCCTAGAAACAATTGAAATTCATAAATGTAAGCAGAATGGCCCTATTGTAAATATTCAAATCCCTCTAGCTTCCCCCCTGCTCATTGCTCCTCTCCGCAATCCGCCATAATCCAATCCCCTTAATTTTAGTTTTATTCTTTGTAATTTTGTTGTTATTATTATTATTTGTCTTTTGGTGTTGACTCAATAATTTTATTTGTGCTTTAAATATTTTATTTTATTTTTTGACCCTCGGATGTTTGAATTAATTTATTGTAATTATTATTTATTATTTTATGTTTTCTTTCTTTTTAATTTTTGACTGTTGTATTTAATTTTAATTAAGTTCATATTTATTGTACCTATACCTACCTATTTATTTGAATTTATATAATTTTGATCTATGGTTTGTTCTTAATAATTTTAATTTTTTTATGCATCACTCTTGATAATGACCTGAATATTGAAGGTCGAAAGTACTCGAGATTCAAAATATTATTGTGAAAATAAAACAACGTTTAATAAAAAATAATTTGATTTTAAAAAATGATTTTTCACTGTGTGAATACACAAACCCTACAAAATCTACAAATTAGGGTCTTTATTTACACACTCATGATCATTTCTTTTAGTAGGAACAAGTAAAAATTAACATACAATGTGCAAAAAAAGAATCTTCTTCTACTCCGTTACATAATGTAGATATCAGATTGAAACAAAAATTAAATAAACTTAATATTTTTCTAACTAATAACAGTAACTTGAAAACTATAATGCGTAACCTTTTTATACCGAACCGAAGTTCGGCCGAATTTTTTATTTTAACTGAATGTTCGGCCGAAGTTCGTATTCGGTTCAAACCACATTCGGCCCATCTCTAGTAGTTACTGTAAAACAGGGACATGTAAAAATAATGAATGTTGAAAATTTTAAAATGGTTTTATCCAAAAAATAAATGAAATACCAAGAAAGGAAGAGAAACGGTAGTAAGATAATTTAGCAAGCTTGAACAAAGGCTTTGGCCACCCATAATGTATTTAAAAAATATTTGATAATTTTTAGTCTACGATTTTTATAATGTGTTTAAAATTGAGAATAAATATTTGAAAATTTATATTTTCAATTTTTAAACTTTTCCGTGTAGATAGATTGAAAAATATTATATTTACCTAGCCAAAAATACAGCGAATCTGGTAAAATTAGCTTTGAAATTTTCTTTCTGGAAAAGTCAGATTAATTCGTATATATATAACGTCCGGTAAATATTTCAGTAGGTAGAACGCTTGCTTCCGAAACCATAAGGTTAGTGTTCAATTCTCTCCGCAGGTGTCAGAGATGTTTTATTTTTGAGTATTTTTTTCTAACCCAAAACGTATTACCGGAAAGGTTTACTCAGATTTCACATTAAATATGTACCACCTTCACTTTGCCACTTAGATTTTTATTTCCAAATCAAAATACCCATAAGGCTTATTCAACCTTCACAAGAAATGAGAAACAGCCTTCTAGGGAGCGGGGAATCCCCGACTTCAAGTGCAGGGTTGGTATAAGGCGGAAGGTTTTTACTTGGGAAAATAAGTAGGTGCCACAATCTACATGCGTCCCTTAACTCGGACTTCTCTGTCCTCTTTTTCCTTTACATTTCCTCCGTATATACATTTTGTAAGTCTTTCATCTTCCGTTTTCTCTGTCTTTTTCTACACTCCTTAACCATCTCATCACATTCTTTTGTACCTTTACTTTCACATCCTCTTTAAACTTGCATTTATATTTTACCCATTCATTCTTAATTCTATCTCTTAGAGTTTTTCCTGTCATACTCGTCAAAGGTTTCACTTTAACCGTAAACACCACACTTTACTCGTTTCGCTGTCACTTTTAGCACATGTTTCACTTCCATACAATAACGTCGGTAACAATATCTCATTGCGTACCGATATTCTCAAGAAAGTGTGAAAGGAAAAAGAGGGAAGGGACGACCGGGAAAAGTATGGAGTGATCAGATTGAGGATATTGTGAAAGAATGGGATATACAAAATGAGCGTAAATGAAGAAAATGCATGAAAAAGGTGATGGATATAAATGAATTGAAAGATTTTTTTTTTTTTTTTTTTTTTTTTTTTTTTTTTTTTTTTTTTTTTTTTGTGCACAACAGGTTTCCCTTATTACAGTGCACCCTCACACAGTCATTAACAAGCTGGGAGGAGCTCTTTAACTAGATCTTTGAATGATTCTAAGTTAATGTAAAAAATGTCTATGTCAGCGGAATTAATCAGAGTAACACTCCGAGTTAAGGCATGTTGTGCCATGACGTCGGTACGGGACAGCCGTACATGAAAAAGTTCATGCCGTCTTCCCCGGCCGTAGCCATCTGGCACATAAAGCTCAAAACTCTCTAACAGGGTGGGGCTGTCAATTAAGCCGTTAATGATCTTGTAACAAAGCACCATAAGAGAACCGTTGCGCCGAGATTCCAGGCTCCTGGAGCTGGTTTTCTCAAGTAATTCCTCATGGTGCATAAACTTGGGATAATTCCCATGTATTCTCATGAGGAGGTACCTCAAAAACTTTTTTTGAATTTGCTCCAAAAGATCTACATACTTCCGCTGATACGGGGCCCAAACCTCGACAGCGTACTCTAATTTAGAACGTACAATACAGTTGAAGACATCCACTATAGCTCTCGGTGACTCAAAATTATTGCTAATTCTGATCACAAAGCCCAATAACTGGTAGCATTTGGTCGTCAACTGCGTTATATGTTCTGTAAACTTCAGACCAGGATCAAAAACTACGCCCAGGTCCCTAAATGAAAAGACACGAGCCAGTATCGACCCACCAATACTGTACTCATGGATTATGGGACAAGCGGATCTTGTGAATGACATGACAGAACACTTGCTAATGTTGAAGTTCAATCCATTATTATTGGACCACATCAGCAGAGAGTTCAAATCCATCTGTAAATTAATACAGTCTTGAAAATCCTTGATTTCTGTATAAATTTTCATGTCATCGGCGTAAAGAAGACAAGAACTATTTTTGATCTTGTCCGCAATGTCGTTAATGAACACAATGAAGGCTAGAGGGCCTAAATTGTATGTAAGGAAAGGAAAAAATGCAGGCAGCTCTGCAGAGGCTCTGGTCCCCCTCTAGCGGAATGAGTTATAGTTACAGTTACATCGTCAGCCGTTTATTTTTTTCAATTCATCCTATCGTACTTACCACTTATTTTCCCTTATATACACCCTATTCTCAAGGGTATGTTAGAGGATAAGTACGTGCATATAGGTACTTTTTGCAACTTAGACTATACGAGATCATTAGGGTGAAAACATAAAGCAGGGTAGTGTATCACATTCGCTATAAAAGTGAAGCCGGAAGACTAGACTGAGGTAAACATTATTAAAACTTAACATTGCACGTCTCGGAAGCAAAATGCCGTTACTGCGAGAAAACTTTTAAACAATTTTGAACCATATTCGTAAAGTATTCAAGGATGAAAATGCCTTGCGATATTTAAGGGATGAAGAAATTTCTAGATCGACCTTGTATGAAGTTTGCATTGCAACATTTTTTTTTAATAAAGTTAATACAATTTTTAATAAATTTGTTTATTCAATAAAATAAAAATTGCTTTGTTTTAATTCACATGAGTTTATTTTTGGACACGACCAGTTTCGGGAGAAGCAGTACCTCCCATCTTCAGGTGTAAATAGAATTTTTTTAAATTCTATTTACACCTGAAGATGGGAGGTACTGCTTCTCCCGAAACTGGTCGTGTCCAAAAATAAACTCATGTGAATTAAAACAAAGCAATTTTTATTTTATTGAATTAAAATGAACTTTCACGAAGTAACTGCTGAAAATCTAGATAATATAATTTGTTTATTGTTTACTAAATTTTCTTTGTATTTTTTTGCTTTCAAATGATTTGAGGTTTATGAAAAATACAAGAATAGGAACGAAATTCAGTAGCGCAATATTTTCCAGATATTAAATTTCCTTTTGTAGATTTTCAATTTTCAGAAAATATTATTTTCCAAAAATTTGTGATAAATCTATCTGTAATCTAAATTGCCAATATTTACGATTACTGCTAAATGTAAATTCACACGCAAAAACGTGCAAGCTCGCGCTTAAAAAACAAATCTTAAATGAACTTTCAACTCTTGCCAACGTTCCCCGAAACAAGGGTGACATCAGCAAAGATCAACATTTGTTTACAATGTATAAAGTCAGCCTCATTCCATCATATAAGTCAAATAATTTTAATATTTATTTATCTATCTAAGTTTTTTGAATTAAAAAAATATTTCATTTGTAGATATCTATAACATAAAGGTTTTTTGGAATCGCAACCAATAAGATTATTTATTTATTTAAGGTTCATTTTGCCAATATCTATAATCTAAGTTGCAAAGATATATTAACATTTAAAGCTCATATCAAATGCATGCCCACAAACAAACACGTGTAGTTCGCGCTTGCAAATGCTGAATGTGTACTTACAATAAAATCAAAACCTCAAATGAACATGAACCCTACAACTTTTGCCGACCTTCCCTGACACAGGGGTGATATTGGTAAAGTGAACCATTTTTTTTACAGTATGGGTGGTTAGCCTCATATGGTTCTCTATAATTAAGTGGTGAAGGGTACCATACAACTCGTTTCTCATCGGTTTCCCTCTTTAAAATGAGGCAAAAATGATAATAAAGTAGACTGCATGGTTTCAATGGGGGAAAAATACGTATTGTTTCTTTGGTTTTAAATGTATTTTGTTACTTTGTGCCTATATTTTTTAGCTACTTTGTTGCCTCATTTTAAAAGGGAAGCCGATGGGAATCGCATTGTATGGCACCATTCGCCACTGGAGTATAATATCATCTTATATATATGTAGCTAAAACAATAAAAAATTTCGTTACTGCGAGTATATCAGTCGACCCAGAAAATGCTTAAAAATTGTAATCTCTCAATTTTGTCATCGCTAGAATTCATCGTTTTAAAGTCACTTACAAAACTGTCATAAGAATTCCGACCACGTGATCGTGACAAAGCGTGGAAAAAAAGATTTGAGAGGAAAAGCCTATGAAAGGGAAATGATAATAATTGCGAGGGAAGGAATTCTTGAATTTTCTAAAAGAAAACTGAAGATTTTTCAGAATCTAGGGGTTGATACGCGGTTGAACCACCCTGCTGTAGAAAATTGTTCACTTTGATAATGCCACGCCTGTTTCAGGGAAGGACGACAAGAGTTTTGGGGTATATGTCCATTTGAGATTTGGGTTTTTATGTTATACATAGGTTCACATGCGGCATGTGCAAGCGCGAACTTGTACGTGTCTGCTCGTGAGAATAAATATAATGTGAATCCCCAATGTTACATATCTTTGCGACTTATGTAGTTTAGAATAGTGTCACCTCCTCACAGTGATAATATGCAAGATACTTTCCTGACGTATTTCCTGCCTAAGCAAAGGATTTTATGTGGTTTTATGTTTATAATACAAGAGTGATACAAGCAGCTCAAGAGGATGGCGACGAATAGAGACAGATAGCTCGCACAACAAGGCACTGCCTTTACAAGAGGACGGCAACCAACAGAGAAACTGGCAGTTTTTATCATACTGGTATACCCACGCACAGGCAATGCCTATGTGGGTTTTTCTTTTAAGTTTTTTTGAAAATGTGTATAATTATCTGTATTTTTGAAGAGGAATATTAATAAAAAAAAAAGAAAAAAAAAGAAGAGAAAGATGCCTGGCCCTAAAAGGCACTGCCTTTACAAGAAGATGATAATCAACAAAAACAGATGGCTGACACAACAAGGCACTGCCTTTACAAGAGAATGGCAACCAACAGCGAAGGATGCCTGGCCCTACAAGGCACTGCCTTTACAAGAGGATGATAATGAACAGAGACAGATGGCTGGCACAACAACGAACTGCTTTTACAAGAGGATAACAACCAACGGAAAAAGATGCCTGGCCCTAAAAGGCACTGCTTTTACAAGAGGATGGCAACCAACAGTGAAGGATGCCTGGCCCTACAAGGCACAAAGCCTTTACAAGAGGTTGGTAACCAACAGAGACAAATAGCTAGCACAACAAGGCACTGCCTTAAGAAGATAAAAATTCGAGTAATATTATATTTTAGATCCGTTCATTATTCTACAAATACAAGTTCTCAATAACGTGAAATAATTGTAAGCACCCTAATAATCGTAGACGAAAAATGGTTTTGAAAAAAAAACATTGTTCATGAAATGAGACCCTTGATTTTTAAGAAAAAAATCGGCGGGAAAAATGTCGGAAAGCTTTTCCGAGAATGTCTCCTTTGAGTTTCCAACGCCTCTATGGAAATAATCGCCGCCAATTTCAAGTTTCTAAAAAATTCATTATAGCCACTTACATTTTTTTTAAACGTGCTTAAGAATGAAATAATCAACTAATAGCAGATCTGAAAATACCGTTAGAGAAATTAAAAAAAAATGTAAATACAGTACTAACTGTAATCTATAATAATAATCTATCATCTAAGTTGCGAGGATATATTCATTCAAAGCTCTCAGATGTATGCCCACAAACAAACACGTGTAGTTCGCGCTTACAAATGCTGATTGTGTACTTACAAATAAAATCCAAACCTCAAATGAACATAAGCCCTGCAACTCTTGCCGACACTCCCTGAAACCGGGGTGACATTGGCAAAGTGAACCATTTTTTACAGTATGGGTGGTCAACCTCATACCAACCTATAAGTCAAGGAATACGAGTGATAAATAACATTTAAGTATAAGAAAACAACAAAACCTTAAAAATAAATCTATACAAAAAAAGTCAAAAATGTCTTATGCAAAAAATGTAGCAAGCTAATAAACCAACATTACAAATCAGCATTGCAGATTAGCCGCCACTTCTTTCTGTCCTTGCATACTTCTTTCATTTCATCCAGAGTCATAACTTTTTTCATACAAGCTCTCCTTTTATTATGAATCTGGATATTATGACACTCGCTATTTCGAAAATTTGAAATCTAACTCGAAATCTAAGCTGCAAAGATATATACGCATTCCCACAAGCAGAATGTATAATTTTGCGCTAACACATGCCACATGTGGACCTACAATATAAAAACCCAATCTCAAGTGAACATAAGCCCTGCAACTCTTGCGGACCTTCCATGAAACAGGGGTGACATTGGCAAAGGGAACCATTTTTTACAGTATGGGTGGTCAGCCTCATACCAACCTATAAGTCAACGAAAAATTATAATACTAAATGTCAGTATTATGATGGTAAATGTAATTTACGAGTATAGGTGTGTTATCAAAAGTCAAACCGGTCGTCCGTTCCGTTGGAAGTCCGGTCGATAGCTCAGTTGGTAGCCTGCTTGCATTCCATGCCGTGAGCTCGGGTTCGAATCCCGCCGAGGGTGTCAGAAATGACTTTCCGTTTCGGTGTTTATTTCAAACTCCAAAATAAAATACCTGCAAGGTTTACTCAGCCTTCACAAGAAATAAGTCCCAGCCCTCTCGGGAGCTGGGAAACCTCCACTTCAAATGAAGTGTTTGGCGTAAGGCCTTATCTTTAAAAATAAATGGGTTCAAATCGCCACATGCAACCCATTCGGGATAACGCGGCCAGAAGTTATACTGTATGTGTAGCTTAGTTGAGTTGTAATCAAATAATTTAGTCGGTCCGGTCGATAGCTCAGTTGGTAGAGTGCTTGCATTCTACCCCGTGAGCTCGGGTTCGAATCCCACCGAGGAGGGTCTCAGAAATGATTTCCAATTTCGGTGTGTATTTAAAACCCCATTATATAAATACCGGCGAGGTTTACTCAGCCTTTACAAGAAATGAGTACCAGCCCCCTCGGGAGCTGGGAAATTCCCACTTCAACTGAAGTGGTTGGCGTAAGGCCGGCCCCCTTACCTGTAAAAATAAATAGGTTCAACTCACCACATGCGACCCCTTCGGGGATAACGCGGCAAGAAGTTACACAATACGTGTAGCTTAGTTGAGTTGTAATCAAATAATTTAAAGTCTTTATTTTTAACTGTCGTTAGTGTCTTGAAAATGTATGTATTAAATTAAAGTATCTTATAAAATGAAAGGTTTGAATGTTCGAATATTCAATATGAAGGTTTGAATGTTTGAATGTTCAATATTTTTTAATGTATTAGCGGAAAGGTTTTCTTTAAAAGAAAATAATGCAAAAAATGTAGCAAGCTAATAAACCAACATTACAAATCAGCATTGCAGATTAGCCGCCACTTCTTTCTGTCCTTGCATACTTCTTTCATTTCATCCAGAGTCATAACTTTTTTCATACAAGCTCTCCTTTTATTATGAATCTGGATATTATGACACTCGCTATTTCGAAAATTTGAAATCTAACTCGAAATCTAAGCTGCAAAGATATATACGCATTCCCACAAGCAGAATGTATAATTTTGCGCTAACACATGCCACATGTGGACCTACAATATAAAAACCCAATCTCAAGTGAACATAAGCCCTGCAACTCTTGCGGACCTTCCATGAAACAGGGGTGACATTGGCAAAGGGAACCATTTTTTACAGTATGGGTGGTCAGCCTCATACCAACCTATAAGTCAACGAAAAATTATAATACTAAATGTCAGTATTATGATGGTAAATGTAATTTACGAGTATAGGTGTGTTATCAAAAGTCAAACCGGTCGTCCGTTCCGTTGGAAGTCCGGTCGATAGCTCAGTTGGTAGCCTGCTTGCATTCCATGCCGTGAGCTCGGGTTCGAATCCCGCCGAGGGTGTCAGAAATGACTTTCCGTTTCGGTGTTTATTTCAAACTCCAAAATAAAATACCTGCAAGGTTTACTCAGCCTTCACAAGAAATAAGTCCCAGCCCTCTCGGGAGCTGGGAAACCTCCACTTCAAATGAAGTGTTTGGCGTAAGGCCTTATCTTTAAAAATAAATGGGTTCAAATCGCCACATGCAACCCATTCGGGATAACGCGGCCAGAAGTTATACTGTATGTGTAGCTTAGTTGAGTTGTAATCAAATAATTTAGTCGGTCCGGTCGATAGCTCAGTTGGTAGAGTGCTTGCATTCTACCCCGTGAGCTCGGGTTCGAATCCCACCGAGGAGGGTCTCAGAAATGATTTCCAATTTCGGTGTGTATTTAAAACCCCATTATATAAATACCGGCGAGGTTTACTCAGCCTTTACAAGAAATGAGTACCAGCCCCCTCGGGAGCTGGGAAATTCCCACTTCAACTGAAGTGGTTGGCGTAAGGCCGGCCCCCTTACCTGTAAAAATAAATAGGTTCAACTCGCCACATGCGACCCCTTCGGGGATAACGCGGCAAGAAGTTACACAATACGTGTAGCTTAGTTGAGTTGTAATCAAATAATTTAAAGTCTTTATTTTTAACTGTCGTTAGTGTCTTGAAAATGTATGTATTAAATTAAAGTATCTTATAAAATGAAAGGTTTGAATGTTCGAATATTCAATATGAAGGTTTGAATGTTTGAATGTTCAATATTTTTTAATGTATTAGCGGAAAGGTTTTCTTTAAAAGAAAATAATGAAAGGATAATCAACCTAGTTCAACTTGTCGACAAAGGGCTCACAAATGACGAAAATTCGAACAGACACACAATTTATCATTGTTTTCTTAAAAGTTTTAAAATATTCAAAGATTAAAAAGTGTTTTAATATTCTTCAGAAGGAGGAAGTTTGATGAGAGAATAAAATTTCAGGAAACCAATGTCAGGGAAATGATTTATGGACCGTGATTTTTTGTTCATTGTAAGATAATTTGACAAAAAAAAAACATTTGTGTATCAAGACTTCCTTAATTTATATTTTGATATGAGGTTGACCTCTCTAACTTTACTGTAAAAATATGCTCACTTTGCGAATGTCAGCCATATTTCAAGAAGGCGAGTATTGTGTAGTTTGATTTTGGGTCAAATTTGGTTTGTATACAAGTTTGACCGGTCCGTAGTCCAGTGGCAACATTTCGGACTCATAAATGGAAGGTTGTGGGTTCGAATCCCGGTGGAGCACAAAAAATGTATCAAATATATTTTAAAATATTCTCTTCGCTGGGTTGAAAAATTCATAAACCTTTACCAAAGACCGATCACTAAATGGTCCATCTAGCCTTACAGCAACTAGGTCTTGCTTGAGTATTGGCGCTTTGTAGCGATGACCAAGCTTGTGCACGTCTGCGGCACTACAATAAGTGTCATAGACCCCTAGAGTCTCTAGAATCTAGGGAGTCTCCCGCACCGGGAGCAAGAGGTCGTGAGTGGATCGGCCTGATAAAAGAGATCACGATTCTTTCCAATACAGAAGCTTGAAAATATCCTTATTGCGATATTAATTGATGGAGCATCATTTCAGGTCCAACGTGTGCTGGAACCAGCTATCTCTGAAGCTGAGGATGGAGACCGGTAAAGAACGCTTCAAGAAGGAATTGCAGAGTTACATGTTTTCCAGGAAGCAAGAGTAGGATGGGCGCCCTTGGGGTGGCTGGAGCCACTAAACGGCGCCCAAAAGAGGAAACAAATTATCCAACTATATACACATACCTTACACACAGAAGGACTGCCCTGATGAGGGATCGTATAACCGATCCGAAACGTCGGCTAAAAATAATAATACGCTCCCCCAGTTCTTGTTTGCCGTATATACCAAATTTGTCAAAAATGACTTTTTAATGCAGTTGTCTTAATAATCAAATTCTACACAATCTGAACCAAGAAAAACGAAAAACTCGATAATTAGAGAGTTGTTTTAAATATTTTTAAATCAATTTCCGGTTTTCATAAGACACATTGGTCCAGTATACATGCAAACATTGCTCATGTAAAATTAGCTTAATGGTCTATACGGCAAACCAGAACTAAGGCAGCGAATAGTCAACGGATTATCCGAAAACTTACCAACCAATTATATCCGTGAAAACCTAAAATTAAACATATATATACATAAATCTACCATGGAAGGCACGATACCACGATAGACGAAGAGACTTAAAAAATAAACAAAAAATATAAAAAAGAAGAATAAGAAGATGCCTCATTAGGCGAAAATATTCGAGCAAAAAAGAAATAAATAAGTGAATTAAAACTTTGTTTCCATTTAAATTTTTTAAATAATTAAAAATGGACTTTCACTGTGTTAATAAATCCACCCTAAAAAATATACCAAAAAATATGTTTTTTTTTCAATGCCAAATTAGATTCTTTTTTAATACCAGTCTCATAATCAGAGGCTCTGATCTGGTCGTTCGTTTGCGGCCTCGCTGTTTTTAAAGCCAAACAAATTGTTAGTAATTTTTTGTGCGGCGGCATTATCAGGCGCCCCTACCTGACAAAAGTTTGCCGAAAATTGTGCGGATTACGCGGCGCGTTTTTCATCGTGATTAATTTTCTTCAAAGAGATTAAAATACGGTGCAAGAAAAAAGACAATTTTGCCTGTTAAAAAACAATGTATTCAAAATAAAACCCACACCTCGAAAGAGCATAAAGCATACAACTTACTATAACCTATATATCTATAATCTAAGTTGCAAATATATATGAACATTCAAAACACTTAAAAAATGCATGCCCACAAACAGACATGTACATTACTTACTTACTTTACTTTCTTCGGCTCATAAGCCTTGAAGGCTCAGGGCCTCCCGCACCACAATCCTCCAGGACTCTCTGTCTTGTGCTGCTTCCCTCCATGGTCCCCTCACTCCCAGAACTTCGGCGTCGGCTTCAACGTTGTCTGCCCACCGTATCCTGGGACGTCCGAGTGGTCTAACACCTGAGGGGGCACCATCCAATACTGTTCTGATGATCCTGGAGTCCTCTGCACGTGCTACATGTCCGGCCCACTGGAGTCTTCTTGATTTCATTACTGACACTATGACATGTACACTAAATAAATAAATATAATAATCCTCGAGTTGTCGTCTTTTAAAACACGAGTAAAGTTTTAAAAAGTACACCAGTGTGAGGTTTCAGTCTGATATCTATTTTATTTCTACAATATGTAATGTGTTCATTTGAGAGGGTTTTTATATAGTAGGCCCTCATGCGGCATGTGTGAGCGCAAAATTATGCGTGTCTGCTTGTGGGAATGCATTTAATAAAAATCTCAAATGATACATATCTTTGCGACTTAGATTTAGATAAAATTACCTCACATTTGTAAGACTTGTATTGTACACCGTATGTTCATACTGAAGTAACCGTATCATCATTTAACTCCACGACAATACACGGACTGCAAGCGTCGCTGCCATCCGTTATCGGCCAACCAATAAATAAAACAAGAGCACATAAACATCCAGCACTGCTATCCATCCTGCGTGAATGGCAATCAAAACAAATGGCTGTGTTTATCCGTTATGCGTTTAATAGCATATTTCATGCTGCAATACTGCTTTTGACAACTCGGCAATTTTTACAATGACCATTTCCTACGACCTATTCCTTGACTGATTGGTTGGTATGAGGTTGACCACCCATACTGTAAAAAATGGTTCATTTTGCCAATGTCACCCCTGTTTCAGGGAAGGTCGGCAAGAGTTGCAGGGCTTATGTTCATTTGAGATTGGGTTTTTTTATATTGTAGGTCTTATAGGTTGTTATGCGGCTGACCACCCATAATATAAAAAAATTGGTTCACTTTGCCAATGTCACCCCTGTTTCAGGGAAGGACGGCAAGAGTTGCAAGGCTTATGTTCATTTGAGATTGGGTTTTCATATTGTAGGTCCACATGCGGCATGTGTTAGCGCGAAATTATACATATCTGCTTGTGGGAATGCATTTAATATAAATCTTAAATGATATATATTTATTTATTTATTTCTTTGAGAAAACTACAGCTTTATAAAAAGTAATTACAATGGTGTTCTTAAAATTAATATAAGCCAAAATTGTTTCTTCTATTTAAAATTATAGAGATAGAATAATAATTTGATCAGTATGCTGAGCTAGTATTGACATACAATAGAAAATTGTGAAGACAAGAAAATAAAAAGAGAGCAAAACAAAAAACAAAAAGCAAAAAGACACAAGTTGACAAGCAACAAAAAAGAAAAAAAAGAAACAAGGTGTAAAAAAATAAAATTAAAAGTAAAAGTAAAGTGGAAAGGAATGAGGAAAAGGAGGGATTATTACGTAAGTGAAGGAGCTTGATTGAGGGAGTTAGGGGACAGAGTTGAAAAATATCTCAATTTATTGCTAAAGGTTGTTAATGAGTCATGGAAAATATCTAGATTTTTGAAATTTTGGTTATAGTCACGCTGTATTCTGAATAAAGTTGAGTGGTATCGGTAATTGGTATGACAGATGGGTAGGTGAAATAAATTTTGCGAGCGGGTATGTCTGTTTGGTATAAGAAATGATATGTTACATAATAAATCAGGGGAGTCAATTGCATTATTGCATATTTTGTACAAAAGTAATTGATCAAAGTAAGTCCTTCTATCTTGTAGTGTGTTAATATTGAAAAATTCTATGGAAGTTTTGTAATCGCTGTGTTCAATGTATTGTCGTTTCTCTAAATATTTAACAAAAATCTTTTGAATATTTTCAATACGGTTAGTGGGAATTTTGTAGTGTGGATTCCATATTGGAGTACAAAATTCTAAATGAGGGCGTATATGTGAAAGGTATAGTGTTTTTAAAGTGTTGATATTATTAAATTGTTTACCGGTGCGGATGATAAAACCCAACATTCGGTAAGCTTTGGAGGTAATTGAGTCAATATGCTTGTCATACGTCAATTTGGAATCCAATAAAACTCCCAGATCTCTCACACTATCAACCTTTTTCAATAACAAACCATTTATGGAATAAGAGTGTGTTATAAGGGTGTTTTTGCGAGAAAATGTTAAAAGAGCACATTTGGACACATTGAAGTCGATTTTATTTTTATAGCAATACACACTTAGTCTATTGATGTCATTTTGTAAATTAATGCAGTCATTTATATTGTTAATTGTTGCGTAAATTTTCATGTCATCAGCGAAACCTGAAAAGTGTGAGGATTGGAAGCAAAATTGTATGTCATATATGTAAATATTAAAAAGAATGGGACCTAGGTGTGAGCCCTGGGGTACACTAATCTTTGCAGCTTAGATTAGATTAGATTAGGTCCATATGCGGCATGTGTGAGCGCGAAATTATGCGTGTCTGCTTGTGGGAATGCATTTAATATGAATCTCAAATGATACATATCTTTGCAGCTTAGATTTAGATTTAAATTTAGACTAGACCAAATTCATGACTCGGTTTTTTCGTTTGCTTTTCCTTTGTAACCCTTGTTGCAAGGAAAGCAAGATTTTTTTTTTTTCCAAGATTAAGTTCGCAATTTACAAAAATTGATTTCTAGCTCTGGCTTTCAACTTCACGGCTCAACATTTTGATCGACACTCTCCTGATGCCCTATTGCGGTCCCTTTATAAAGGCACAAAATAGATCTTTTTTGCATAGGTACTCGTATTCCAGATCATTCGATCTTTCGCTCATACCAGACCGCCATTCATGTACTGGCATACTGGACTGTTCTACACACACTATTGTACTTGTACAGCACGCGTAGGTACTCAAAGTTCTTAACAGTAATTTTGACTTAATGTCCGTTCGATAGTTCAGTTAACAGAACTCTTATGTTCAGTGGCAGAGGGCAAGAGTTCAGTCTCCACCGAAGAGATCAGAAAATATATCCCGTTTTGTTGTTTATTAAATTCAACTCGCACCGCCACTAAGCTGTACATAGAGTGCAACTTATTACAACGTTGCTCCCGAGGGGGTCACGTGTAACATGTGGAACCTATTAGAATCATTCTAATATTTTATACATATTTTTAAAGAAACTTGTATGGCTCAGAGAAGATTTGGAATATGGCCTGTGTGTTAAAACAGTAATGTACCCTACAATTGCTATTCTGATAGCATTATTTTTCTCTCTAATAATTGATTTCTCAAAAACTTGATGTATGAAATTCAATAAAGGTAAAAGTTAAAAAAAAAATGTAAACTTCAAGGCATTTGGAAAGGTCACTTGTAATAAAAAATTAAAAACCGATAATATTTTTCAGAAATAAATTGTAGTTTTAAAAACACCCATTGTTTGCATGTTTTCTTTAGAACGACAATAAACACGTCTAGACTGAATTTTTTTTTTACGGTTTTCATTATATTAGTATAAAAATACAAAAATTGAAAAATGCGTTTCAAGTTTTCGTGTCGTTTTCTAAATTATACAAATAAACAAGTTTGCACTGGTAGCTAGCACGAAATGGCATTGAGCTAGAAATGATGATGAAAGATGGCCTCAGAGGATCGTCGAGTGGTGACCCAGGATGTTCAAGCATTGAGTAGAGAGTCCGCAGCTGAGATGACTGGAAGATGTTCAAGAGACTGCAGGTAGGAGGAAGTTGAACAAGGCTGGACATCAGTTTTGAAAATACTTACTTCCAACAGTGGATAGAGATTTATAAAGACTGTAACGATGCTTTCGTTTCACTAGGAGTTCCAATAACTTTCAATTCTCTGCAAAAGTCTATTCCACTTAATCTAAATCTAAGCTGCAAAGATATATATCATTTAAGATTCATATTAAACGCATTCCCACGAGCAGACATGTATAATCCTATCCTGAAATCCTTCTCTCAGTTTATTCACATCCATTTCCCTTATTTATATTTGCTGTGTATAATATCGAAGGTTAAAAGGCAGTAGGGCATAAGCGACATCAACTAAATTGTTCAGGAGAGCAGTTTAAAGTGTAAGATTGCAGAAAAATGGCTTAACTTTTTTTATTTTTTAACATGTCGTTAAAATCAAAACAGCCTTAAAATAAAATAAAAAGAAAGGCATTTATTAGCATTCCTATTAATGTGGTTTTACGATTTTTTAATTTCACAAGCGCCTTATGGACAGAAAAAGCCAACATCTTGTCGGTTACACCAAAACCATACTTCGAAAACGCAGTTGTTTGCTTGAGCAAAAACAACACAAAAATCATCGTAGAGCTATGGGAGTTAGCGCATTAGAAAGAGCGTAAATTTTTAAGTAGGATAACATTCATAACTCATTTTTGACCAAAATGCCGCTTATGCTTTTAACCGTCGATATACACAATGAAAAGAAAAAGGTGTCAAGAGATTTTCAAGATATTTTTCATAACAAAAGCTGAGAAGAAACGGTTTAACTGTTTTCCTTTTTCCATGGAATTTTTCCCGACGATGACTAATTGTCATCTCATAAGAAATTGTGCGAGCGTGTTTGTTACGGCTCATATTATTTCCCAACTAAGACGAAATTTCACTTAGCATTTTTCTTGTCTTTGTTTTATCTTTCAAGGCATTTTCTTTTCGTGTTTTCTTATTAAAGTAAAAACGTAAATTATGATTTCTTTACTTTATGTAGCTGACCCATCGTGACATACAAGCTTTGACAACTTTTGCTAATGTCACTCCTGTTTCATGGAAGCTAGCCAAAATTTTCAAGGTAAGAAAGTTGAGCTTATACGTGTCTAATTGGTAATAGACGATCAATTTGATAATTAAATGTGCATTAATCCTTGCAACTAAATTTAAATGACAGATGTTACAACTGTACCCTTAGTACGAGTTGCAAAACTTGAGTAAAGTAAAGTTTACGGAAAGTATTTAAGGGTGATTTTCCCCAAAACCTGCCGTTTATGTTTCTTACACTTTATGGTCTTAGCAAAAGAGTTACAGTGATGAAGAAAATCAAGTTCAAACAAACAAAAACGGCAGATTGTGGGAAAACCACTCTTTCATACTTTCCGTAAACTTTACTTTACTCAAGTTTTGCAACTTGTACTCAGAGTACTGGCTTTATTAAGAGTGTACCCATTTCTTCCTCGAGAAAGTGCATCATAAGGATAAGAGTCTAAGCTGTGCCAAGAAGTTTAAATGCAAGTAAAGACTTGATGGAATTTACTCAATCTAAAAGTAAATATGAAAAATAAAGGAAATCATTTCTCCCTGAGTGAAGCACCCATCGCTTTGCGAAAGTGCGCCGTCTCTAAATGAAAAATATCAATGCTACTGAAACACTTGTTATAAGTTTCACACACCCGGTAAATTGGCGCGCTCTGAGCATAGTTGGTGCGACACACAGGGAGATGAAAGAGATAGTCTTTGTTAATTTACCCTCCATAGGTTAGTGGCATATTTTCATTTAACTTTTATATGAAAATTTATTAATATATCGATCAGTTAGAGGCCAAAAATCAAGGGTATATTCGGCAGGTGCCTTCTTAATATAAAACTAAAATTTTAGTACATCGTTGCAACTTAGACTATAAATTGTCAGCTTCTCTGCTGCTTCTTGATATCAATTCTTCCAAAGTTTAAAAATAAATATACTGAAACTTGGATCAAAATATAGAAGTTCAGGGTAAGTATATGGCTCTGAAGAAAACTGAAAGGGTTGGACTAGTGAGGAAGTAATAGCGCTTTAAAGAGCTCTCGTAGAATATGACTTTAAATTCTTGGCTGAAGTTTTGCTTTAAGATAGATTCACAATTGAGACTGGAATTTTTACCTTCATATATATTATTTTTAATTGTTCGGTTTTTCCACTTCTTGCTCTTTTCAATCCTTTCTTCAATTCTTTATCTATACCATCAGTCTATAATACTTCAGTAATATTAAAAGTTTCCGCATGTTTAACGTTGAAATTTTCAATAGAACTTTTTTTTATAATTTTAATTGTTACGTGTGCCGTGTGAAACCTATGTATTCTTACAGTTAACGGGGATGGCTTTACGCCAAACTATGCGAGCTTACCAGCTCCCAAGGGGGTTGTTTTTTTTATATTTTGAAACCTGATTAAACCATTACGGTATTATGGCATTCTTGGCGAGGATCAAACATAATCCTCAGGCATAGAACAGGAGCACTGTACCAATTGTCAATTTGTTTTTTCAGGATCTATTTTACACAATGCCAGTGAACAATGTCCTGATCCCCTTTTCTAGCTATTGATTATTGACTTCACGGCTTAATGTTTCAATCGACTGTGCCCCTTGTACCATTGCGGCTCGCTTGTATTCGTACAAAAAGGACTATTCTCGCGCGGGACCGTCCACTTGGAACCAGCTGCCTCCTGAAGTGCGCGCCAAGGAAGGGATCGAGAGCTTCAAGAAGGGAATGAAGACCCATTTCTCCACCGCCGCGTCAAGCCTGAAAGCGCCCTTGCAGTGACAGTAGTCATGAAACGGCGCTATACAAATCATCATCATCATATTCTATAGTGGATTGTACTAGATCAGTCTACTATTTAATCATTAAACTACAGGCGAACACACACACATAAGCAAATCCCACGAACTCTAGTATTCGTAACAATATTTACGAACTTAAAGGAACTATTGCAGAATTGTGGGTGCGCCTTAAACGTCTCACTTACGGCAGTAAGTACAAGTTGTTCTGAGGACATATTATTATCTAGCTAGTTGTTTATGAAACCTTCCTGAACAAGCAGGCAGAGCCAAATACTTGAGGGTCTCATGCTAAGCCTGCACTGAGGGAAAGTCACACACTTAAGTGAGGGATTAAATGCCCTGTATACAGACGAACACTCAACATGCAACATGAAAACTTTCGCACTTGACACAAATTGTTACGATTTTTGCTGGGTTCTCTTTTCAATTAAATGCAATAATTTCCTATTTCACAACTAGACAATCACTGTTTATTGGTATTCCACAGCAAATAACTCTCTTTGACTGTACTGTCCGTACCATTTTGATCTCTTATATAAGGAACCAGAGGGGTATTTCTCGCATTCACTAGATCATTATTTCACTAGAACGTCATTCCAATGCACTAATACAATCATGAACTATTCCTAGATTGTTCTATAGTACGTGTATAAGCGTACGTACGTATTTCTATTTTGCAACAATAACTTTCTTTTCCGGGCTGTGTAGCCGTGGTCTGGTTGGTTTTTATTCAGAACAGCTATGAAGCGCCAATACTCAAGCAAGACCCAATTGCTGTAAGGCTGGATGGACCTTTAGTGACCGGTCTTTGGTAAAGGCTTTGTGAATTTTTCAATCCAGCGATGAGCATATTTGAAAATGTAAATGGTATGTTTTTTGTACTCCGCTGGAATTTGAACCCACAACCTTCCATTTACGAGCCAAATTGTTGCCACTGGACTACGGACCGGTCAAATGTAGTTAACTTAAATTTGGTCAAAGAACAAACGCGCAATGTGCATGAACGTTGAATGCCCTGTGTATGTACGGGGCACGTTGGGCCATGTTAGAACGACACAGTGACAATAATAATAATAATAATAATAACAGGCTGATTTATTTTAAATTACACATGATAAGAGAGCGCCGTTTTTGTGTGTCACACCTCAAGGGCCCTCTCCGATCATGGATAAGACTTTCTAAACAAGTGTGCCTTGAGTGCTCCTCGAAATACACCCACAGATTTGGAGTTCTTCACTCCGGGTGGCAGTCTGTTCCACTCCACCGGCCCCGCAACACGGAAAGCGCGGTCTCCGAAGTTTGTACGAATCTGACGGCGCGGCTGAACCAAATTGACTACTCCATCACCCGCAGATCTGAGTGTCTGCCTCCTAACACCCATTTCAACAGGTGAGATCATATCAGCCAGATAAGGTGGGGCCAAGCCATTGATGGCTTTATATACCATTAAACAAACACGGAAGACCACCCTCTCCGGGAAACGAAGCCAATGAAGTTTTTTTAACAGCGGGGTGATGTGAGCGAATCTGGGAATCCCGAATATGAGTCTTGCTGCCGAATTCAACACAGATTGAAAGCGATTAAACTGTTTCTTCGGCTGACCACTATAAAGCGTCGAGCAATAGTCAATCCGAGACATCACAAACGCACTCACCAGGGTCTTAACCGCATCTGACGGCAGACATTTTCTTATTGCCTTTATTTGGCGAAGCGAAAAAAAAGAAGAAGCTATTGTGGCATCTATTTGCCTATCCAGTGTCAGGTTACGATCCAGTAAGACTCCTAGAAGTCTTACCGAATCAGAAGGCTGGATTAGCTTACCTCCTATGGAGAGTGGTACTCTATTCACCAGAAGGTGGTCACGCCTCGATGTGGCTGCCCAGAGTATCTCCGTCTTATCCATGTTTAAGATTAGGCCATTGTTCCTCATCCACCCACCGACCTCCGCGATACACCCAGTGACCCTGCAACTGAGGTCCTCAGCCATGTCTGGCCGAGAATGAGAGTATATTTGCCAGTCATCTGCATATGAGTGTGCGATGAGGCCCCATTTTTCAACAATACTCTCAATCTCAGCAGTATACAATATGAAAAGGATCGGACCCAGCACAGAGCCCTGTGGGACCCCGGAAGACAGCGAGTAGGTAGGTGAAACACTATCACAAATACGCAAAATGACACATGACATAATGACACGTGACACAATGACACATGGCAGGGCAACGTATAACAGAACATCACAATGAAAAAACATTTCATGACAAAACATAACAAAATACAAAATCAATTGGAAAGACAAAGTTTTAATTCAATTTTATTTTTTATTTGTAATGAAAGTGAATTAAAACTATGTTTTTCCAATTGAATAAAAAAAAATGCGATGGAATTTCACTCTGTTAACAGAGATACCCTTAAAAATAAAAACATTTATTTTGCAACTTATAATAATATTTTTAGGATAATTTATTTGGTGAGCGCTATTTTTGTGTGTATCCCACCTCAAGAGCCCTCTAGGGGAGGCAACGGCATAGTATACATTAATTTTTACACGCAAAATAAATGTTTGTGTTGTTTGTGCTGTTTTGTCATGTCATGTTTTTCATGTGCCGTATATGATATGTTCTGTTTTATTCATGTGATGTTTTTTTTATGTGATGTTGTGTTCTTGTGCTGTTTTGTTATAGTGATGTACTTTCTGTGTTGTCTTGTCATAATGATGTTTTTTCGTGTGAAGCACTGTCATTGTGATATTCTGTCATGTGTTGCTCTGTCATGTTCTGTCATGTGTCGTTCTGTCATGTATCGTTATGACATCTATCGTTTTGTCACTGTGTCGTTCCAACCTGTCACCGGATTCTCTATTACATAGTGAGGACTGTAATGAAACTGTTTCAGCTATTAAAAATATCCAGGATTCCAAGTACGTTCAAACTTCTCCATAGCGTTTTACCAAATACGTATGAAAACCAAAATGTTCATTGAAGATGCTGTCCTCGTTTCCTTACATTTTGACAAAACTCTGTAGTTCAGCGTAACCATGAAGTTTTGTACTGGGGGTTTATGTATTCCTTTCATTTATTACTGACTAGAGATGGAAAAAACGGCTTAGTAAAAAAAACGAAAAAACGCTTACGCTTTTTAAAAAAAGCAGCTTAAAAAGCGTTTTTTCGTTTTTTGGGTTTATTGTAAATATAAAATTCAATTCATTTAAATCAAAATTCATATTAAGCCTAAACAATGTATAGTTCTGTAAGTTAAAAGCAAAAAAAAAAATCCAAAATACAGCACACACGAAAAAAAAGCTAAAAATGTAAAAAAAACACGTTTTTTGAAATATTTTTTTGTGGTGACAATTCTTAAGTTATATATTTTGTTAAAGCTTTATAATTAAGAAAAAAAATTATTAAACATGCTTGATTTTTTTCATTACTGTAACTATTTTGCTAAGACCATAAAGTGTAAGAAACAAAAACGGCAGATTTAGCTTTATAAGTTATAACACGCCATTAGCGTTTGAAAAAGCGGATAAAAAAAGCCGAAGCAACTATCGTTTAAAACGAAACGAAAACGTCGTTTACAAAACGATTGAAAAAATGTAGCGCGCTTTTTCAACGTTGCTTGTAACAAGCAACGTTGAAAAAGCGCGCTACATTTTTTCAATCGTTTTGTAAACGACGTTTTCGTTTCGTTGTTGAAAGTTGCTTCGGCTTTTTTTATCCGCTTTTTCAAACGCTAATGGCGTGTTATAACTTATAAAGCTAAATCTGCCGTTTTTGTTTCTTACACTTTATGGTCTTAGCAAAATAGTTACAGTACCTAATGAAAAAAATCAAGCATGTTTATTATTTTTTTTTCTTAATTATAAAGCTTACATAAAATATATAACTTAAGAATTGTCACCACAAAAAAATATTTCAAAAAACGCGTTTTTTTTACATTTTTAGCTTTTTTTTCGTGTGTGCTGTACTTTGGATTTTTTTTTTGCTTTTAACTTACAGAACTATACATTGTTTAGGTTTAATACTCAAAAAAATTTCAATATTGTCAATAGTTTTCGAGTAAATATGGAAAAACTGAAACTACTAAATGAATTAAATTTTAATTAAATCAAAATTAGCAGAAGCAACTTTTTATACGCTTTTTTTTCAAAACGACTTTTCGTTTAAATTGTAAGCGCGCTTAGTTGCTTAAAATAAAAAGCAGCTATTTTAAACTGCTTTTCGTTTAAGCGGCCACCTCTATTACTGACACATTTGGCTGCAATTACGTTTACCGTGTTTATTTCAAAGTCGCGGAGGTAAACCTAATATTAGTTTATAATGAAAGAAAATCGTTCCTTGACTTATAGGTTGGTATGCGGCTGACAACCCATGCTGTAAAAATGGTTCACTTTGCCAATGTCACCCCTGTCTCAGGGAAGGATGGCAAGAGTTGCGGGGTGTACCTATGTCCATTTGGGATTTGGTTTTTATGTCGTAGGTTCACATGAGGCATGTACAAGCGCAAACTTGTACGTGTCTGGTTGTGAGAATGCATGTAATGTGAATCTCCAATGTAACATATCTTTGCAACTTAGATTAGATTAGATTAGATTAGAAATGCTACATAAAATTTAGGAAAATTTACAATCTGTGCCTAATGACCGGTCCGTAGTCCAGTGAAAACACTTCGGACTCGTGAATGGAAGGTTGTGGGTTCGAATCCCGGTGGAGCACAAAAAGTATACCATTTATATTTTTAAATTTGCTCTTCGCTGGGTTAAAAATTCATGAACCTTTACCAAAGACCGGTCATCAAAAGGTCCATCCAGCCTTACATCAACTGAGTCTTGCTTGAGAATTAGTGCTTTGTAGCGACGACGATAAAGCTCGAAAAAAGGTCGAAAGCTTAATTGGTAGAATGCTTGCATTCCATGCCGAGAGCAAGGGTTCGATCTCAAGGTGTACTCACTGCTCAGCCTTCACAAGAAAATGAGAACCAGCCCTTCTGGGAGCCCCCACTTTAACTGAATGTGGTTGGTGTGAGGCCAACCCCCTTACCCGTAAAAATCCAGCTTTCATAAAGAGTGAGAACCAGCCAATACGAGATATTGTGTAAAACCACCACTTTAAGTTATTTTCGGCGTAAGGTCTGTCTCCTTAAGTGTGCATATAAATAGATTCCACACACGACTCCTAAGGAAACAATAGGTGATAATTTGTGACATATATGAAGTTTATGTGTTACGTAGATAGAAAAAAAGTAAAGGTACAAAAATTCACAATGGAACATTAGTCTCGAGTTCCAATTTTAGCTTGAACCGTTTGCAAGATTATGTGAAAATACTAAAAAAGCCTCAAAGAATATTACTGACATTAAAAAACCGGGCTTTTGAATTTGTCAACGCAATATATCCTTGTCAAAAAAAGCGGGAAGAGAAATTTAAAAATAATCAGGATTAATGAAGTGAGACTGAAAAGTTATTATTGCGGAATATAAAAAAAGTTTTAAATCTCCGAAAAGATCGCTTACAATGGTAGAAGCGTCGTACAAACGCCGTACGAAAAAAACGCGTATTTTGGATAATGGCGAAACTTAGGGCATTATCACAATGTAAAAAAAAAAAACTGAGGTCAAATTTTCAAGAAAAAGGTACTAATTTTATTACATTATTTGAGGTTTACAAGGTATGGAAAATCCAAAATCTAAATCTAAGCTGCAAAGATATACATCATTTAATTCCTACAAGCAGACATGTATAATTTCGCGCTAACACATGCCGCATGTGGACTTACAATATAAAAACCCAATCTCAAATGAACATAAGCCCTGCAACTCTTGTTGACATACCCTGAAACAGGGGTGAAATTGGCAAAGTGAAACATTTTTTACAGTATGGGTGGTCAGCCTTACACCAACCTATATTCAAGTAAAGTTGATTTCGCATTATCCATAAATGTATTTATCTTATTTCCGCAAACAATCCTAGATTGCACTTATTGATTTTATACTTATACAACTCATATGCAGGTACTAACTTCATTGAAGTTCTTGAGAAAAATTACACAATTTTTTTAATAATCCTAAGTACGTATTTTCTGATGCAAGAAATGGTTAGCAGAACAGTATTCCTAGTATCAAACATTGTATTTACACTCAACCATCGCATCCACAGCTAGATAGATGGAAAACTACAAAAGCGCCTCTAGCAAGTGTTTTACTTTTCATACATGTTTTTCTGTTTACGCCAGGTTTGAGTATTTGTGAAATACTTGAGGTGCACAACAGAAGAGTGAGCATTAAAAAGCAAGCCCAGCAGCACGACAATGGGTGAGGAGTGGGTAGGCAAGAGCTGCAAGTGGATGAAGAAGAAGAAAACGGAGGGAAATGGCGCGAAACAATTAAGTAGAGCATTTCTGGAAACAATGGAAACAGAATCCAAAATTTCAGCGCCTGAAAAAGTGTAGAGATGACGATAACATACTGTTAAGCTACATACACCCATCATACTGTTATGTAAATAGTAAATTAATATAGGTGTACATCGTAGGAAGCAATAGTTATTATAGGCTTAAGAAATCAAGATATAAAATAATCCCTTTGTACTGTGGAAGCTGGTAGAGCGTTCGAGAGTGTGCTGGCAATTTGGTCCCTAGAGACTTCTGTCTCTGGAGTATATGAGGTGCAAGATTGGGTGCAGGAGAGCAGATAGATATTCGCCTTGGATTGGAGAACAAGTGTGAGGTGCTGAACTGTGAAATAAATTTAAGTTGCTAAAAGTGTTAAAAATAAATATAAAATTGTCAAATAAATTAAGTGTAAATAAATATCCAAAAAGAAGGTCTGTTTTTGTAGTTGTTTAAAGTCTATAGGAACCCAAAAACACTACAATACCTAATTGTGTCTTATTGTTAGTTTGTAGCCATTCATATTTTAGTCCAGTTTATCATATTTATTTATCCGGTAGTTAAGACCAGTACCCTTAGTACGAGTTGAGTAAAGTAAAGTTTACGGAAAGTATTAAAAAGTGATTTTCCTCAAAATCTGCCCTTTTTGTTTCTTACACTTTATGGTCTTAGCCAAAGAGTTACAGTGATGAAGAAAATCAAGTTCAAAATAACGAAAACGGCATATTTTGGGGAAAACCAGTCTTTAATACTTTCCGTAAACTTAACTTTACTCAAGTTTTACAACTCGTACTCAGGTTACAGTCCGTAGTCCAGTGGTAACACATCGGACTCGTAAATGGAAGGTTGCGGGTTCGCATCCCGGCGGAGCACAAAAAATATACCACTTATATTGTCAAATAAACCTTTGTAAAATACCAGTCATAAAAAGGTCCATCCAGCCTTACAGCAACTGGGTCTTGCTTGAGAATTGGCGCTTTGTAGTGACGACCAAGTTCGTAAAAAGTTCGGTCGATAGCTAAGTTGATAGAATGCTTGCATTCCATGCCGAAAGCAAGGGTTCGATGCCCCCCGAGGGTGTCAGAAATGAATTCCTGTTTCCATGTCTATTTCAAACCCAAAATAAACACCGGCAAGGTGTTCAGCCTTCACAAGAAATGAGAACCAGCGCCCGGGAGCTGGGAAACCCCCGCTTCAATTGAAAGTGGTTGGAGGGAGGCCGGTATTTTTTTCGATAATATTAATAATATCATCTATACATTGTCGTTAATCAAAACTGAAATGATAAGGTAACAAAAATCAATTTTCTTCCATGAAAATGCTTTATTGTATGGAAATTAAACCCTACCTTCTACACAACATTTTTTTAAATAATTTTATAGTTTAAAAAAATATACTGTTGAAGAGGAATGCAATTTACCAACCTATTCTGCCTGGCCAGAAACAGGTATTAATATCATCAATTAATAATTCATTATTGTTTATTTTATTGAATTATTAAATAATAATTACCCAATAACATCTGTTAAACCAGGGTCAAAGACAACATATGTATTTTACTATTTGAAATCTTTAATATACTTTATTTCATTCAAGGTGAATTTTTAATGCATGCCCACAAGCAGATACGAGTAAGTTTATGCATACACATGTACTAACAAAATAAAAATAAAAACTAAATATCAAATGAACATAATCCCTGAACTCTTGCCGTTATACCCAGAAACAGGGATGACGTTTTTAAAATGAAAAAAATAAAGACAGTATGGATGGTCAGCCTCAAACCATAGAATTAAGAAGAACTGAATATGTCATCATAATAAATGAATTCGTTTCATGCTAACGTGTGGGAAGTGACGTGAGTAAGAGTAGGTATTAATAATGAAGGTGAAAAATGAACGGTGTTTTATTTCAAAATAAACAAATTTTGTATTTCCAGAAAAAACCGTAACTTTTTTTATCATATAAATATCGGGAAATTTTGAGAAAAACATTTGTGAACGAAATTTGTTTTTTTTTTTCATTTGGTGGTTCACAAAGAGAAAGTCCATTAAATTTATTTATAATAAATCAATTGAAAATCGTTGTACTAAAATGAATGTACAAAAGTTATTTATCTCTAGATATATTTAAACCTGTGGTCAAAGTTGAAATTCAAGATTTACATTTCAAAGAAACACGTCCGGTCGATAGCTCAGTTTGTAGAGTGCTTGCATTCCATGCCGTGAGCTTGGGTTCAAATCCCACCGAGGAGGGTGTCAGAAATGATTTCCTATTTCGGTGTTTATTTCAAATCCCATAATAAAAATACCGGCAAGGTTTACTCAGCCTTCACAAGAAATGAGTACCAGCCTCCTCGGGAGCTGGGAAACCCCCACTTCAACTGAAGTGGTTGGCGTAAGGCCGGCCCCCTTACCTGTAAAAATAAATAGGTTCAACTCGCCACATGCGACCCCTTCGGGGATAACGCGGCAAGAAGTTACACTATATGTGTAGCTTAGTTGCGTTTTTTTTTTTTTTTTTTTTTTCTACACCTGTTACAGTCCTTCTTTCAAACAGGGATAGCATTGTCAAAAGGGATTTTTTTAAAAGCTTGGCATAATAAAAAAAAAAACTAAAATGGAAATAAATCAAATAAAAAATGTATAGATATTAAACGCTTCTTTCATCAGTACAGAAATTGAATTACTTTTCAGTAACAAATGAGCCAGTTTGCAGACTCGCGAGCAATCTAACAACTTCTCTTTTTGCAGACAATCGAATTGTCATTCTGATTACAGATTGAGACACAAGAGTGCTTTTCTCTGTTCAGACTTGTTTCATTCGCTAACACCGTTTGAAATGTCTATTAGCACCTTTGAATGCCAAGCCGCTGCCTTAGTTCTTGTTTATCGTATACGCCATTTAAAAAATTGTACATGAGCAATGTTTGCACGTGTACTGGACCAATGTGTTTTATGAAAAAGAGAAATTTATTTAAAAAATATATAAAAGAACTCTTACATTATCGTGTTTTACGGTTTTTCTTAGCTCAGATTGTGTAGGATTTGATTTTTAAGACAACTGCATGAAAAAGTAATTTTTGACAAGATTGGCGTATACGATAAACAAGAACTGGGGGAGCGAAGCGTCTTTCTAATTTGAAAGTATTTACAGACGGTGTTAGTCAAATAAAAACGAAAAAAAGTTGTGAGTGAAATAAAATGAGATTGTTTTGGACCTGACTGAACAAATGACACTATTTATTTGCTTGCTAATGTTCTTTAAGGCTTTGATCGTAGCTTACATTTTCTATCGTCTTTTTATTTTCTTGCTTATATTGAGTTACTACAGTGTTTAACTTCTTCGGAACTCGGCTACCTTCTGATCGGAATTGGAATATTGTTTTTTTATTGATATTCCAATAAAATTGGCGTGGCTTGAATGCTAGGCTTTAAAAGTAATGTTATGTTTTTTAGAGTTAAAATAGTCTTCAAATTAAAAACTGGTCTTCTTTACATGATATTTATTTTACACTTATTTTAATTTTTTACAGTTATATTTATTTTGCAATTTAGATTTATTTCACAGATGGTTTGTGTTCACTTAAATAATCTTTCGTGTGTAAAAGTAGAGTGTCGTATGAAGACTGTCTCCGTGCAAGGTGTTCGCGCCCTTTTATACCTCAGCAATAGAAGTTGCCAGAAGTCTCTCGAAGCACCTAATCTAGTGGCTTCTTTCTAAAATTTATTTACCCTAGGTACTTATAATACTTATATACACCTCTCATCAGCTCTAAATGATATACCTACCTACCTACCTACCGAAATATTTATGTGTATTTGCTATTGACATAACAGTACTTTGGTTCATTACTCCATTCGACTACAAACATGTTTTTTTTTTCAATTTTAAGCCCTCTTCTTTATTGTTATTTATAAAAAAAACATCTGAACCTGGACGTCAACGCCTAACAGCTTTTATATTACTCATTCCTTGACATATAGGTTGGTATGAGGCTGACCACCCATACTGTAAAAAATGGTTCACTTTGCCAATGTCACTCCTGTTTCAGGGAAGGTCGGCAAGAGTTGCAGGGCTTATGTCCATTTGAGAATTGGGTTTTTATATTGTAGGTCCACATGCGGGATGTGTGAGCGCGAAATTATGCGTGTGAATGATACATATCCTTGCAGCTTAGATTTAGATTTAGGTTTAGTTGATAAACTGAACCTCAGTGCAGTCGGAAAGTTTGCTAATGAAATCCGTCTTTGTGGAAAACCTCCTTGAGGGTAGAAAAAAAGAAAGCCATATAATTAGAAGAGCAACTCTCTGATGAAACGTACCAAGATGGTCTAAAATTAAAGAAAAAAAAGTAAAAAAAAAAAAATTTCATTAAATATATCCACTCCTAGACCCTGACCTCTCTGAAGCAATATTTTCGTTTTATCTTGTCCTCGGGGATTTGGACCCTGCCCCTCAGAACTGTCAGCGTGTTATTTTTTCCCATCAGAAAAAGAAACAGTTTGCAGTGGAATGCCATTAATCATTTGTTACTATTTCTACTTGAAATAAAAACATGTATTTCATAAAAATATACCGGCTTCCAAAAAAAAAACATTTATCCTTGTATTTAATTTTTTTTATCCAATTTTTTTTTGTTCCTTTACTAACAGAGGAATGAGGCTGACCAAACATAATGTAAAAATAAATTTACAGTCAATGCCATCCTAATTTGAAGCGAAAGGTGGCAAGAGGCTTATGTATTTCGTTTATATTCTAAAGAATTCATGCTCATAGTATAAACGCAAACGGCCGCTTATGAGCGTGCATCAAATTTGAATCATGAAAATTAAACAATGATGGCATAAAAGGTTTTTGAAACATGAAACATGTTTCCTTGACTTATAGGTTGGTGTGAGGTTGACCACCCATACTGTTTAAATGGTTCACTTTGCCAATGTCACCCCCAGGGCTTATGTTCATTTGAGATTGGGTTTTTATATTGTAGGTCCACATGCGGCATGTGTAAGCGCGAACTTATTTATGTATGCTTGTGGGAATGCGTTTAATATGAATCTTAAATGAAATGAGCTTACATTTGGATTAGATTTAGATAGTAAGAATAAGGAAAAAACTACTTTTTCAATAACTTTATAAAAAAGTTATCAATTTAAGTGAGTACCTCCTACATTTAGTATACTCAAAAATAATACACAATTCTTAAAGATGATCGAAAAAAAAATAACTAGAATCTTTTTGATTTTTGCGCCTTTTATATCCTCTCTAAGGCAAAAAAATAACTGTTTCTTTTGCAATCATTGAAGAGATGAGAATCCCCATTATATTTCTCTATTGGTTCGCTTTCGATTTTTCTGCCACGAGTATTTATTTTTTCAAAGGCAGAAAATTTCCTTTTGTGAAAGTGGAGAGGTCGGATTTAAAATTAATGTAACGGCAAAGCTTGAAAGACAATTCACATTTTTTTTCCGTCATTTTAGCTTTTTCGATTTCTCTTAAGTGTGGAAAAATATCAATGGAGTCGACACTGATTATATAGATGTCAAAATTGTGATGTCGCACGGCCCAATTTTAAGGAAAAAGACAAATTAATATTTTGTAGACAAAGTCTGGTAGTTTTTCTTTTGGTTAGACCATGTTGCATTCAAAGTTTCATTTATGAAAGTAAAAGTTTCAAAGATCAATTAATATTTGTTAACAAAGAAATTGCAGAGGTAGGGAAAATGGTTTTAAATATTATGGTAGTGTAGACTGTAGAGTACATTTCAAGGATCACAACCATATATTTGTGAAGTACTTAAACTTAAGATATCATTGATAAGTTTCAAAAATAAAAAGCCGAGAATTTGAATCCCGCCAAAGCGCAGCCCGGCCGGCTAGCCACGCGTGACGTCAAAATGACGTAGATGGATCCGACAGTCTTCCAGGGTCTAACGGTACACTCCATAGATCCGAAGATCCATCGACGTCACACCCGCCTAAATAAAATAAAAAATCCTGTTTTGCCGGAAATCCAAAATGCGTGAATTTTAAAGAACTATAATTTAAAAACTAAGCCAGATTTTATTTTTTTAAAAAACACAGATAAAAAAGGGATATTCCCCATTTTGTTTGCTTCTTTTTTATTGATATTGCTTAGGATCTAGTCTCATAAAATTGTGACGTTTTTCCTCCGGCGAGAAAACATTTTAATGTGGTATTCTTCCGTAGTTCCTTAATTTTTTCCTCCGAAAAAAATATCTTCTAGTAATGTTCAAACGTTTCAGTTTTCCCAAGTAACGTTTTAGGTTTTAAAAAGGTTAAATAAAAGGTTTTAAAAGGTTCTGGGACCTTTTTGTAACCTTTTCAAAACCTAAAAGGTTACTTGGGTTGAGCTGACATCAGTCATATTTTCTTAAAAATTTGTTGAGAACTCCTTTCTTCCTACGCGATTATAAGTACTATTTTAAGATGCTAAAAGAATGTTTACCCTCATACAATGAACTTTTCAATTATTTTTCTCAAATATAAAACAAAAAGACATATTATATGTTTTATTACAAAAGTGAAAAGACAGCTCGCTTCAACCCTCTAGAGATATCGTGTAATGTTTGAGACTTTGTGGAGGAATTTCCAAGGACAAGTTACATTCCCAAATGCTCTCGGACGTCAAACAGAAAACTTGGACTTGAAGTCTGACGCTTTTCCAGAATTTTGCACGTTTTTAACTCGAATGCCAACAAATTTTTCATAAAATTTTCTGCTCCTAAATAGGGTTACATTGTTTTTTTAAGGAAATGTTTTTTCTGAGATGAATCATTTAAAAAAATATATAAATGGATCAAACACGAAGTTTTTCTTGAGAATTGTACGTGTTATTAGAATTAAAACAGCTTTTGAAAGTATAATGTCAAACAAATGTTAATAAAAATGTAATTAAATAATGTACAGTAAATTTGATTGACTATTGAATGTAAAATGTAATCATGTACGACCGGTTTCGTAGACAATTTTCTTTAGTACATTATATGTAGTGCTAAGGCATGTAGACATAGTTAACGAAACCGGTCTTACATTATTGAATTTGACTCGCCCCGTAACCATATACCATTTTTTTTTAACTTTGGATTAATTAAAAAGTACCAAGAGGTGCAACGCATTAAAAATGCAATTCTTCAACTTATTGAATTCTGGATAGAAACGTCATCAAATAATGGATCATATTTTCACTCTTGGTCAAAGTTATTTATAATAAAGGAGACCAGACGAGTATCGAACGGGCAGTTTTTAAAAATAATTTAGACAAAAAATATGTCCGTTGGATAGTTTAGTTGGTAGAACATTTTGGTTTAATGCAAAAAGACAAGGGTTTGATCCTCAACAAGAGTGTGAAAAAACGATTTTTTGATGTTCATTTTCAATCTCAAAATAATAATTTTGGCAAAGGGTACCGTTTTTAATTAAAAAATGACAACCTTCTCCTCATCAAAGTAAAATGATCTTTCAAGTGAAGTGGTTGACGTTGAGCCTCCTAACCTGGGAAAATAAATATGTGCCTTTTTCCACGTTCGCTTCGTGGATTTTTTTCTGCATGCTGTCTTATTTTTATTCATCTATCTATAATCTTTAATCTAAGTTGCAAAGATATATTACATTTCAGATCTATATTAAATATATTCCCACAAACAGACACGTGTAAGTTCGCGCTTACAAAATATGCTGAATGTGTTCTTACAAATTAAAACTAAACCTCAAATGAAAATAAGTCCTGCAACTGCCGACCTTCGCTAAAACCGGGGTGATATTGGCAAAGTGAACCATTTTTTACAGTATAGATGGTCTTCCTTATACCAACCTATAAGCCAAGGAATAGCGGCCAAAAAAAATCCACTTAAAAATAAACGTTTCATTCAAGGCGTGTATTTTTTTTGCTAGTTTAATTTTCAGTCTTTTGTTAAGCGCAAATTTGTATTACCTACCATAATATTTTGTCAATTTTTTTTGCAAAAATTAAGCAGTCATGTCAACATGAATTCATTAACCCCGGGTTCAATAACCTTGAACTTATTCGGCTTTGTTAAGGGGGCGTGTTTGAAAATGCTTAAGGGAGATTAGTGAGGCAAGTTAAGGTGTAGCGCAGCCTTAAGCAGACATCCAATTTGTTAGCTTTTATTTATTTACGCTAAAGCCTCCTGAATTACCCTCTTCGCGGCGAAGCGCCCCCATAAGGGCGGTGAAATTATCATGCAAGCCGCTAGATGAGAGATAAGAAACCTCTTTATTTGGGTAATAATAGTTAGCGTTGCAACAAATCGTATATAAACACGTCATCATAGAATTGGTCTCACAAAATTGTATTACACGTCACCGGTCCGTAATCTAGTGGTTAACACTTCTGACTCATAATGGAAGGTTGTGGGTTCGAATTTTTTTTTCAAATATGCTCTTCACTGGGTGAATACATTTACGTTTACCAAAGACCGCTCACTAAAGGTCCATCCAGCTTGACAACAACTGGATCTTGCTTGAGAATTTGTGCTTTTTTCAGCGATGCCCAAGCTTGCAAAGGGATTTTGAGGTGAAAATTACACAAAAATAGCGCTCATCGCGCTTACATATGCTGAATGATGATGATGATGGATGATTTCTTTCCTGTGGAGCCAATTAATGGTCCAGGACCATCTCAAGGGCGCCATGGCTTCTGGAGAAAAGCAGTGTCTTCAGTGCCTTTCTGAAGGCGGTGGTAGGCTGGTTGTTCCTGGCAACCGGGCCGGCCACCGCAAAGCTCCTGTCTGCAAAATTTGATGTGTTCGTTCTTTTGGGCACTATGACCTTGTTGCAGCAGTGAGGGCAGAGCGTAGTGAACTAACAAATCAAAAACACAAATTAACATAACCCCTGCAACTTTTGCCAACCTTTCCTGGAATAAGGGTGACATTGGCAAAGCAAACCACTTTTTACAGTACCTATCCTCGTACCAACGTATAAGTCAATGCTCATTGCGGTAATTCACCATCACGGAGAAGAAGAATAAATAAAAATATCTCAAATAAAACGAAGGTTTTGTAAATACTCCCCAGAAAGTTTTATATTTATCTAAGTTACATACTTAGTTACTGCAGTGGCAAAATGTGCCATAGCACTCGATTCCCATCGGTTTCCCTTTTAAAATGAGGCAAAAATGATAATAAAGTAGACTGCATGGTTTCAATGGGGAAAACATACGTATTGTTTCTTTGGTTTTCAATGTTTTTTTTTTTTACTTTGTGCCTATATTTTTTAACTACTTTGTTGCCTCATTTTAAAAGAGAATCTATATCTATAATCTAAGTTGCAAGGATATATTCATTTAAAGCTCTCAGATGTAAGCCCACAAACCAACAAGTCGCTCCCCCAGTTCTTGTTTACTGTATACGCCAATCTTGTCAAATCTGACTTTTTGATGCAGTTGTCTTAAGAATAAAATTCTACACAATCTGAGCTAAAAAAAATACGTATTTGTTTTCAAATGTGCGAGTTATTCAACATTTTCACAGACGATATTCTGTGTTCGAAATTTCAACTCAGTGCTTGTTTACTGGATACGCCACAAACGCTGATGCGCATGCGTGGCTGACGAGTGGCTGCCGTATCTGCCAATCACAGACGCGCGTGGGTGTGACGTCACACCTAAACATCGTTTTTTAACCGTAGCCCGCTCGGAATTTTGAGATGAATATTTAAGTTTTCAAGGGATTCCTGAGATAAATCCTTTAAAAATTATAGTTCATAGGAAGAAAAACATCTCCCGACCATCTGCAAAAACAATTTCTGCCATTGCATTGTTCAATGTGAACGGTTAGTCGATTATATGTTGAAATGAACGTAATGGCATTTTAACATACAGGTTGCTACATTTTTAGTTCGTGAAACAGTAGGTAATTATAAATAGACAATAATTGCCATACGAGATTACAAAATGCTTAATTAGACACGTACGTGGATAACTTACAGTATATTTTTGGTACCACGACAAAATGCCCACCGATAAATGTCCCAAGACATAATGTCCCGTCCGTCCGTATATGTATGTATGCATGTACCAGCCGAAATTACAGATCATATTATATTTTCATAAAAATTTAATATAATCTGAACAAGTATTTATGTATATATGTAACTGTAACTGTAATTCTGTCGCCATTCCGCTAGGGGTGGCCAGAGCCTCTGCAGAGCTGCCTCCATTTCTTCTTATTCTGCCTATCCTTACTGAAAATTGAAATTGACGTTAAATTTAAAATTAAAATCAACAAAATCTCACATGAACATAAACCTTGCAACTCCTGTCACATATCCGTAAAATCAGGGTGGCGTAAGCAAAAGCGAACCTATTTTTTCAGCATGGGGGGTCAGCCTCATACCAACCTATCAGGCAAGGAGCATCATTAGCAAACATCAAAACATTGAAACGTATAAAAATGTTCCATCTTTCAATAACGTAGTTCACGCACTATTTGGAAATTCAAAATAAAAACAGACTTACTTTCGTAAACATTTTATACAAGAGATAGATAGATACCAGCACTCTCGGGAGCTGGGAAACCTCCACTTCAACTGAAGTGGTTGGCGTAAGGCCGGCCCCCTTACCTGTAAAAATAAATAGGTTCAACTCGCCACATGCGACCCCTTCGGGGATAACGCGGCAAGAAGTTACACTGTATGTGTAGCTTAGTTGCGTATAGAAAGCTACAACTTTAGTCCTAAAAAAACATATTTTCTGATATATAATTGATGTTTTCTTCAAAATAATAAAAAAAAATGCACAGAATCTGCACTCGACTTTCTTGCATAAATTAACTCACTGTATGACGAATTTAAAGCTAGAATCATTTGCCAGTTTATGCTGTTTCAAGAAGAAAAAAAAGATTATTTGGTGAGCGCCGTTTTGTGTGAATCACACCTCAAGAGCCCTCTGCGAGGTTGGTCGTCTCTGAAAAAAACGCCAATTACACAAGAAAGAACCTTGATTTATAGGTTGGTATAAAGCTGACCACCCATAGTGTAAAAAATAATTCACTTTGTCAATGTCAGAGTTGCAGGCTTAATGTTCATTTGAGATTTGGTTTCAATTTGTAAGTACACACTCAGCATTTGCAAGCGCGAACTTACAAGTTTCTGTTTGTGGGCATGCAATTGATCTGAGTTTTGAATGTTAATATTTCGTTGCAACTACGATTCTCGATTATTATACATATGTACATAGATGGTCATTGAACGCTTTTGTATGCAAACTTGGACTTTGTATGGTGGGTAAACTTTTTTGTCATGTTTTGAAAAAGTAACGACTGATTATTATTGCTATTTAGAAAGTTTTAAGAATCGCAGCCTTTTATCTAATTTTAACCCTCTGATTATTACCAAACATTTTGTCTGGAAATTTCTCACTTTGTATGTGATTCACTTTTTGGAAAATATAATGATGACATCATATAAGTTATCATTATTGTCTTAAATTTTCTAAAAAGTATTTTTTTATTAACACTCTAACTGCTGAGAACTTTTCAATATATTTTTACTTTATAGCAGTCAGAAGGAGCTATAAAGTATTGTATTCGTCCGAAAAAAAAATTGAGGTTTCAACGGAAATGAGTTGTCTTGCGCCAGGACGTGCAAAAAAACCTAATTTGTCGAACCTGTCCGTCCGTATGTGTGTATGTCCCAGCCGATACTACTAATCACAGAGACACCAATTTTTAGATTTAGAGAACTGACAACCACAAATTTTGATGAGCCGACCGGCATGGGATCACCCTGAAAAATCAAGATGGCTGCCATACAAAAAAAACATACAATTGCACTTTTCTCAAAAACGGCTCCAAGATTATTTTTTTCAGTGTGGTCGTTGCTCAAATTTTTACTAAAAAAATTAGGTGTGGCAACACTCTTGCAAACCTGGGTCTATGGGTTGCCATCTGAAATTTTATGTTTTTTTTTGTATGGCAGCCATCTTGAATTTTCAAGTTGGTGTAATGCCGTGTAATTCATATTTAAAACATGTTCAAAAGAGTTGATGTAGCCAAAATATGGTATCTCTAAGTCTAATACTTTGGAAAGTGACACACATACACACGCACACACACACACACACATACAGACGGACGTTTTTGAAAGATAGTGTTTTTTGGCATGTCCTGCACCAGGACAACTCATTTCCGTGAAAACCTCGAAAAAAAATTTTCACACCAAATCAATACTTTCTTTATGATGATGATGAGTTGATGATTTCTTTATAGCGCCGTTTCGTGAAAAAAAATGAAATTTTTAGTCTTCAGCTAGAGCAAGAAAGTAAAAAACAAAAAAAACCTTAAAGAAAATAATAAAATATTTTGATAATAAACTTCTCTCTTCCATCTCTTTGGTAACACTAGAGTATTAATAGGAAAGGAAGGAAGTAAAGAAATAAATAAAAGTCAAATGAAAGTTCAATAGCCTACTGTGTAATATGAATTAAATAAGTACAACAAATATAATGTGCGGTGAAGAAGTGACTGGAACACCCTTTATATGTGATTTGGCGCATAGAGTAAACAAGCACTAAAAGATTGTTGCGAGCGTCCGGTCAATCTCAAGATCGTTTTACTTTATATCCACTTTACGAAATTTCCGTTGCGCATCTTTGACGTATATCCATTTTAAAACGCCTTTTTTTAGTATTAAACGTAACATTATTATGATTTTTACCGATTATTATAGTGCCAGACCTGCAGTACTTTCGGTAAAATAGGCAATTCAATTACGATTTTGTCAATTACAATAACAAAACACAAAAACATTGCTCCTGTAAAATTAGCTCAATGGCGTTTACAGTAAACAAGCACTAAGGCAGCGAAGTGTAGTTCGCGCTTACAAATGCTGAATGTGTACTTACAAATAAAATCCAAACCTCAAATGAACATAAGCCCCACAACTTTTGCCGACCTTCCCTGAAACAGGGGTAACATTGACAAAGTGAACCATTTTTTACAGTATGGGTGGTCAGCCTCATACCAACCTATAAGTCAAGAAGCCGATGGGAATCGAGTTGTATGGCACCCTTCGCCACTGCTAGTTACTAATTGGTATTCATAGAGTGTTATTGTAGAGCTTAGAAAAGCTCATCGAATTTCTACCGTATATTACGATTGCAAGAATACTTTTATATCCTCTTAAATCGAAGATGATGGCTATGAAAGGAAACTCCGGGTCTTTTATTTTAGACAGAGCAAAGTGGCTGATAAAATTTAATGAACCCTTAAGCCGAGGAATCAATGGAGTACTTTACGTTTCTCAATATGGGAAATGGGAACGCCACTAAATGTACTACTGCAATTTCGTTTAAGTACTTTGAATGCTGTAAACGCTAAATTTTGTAACAGATTATTTAGAGTCATAAAGTAAATCCGTTTTACACAAATACCCACAAAATTTGAGTACTAGATTCATTATGAGTTTAACATCGCGATGAACGAACTTTAATTAGTAGGCAAGCTTTGATTGTATTCCTTCTATACAATAAAAGTATCGTAGCTCCAAATTAAGGGTCTAATTTAATCTAATCTAATCTCAGTTGCAAAGATATGTAATAAAGGGGATTCACATTATATGCATTTTCACAAGCAAACACGTATATTAAGTGTTTTTAGTCTTTCATGGCCGGCTTCAGATGATGATGATAAGGATGTAGAATCCATCTTTCCGGGCTTGTAGACAAAACGTAGCAGCCTTCTAAAAATAAAGAGGTATGTAAGGATAGGAAAAAATGGAGGCAGCTCTGCAGAGGCTCTGGCCACCCCTAGCGGAATGGCGACAGAGTTACAGTTACAGTTACAGTACAGCCTACAAAATAATTATTTGGCCATGGTCTACAAGCCCGGAAAGATGGATTCTACATCCTTATCGTTATCATCATCAAACACGTAAAAGTTCGCGCTATGTACATGTCACATGTAAACCTTAGACGGGTTTTTTCGATGTATGAAAATGATTTTTTTGATCGAATGACGATTGCCACCCCTAAAATGTGTCTCAGTTAAAGCAGCCTCTCAGGTGGTCATTTGTCAGACGAGTGCGATACATTTTTCTTTTGAAAAAAACTACAGTTTTCAAGGTCGATTACTGAAAATTTTAACTATCCTCGGCGATTGACTTTAAAACCTCCCGCGATCGACCGAATGGGCACCTCTGCTATAGATATAGATTAGATCAGATAAGACGCCTTAGTCCTCGACCAGCCCGAATGCGTATTAACGTGTGTTTTATTATATGTCCGTGACTGGACTTTGTTCCGTCAAAAGCTACTTCAAGGTTATCTTTGTATTCAGATTATATAATATGACGAAGTATGGAACTATCCATTTGACAATATCTGCAAACTAAAACCACGTTACCAAAGTGGATTCCAAGAGAGAACGCTAAAGATCCAAAACTCTAGCCGCATATCGTGCCCCGCATAGGCGTGAGTTCCAGTATGCATGGCTGGCTTTATAGCGATGTAATCTAATTGTCAAAGTTCTCCGTATGCAGCCCATATTATTTGTCAAGTAAACGGATATGACACAAATACCATATCTCTACCCCTAGTATATTGTTGTGTTTTAAGGGGTTCGAATAGTCTTTAAGTTAAAAAAAAAACTGGTCTTCTTGCAGGATATTTGTTTTACACTTAGATTTATTCAACAATTTATATTTATTTTTACCAATTCACATTTATGGTTTAGCAATTTACATTTAATTCACAGTTGGTGATCACTTACACTGATACTGTCTTTCTTGTTCAAAAGCAGAGCGTCGTATCAAGACTGACCCTTGCAAGCCGCTTGCAGCCATTTATACTCCCAAGATGGTATTTACTAGAAGCCAATTTTACTGGAACCTTCCAGAACATAAAGCTTCCAGTGCATAAATTTGAATACCTCTTTACCCTAGGTACCTATAATAATTAATTACTCCAACTCTCATCGGCTATAACTAATACACCTACCTTCCTAACATTTATATGTATTTGTTATTTACATAACAGTATAAAGCAGTGCGTGAATTTCCATGTATTGTGTACCTATATAGAAAACTCCATCATTCATTAGGGGTGCTGCTTCATTTCACATAATTTTTGATGCACTTAAGCCTTACTTTTGTTACGATTTTACTGGGGTTCTCTTTCAATTAAACTGCAATTGTTTATTTTACACGGTTTGGTTGACAATTTACAACAATTGATTATCTCTGCTTATCGGTGTTCACGGCAAAATGCTTGGAGCGACTAAACGCTCTCCGCACCATTGCAGTCCCTACATATAGGTTGCAAAAGAGCTCTTTTTCGTATATTTTAGATTATTCTTCAATTTCTCGCTCACACCAGAACGCCGTTCTATGCACTACAACCATCATGGACTACTCCCAGATTGTTCTACCCCCTCTATCGTACATGTATGTGTGCGCGTAGGTACTTTGATTCCGTAGTTCGTGACACTATTTTCCCTCCACAATGTACACGTGTCTGCTTGTGGGCATAAGTCGAATATGAATCTGAAATATATTTACACGTATTTTTGTAACGTAGATTGTACAAATATTATCGGCAAAGCATTGTATTTAAATGATTTAAATAAAGTATATTTACAATGCAGTCGTAACATTTTAGAATTTTGAACTTTTATCTCAGTGTGTAAACGTCAGTCTTGTATGGGACTTACGTCTTTAGCCACCAATAAAAAAAAGATTGGTATGCTTTTGCCCTAGCAACCCAGCCAGGTGACGACACAATTTTTTGTATGGCTTTTTATGTGCAAACCTCAAATACTCAACCCTGATTGGTTGCTAACATTTAAATAAAAATCGATATAAATTTATTGTTTGTTTTATTTTGAGTACGAGTTGCTAGATGGAATATCATACAATTAGCCAGATGTCTAAGGAACGCTTTTCGATTTGAGGTTTTCCCTCTTTCCGAAATTGAAACTCCATTGATGCCTTGTGGAGCGTGAAAGCTTCCAAAATTTTCACAACAAGAAAAAATAAAAATATATCCAGCAAAGGAATTTCTCACAAAAACAATTTATTTTTAACTTTTCAAATTGTTTTGACGAAACATTGTGAAGTTCCATTTTATATATTTGATTCAAATCTTAATTGCATGTATTGTTATTAGTTTTAAGTTTAGTATATAAAAAACTGAGGATGGAGAATGATCTCCGAAGAAGTTTTTTCGAAAAATAAATACTCACAGTGGATTAAAACAAAAGTATTCAATAAACAATATGTATTTTATATTTTTTGAATCAAATATGTAATTAATTAATTTTTGTGAAAAATTGTAAGATATTTTTTCAAAGCAACATTTGATTAATTTTTAGTAAAACAAAATGATCAGTGTGTCCAACTTTTGTGATGCTAGTCTTGGACTCATATACAGTACTGATTAACTTAAGAAAGAAACATCGATCCGGAAAACCATTACTTATAGACTCGTATAACGTTTTTATATATTTACAATAATTATAACTAATATAATTTTTTGGATCGTATATTACACGAACCGTTATAAGAGAACTTACATTATTCTCGACGTTTTGTTAGCGACGCAGCTAGCGCCTTCAGGAGACACCTTCTCAGCACGACGACTGAAGAAGACGTTGACCAACCATACCGTAAAAATTGGTTCACTTTGATAATGCCCACCCTGTTTCAGGTAAAGGTGGTAAGAATTTCAGGGTGTGTGTTGATTTTGGATTTGGTATTTATTTTGGAAGTGCACATGCAGCATTAGAGAATCAAACCATCAAAGAGAGAAAACTTGTACTTCGGTCACATTATGAGAAATGAAAAAATACAGCCTTCTCCTTCTGATCATGAAAGGAAAGATTAAGGGGAGAAGAATACAAGGACGCCGAAGGATATAGTAGCCTTAAAATCTGCGAGAGTGGCTTAGCAAAAGCACTGAGTCCCTATTTTGAGCTACATCATCCAAGGTGGATGACGGTCACCGATCTTCGTTAGACGTGGCACTGAAAGAGGAAGAATGCAGCATGCGTAATAGCGAATATAAGCGTGTATGCTTTTCGGTATACTTTGAATATGAATATTAATGACTCCTTGACTGATAGGTTGGTATGAGGCTGACCCCCGTGCAGTAAATTGTTTGCCAATGCCACCCCGATTTCAGGGAAAAGCGGCAGGAGTTGCAAGGTATATGTTCATGTGAGGTTTTGTTTATTTGTATGCACGCATGCAGAATGTGTAGGCACGAATCTACATGTGCCTGTCTGTAGATAGATATAGAATCATGTTAATTTATATTTGCACCTTTCAAGAAAACTAAAAAAATCAACTAAACCTATCACGTAATAAAAAATACAAAACTATGGCAACACTCACCTTTTATTTAAAATAATTAATTTCGCTCCATGATTCAGCGCGATTCCGTTAATAAATTCGTCGTGACGTCAGAATTATTAATTTCTTCTGGCAACTCCGAAAGGTCGGCCATTTTTAATCACACATGACAAATTACCCACGTCTGTTGGGTATATTATTTTTATTTTTTGCTACCTACTCGATTTTTTTTTCGACCCTCCAGAAACTGTCGCACGTCAGGCAAGTTTTTTGAAATGTGACTGACACTTTTGCGAATGTTATATTTTTATTTTAACAATTTACGAACTGAAATAATTTTGAAAAAGAAAATAATATCATCCTCGTACATATTTTTACACGTATATATATTGTTTAACAAAAGTCGTTTAGAACCAATGAAGGCAAAAATCTTTGTTTTTTTTTTCGAAAATGAGATATTGTATTGTTGTGTTGTAGGGTTCTAATGTTTTTAAAATTTATAATATTGGTCTTCTTGATTAAACCTGCCGAAGATTTATTTTAAAGTAATTTATTTTGGTTCAAAATTAATTTTACAATTCCCAAGTATGGTTGACTTTCTCTGACTTGGCCTGTAACGGCTACTAGCACTTGGAGAGACTGACTTACTTGCAGGTGATTCACGCCTTTTATAGCTATTACAATCAAACTTTCTAGGCTTATTTTCGTCTGGAAACGTCTTTGATATTTCAAAAGCTTCGAATACAATTATTACTTGTATAATATTTCCTTATTCTAGGTACTTAATAATAATTCATCCTACAGCTAGAATCTATACGTACCTACCAACGGCGAAGGGTGCTATACAAGCCGATTCCCATCGGTTTCACGTTTAAAATGAGGCAAAAATGAAATAAAGTAGACTGCATGGTTTCAATGGGGAAAAAATACGTATTGTTTCTTTGGTTTTAAATGTTTTTTTTTTACTTTTTGCCTATATTTTTTAAGCTACTTTGTTACATCATTTTAAAAGGGAAGCCGATGGGAACCGGCTTGTATGGCACCCTTCACCACTGGTACCTACCTACTACATTTATTTTGTTTATACTGTTCCTTGACTTACAGGTTGGTATGCGGCTGACCACCCAAGCTGTAAAAATGGTTCACTTTGTCAATGTCACCCCTGTTACGGGGAAGGACGGCAAGAGTTGCAGGGTGTACCTATGTCTATTTGAGATTTGGTTTTTATGTTGTAGGCTCACATGAGGCATGTTCAAGCGCAAACTTGTACATGTCTGGTTGAGAGAATGCATGTATTGTGAATCTCCAATGTAACATATCTTTGCAACTTAGATTAGATTAGATTAGATACCTAAGTACTACATATTCACTTAACAGTATATTTGTACAAAAAAACACGGAAAATCATTTTCTCAATATTTCCATACATTAATGTGATTTTAAAAATACCTAGTAGATTGCTGCCGCCTTTGGTTGTTTCTTATTTAAAATTTTTCATAATAGATAAACGAGAATATCGTTTTGTATTTTTTAAAATATCAAAAATTGTCACTTTTAAATTTAAACTTTTTTTGAGAATTTCATTTCTCTCACAACTAACTATATAGGTCAGATTGTTTTATGAATCGTAAACATTTTATTTTTAATAAATGCTTGTGATATTTGCTCTACTGTTTTTAATAACTCGAGATGCTATTCACAGAACATTTAATTCGCAGATGATCTAAGGATTTTCGTTTTTTCTTGAAGATGAATTCATCTTTGGCCTCGCGTAAGACATAGACTCGTTGTTTGTGAATAACATATTAAGAAAATAAAAGAGGCCGTTTTTATAAAGCGTGGGTTGGAATAGAAATAACAGATTATATTTTAATTGTTTACAAAGAAAATACACTTACTTTAAATGATCGTTCACTTTTTATGCAATAATTTAACAAGAGAAAAAAAACATTTTTTTTTCATTGTAGAACATATTTTAAACTTTTTTTAGGAAACCTGTGCGGGAGACTCCCTAGATTTTAGAAAATGTAAGGGTCTATGACACTTGTTGTAGTGCCGCAGAGGTGTACGAGCTTGATCGTCACTACAAAGCGCCAATACTCAAGCAAGACCCAGTTGTTGTAAGGATGGATGGACCTTTGGTGACCGGTCATTGGTAAAGGTTTATGAATTTTTCAACACAGCAAAGAGCAAATTTGAAAATATAAATGTTATTTTTTTTGTGCTGCGTCGGGATTTGAACCCACAACGTTCCAATTCAGAGTCCGCAGTGTTACCACTGAGCTACGGACCGGTCAAAACCGGTTAAACTTAATTTTTGTATACAATTAAAGGCAAAAAATAGATACAAACATGGAAACTGTAAGAAAATGTAATGGAACACAGAAAATTTCATTCACTCATCTAGGGAAACAAACCTAGATTGCGGCCTTTGGTTGTATGCGAATTATATTTAAGACTTTAAATATCCTTTTATGATCAAATATTCAGTATCAAATAAGAGTTTTAGGCTTACACGGCCGGCTGATGATGCTGGAGTGAAGTTTTCCGGGATCTGTTGCCGTGGTCTGTGGGAGCTGGAGCTTCCGGACGTTTGGCCCATTTCTACGATGGGCTTCTTCCAGCTCCCACAGACCACGGCAACAGATCCCGGAAAACTTCACTCCAGCATCATTCAGTATCAAGTCACCAAGCTATGTTTTAAACACCCGGGCGTGAGTCGCCTTCATAAAAATCAAATTATTTTCAAATATTATTCTTGGCAATCGTTCAAAAAATATCACAATCTGTAGACATATCATTAGTGTGAACATGATGTAAACAAATTTAGATTTTATGTGATTTTAATATATTTTTAATTCATTAAAAATGACTCATAAAATAAAATTTAAAGTAAACAAAGAACGTTTCTTTGTTTACTTTACGTGTTTTGAAAACTTTGAAAATTCTGGTTATTCTTTAATGTTTGTTGAAAAAATCGTTCAAAACTCTTGATTCATTTTTAGCTCGCATTAATACATTACTTTGAATCGGTTTTGATACAAATATTTACATGAGGAATGAATTTAAAAGAATGCTCGCAGAATAAAAGATTTCTGTAAGTAAAACCGGTGACCGGTCCGTAGCTCAGTGGTAACACTGCGGACTCTGAATAGGAAGGTAGTGAGTTCGAATCTCGGCGAAGCACACAAAATTTACCATTTATGTTTTCAAATTTGCTCTTCGCTGGGTTGAAAAATTTATAAACCTTTACCAATGACCGGTCACCAAAGGTCCATCCAGCCTGACAGCAACTGGGTCTTGCTTGAGTATTGGCGCTTTGTAGCGATGACCAAGCTCGTACACCTCTGCGGCACTACAACAAGTGTAATAGACCCCTAGAGTCTCTAGAATCTAGGGAGTCTCCCGCACAGGATTTCTTAAAAAATAAATAAAAAAATAGGAAAACTTTACGAAAAAATATTGAAGTTTATTTACTTTGAATTGCTGAGAACTTATCAAAGAGCCATGGAAAGGAGAATACTGGGAATCAGCCTCAGAGAAAAGGTTTCAATTCAAGAGATCCGCAGACCACCGTGGTGTAACCAATGTCGTTCAACACATGGTTTAATTAATGTGGTGGCTAAAAGGTCCATCCAGCCTTACAGCAACTGGGTCTTGCTTGAAAATTTGCGCTTTGTAGCGACGACCAACCTCGTAAAAAGTCCGGTCAATAGCTCATTTGGTAGAATGCTTGCATTCCATGCCGAGAGCAAGAGTTCGATCCCCACCGAGGGTGTCAGAAATGACTTCCTGTTTCGGTGTCTATTTCAAATCCAAAATTAAAACCGGCAAGGTGTACTCAGCCTTCACAAGAAATGAGAACCAGCCCCTTCGGGAGCTGGGAAACTCCCACTTCAATTCAAAGTGGTTGGTGTGAGGCCGTCCTCCTTACATGTAAAAATGAATAGGTCCCGAATCACCACATGCAATCCCTTCGGGGATAACGCAGGCAAGAAGTGACACTGCATTTGTGGCTTGGTTGCTCCAAGTAGGGAGAGAACTGAGGTAGCTGGACGACATCATGGGAACTGTAGACCGGGGATGGCTGAGCACAGGAGCCAATAAAGAAGTATGGAGAAGATTGGAGGAGGCCGACGTGAAAGAGTAGACTGAAAAAAGCGGAGGAAGGAAAAAAAGGAAGGTTTACTGCTGTTTTCATTTGAAGTGAACTGCATGAACGTAAGAAACTTGAGAGATGGTAAGGATATGCCTATCGGTAGCCTTACTCTAAGGAATGCAATGCCAACGGAGCGTTCTTCGTTATTGGAGAGTTTGTGAGGGTATTTCTTAAGGATATTCAATTAGGATGTTCAATGAGGTGTTTGTTTAGTCAAAATCCGCTTCAAGACTCAAGCTGTGCTCCGGAGAACTCTCTCCACACCATTTGTGGCTCTGCTAGGGTGTTGCATGCATCGATATATAGAACTGGATGGGCTAAGAAATCAATCCTTTGAGAATTAGAAATACGCTACCCCACTCATCACACAAAAATCCAAATTCAGTCTATCGGTAACCTTCCAACTGTCAACAGGTGTGTTACCTAATTGGAAAAAAATCATTAAGGGTATTTTCTTATCGTGCCAACAAAAGAGAGTAAATGTTTTATAGAACATGGAATAATATTTCACTTTAATCACTATTCTACATGACTTCGTTGATAAAATTTATTTTTCGTTTGTCGAAATATTTTGTTCGCGAAAGCGACAGCCATTTCTAGAACTAGTGATGTTCAAATATATAGGTACTTGCTTCTTCAAGTATGTAACTTCTTTACTCGCGGTAATAGATACTTGTGAAAATCATCCCGTACATAATGAGGTGGGAACATTTTTGAATTCGGAATTTATCAGATATTTTCATACTTTCAACAACACTAGTAACAAACACGTTACCATAGTTACCATGGGTTTTCATGGTGTTATGTACATAGATTGAAGACGGAGTAGAGGCACGTTGCTTACATAGAAAATAACAAAAGCATTTCAAATGTCGTGAGCGAGACAGCACTATTAATAATGTATGGTGTCAAAGACGTTGCATCATGTCGATTGGCACTAAACCACATTTACAGCCTCTCCATATATATACCTCCATGGTTGCATGCGAGAACAATGTCACTTATAAAACAGATAATAAATCAAAGCATTATAACACACTTTATTCATGCACCATCACAATATATAATAAACACAACAATATTAAGTATACTGGAATTCACTCCTTGTGGCGCTCAAGCCAGGCAAGCAGTCTCTTGTTTTTTGCGTTCTTTTGTTTTTATTTTGAAATTCAAACTCAAACCTCTTTGTTCCACTCCACGCAACGAATTGATTGAGTCGTTACAAAAAAAAGCACATACCTGTCGATGCTGATGGCCATGAGGGTGAAGACTGAAGCGCCTATGCTGAGCACGGCCACGAACTGGCTGACCTTGCAGTACAGGGTGCCGAAGGGCCAATCGCCGTTCAGCATGTACGTGTAGTTGAAAGTCACGTTCAAGGTCGACACCATGGCGTCTGCGATGGACAGATTCACTGGAACAGAAATTTAGAAAAATTGCAGTAAGTTCATTAATACATTTGGGGTATTGAACTACGTATGTACATCGCACGTATTGAAATCATATTTTGTATTTTTGTTACAAACAAAAAAAAATTGCATGCGTATTGTTTTGCTCTGTTAACTCTGAGTTAGCCTCTGATGATGGACGGATAAAGTCCGATAGCGCTTAGGCCTTGTTAACTCGAATAAGAGAAAATAAAACTGTGTTTTAAATTTTTTTTTTAATTTAAATTTAAATGAATTTTCACTCTGTGAATGCACTAACTCTAGAAAATTTAAATCAAAGAGGACTTAAATTTACTAATTTTTAACGGATTTAAATTGTCACTTTTATGCTCTATCTATTTCCTTTACCTCCATTACACCATAAACTTTCCCTTACTGTCTCATAATAATTAACCTGGCCGCTTTTAAGTACTGCTATTAGGAAACTTTTTAATCTGAGCACACTTTGCAAGACGCTAGCGTTCATATAACTGCAGCGCACTTAGGTTGTAAGGCTTTCATAGTTTGTGGACAATGCACGGCCTTCCTGGGACGCCTGTAAAATATTAATAAGTGCCCGGACGTTCACTGTACCCCGAGTATAAAATTTTCAGTTAAAACTATAGCGTATTACCGAATATGTAGAGTAACTTAAACGCTTACTGAGAAGCGCTGTGTAAGATTACATACATATTTGCCAGAAAACTATGGTTTTACAGTCTTGTGTTCATTGAGAAATGACATAGAGGAGATTTATCATAGCCCACATTTGTTTCAGTCCTGTCAAACGTTGCAGTGGGGTAGTCATACGAAATAAGTTCATTTTGTCCAAATCCATTTTGTGTTTCGACACCCAATTATGCACATGCCATACTGTCTTAAAAGAATGCCTTTTTCGTTTAAAATTAATCAATTTTAGCAATCAAAATATTTATAACGCGTGTTATCTGTCAACTGGCAGCCATTGTTATTCGCACTAGTACCAACTTTCTAGAATCATTTTTACATTCACCCAAGTATTTTTGTACACATGGAAATGCAACTGTGAAGTTCTTTGTTCTCTTTCTTACTAACTATCATTTTCGTAAGAACGTTGAAACAGATTTGTACCTTAGAGCATAAACAACAGATATCCACTTTTTTGTGTTATTGAGTTAATGATGCAGAAATTTTTATAATTAGCTGTTCTATAAGTGGTACAAATATTGGAGTCCTCGGACTCATAGTTACTTAGATATCAAGTGTAATAAATATGGGATGCACATAAAAGTGCGAGCATAAACACGGAAGTTCCACATACGATGTTCATGCTCTAAGCGGGAACACATTATTTCACATAAATAAATATTGATAAAAGAACAGAAACCATTTTTTTTAGATCAAAAATATCTCGTCTAGTTTAGCAGTTATGATGGTTTAAAGTGCACATTTTCACTAAAACTCGTCTCCTGCACATTTTACTAAATGTGACTACCGTTGTTTATGCTCTAAGCCCTAAGGTTCAGAGATATATGTAATGTCTATTTTCGTTAAAATAATTTCTAGTCCACAGATATCATAAGTCAATGATTGTATCACAAGAGGAGTACGTTTAAACTCAGCCGTAGCGTTTTACCAAAAATGTATGGGAGCTCAAAAGCTCACTGGGAAGCGCTGCTTAAGTTTAGATTAATTTTAAGTCGTACTGTTTTATACTTGAGGTGGTACTGTATTATATCAAGAGATGAAGACTGCGGAAATAAAGGACGCGCCGAAAATTATGAGGTATTCTAGGAGAAAGACGTTAAGACGCGAAGATCGTAAAACATAAATGGAGCATTATGTTTAAGCTTCCTTCATTAACTTTGACCAATATCCTACGAAAACTAAGCCACCTGATTTAATGTTACATATGCATGTAGAAGAAGACCAAGGAAGGTATCTAATCTAATCTAATCTAAGCTGCAAAGATATATTTCATTTAAGATGTATATTCAAAGCATTCCCACAAGCAGACATGTATAATTTCGCGCTAACACATGCCGCATGTGGACCTACAATATAAAAACCTAATCTCAAATAAACATAAGCCCTGCAACTCTTGCCGTCCTTCCCTGAAACAGAGGTGACATTGGCAAAGTGAACCATTTTTTTTTTACAGTATGGGTGGTCAGCCGCATACCAACCTATAAGTCAAGGAATGGCTGAACCAAATTTCCGAAATTGCGAATGAATAGAATATCCAGAGTCATAATAAAAGGAGAGTCTGTATCAAGAAGGTAATGACTCTGGAGGAAATGTAAGAAGTGTGAAAAGACAGAAAGAAATAGTGGTTGTTCTGTGATGTTGGTGGCTAAGGTTTTTTAAATTAAAAAAAATATATTTGATGTCCATACCTGTTATTATTTGTTGATTTAAAAAATGTAATTTGTTGAGTATGTTCCTTGACTTATAGGTTGGTATGTGGCTGACAACCCATGCTGTAGAAAATGGTTCACTTTGCCAATGTCACCCCTGTTTCAGGGAAGGTCGGCAGGAGTTGCAGGGTGTATGTTCATTTGAGATTCAGGTTCTGTTCATTTGAGTTCATTGAGATATTTATTTATTTATTTTAAATAAATAAGGCTAAGTTTAAATTTGACGCGTTGAGGAAACCTCAGCCAGTGGAGTAGTTTTAATGTTGAGGATTTAGGATCCTAATGTTGAGGATTTAGGATCTGAATGTTGAGGATTTAGGAATCTTTGTTGAGGATTTAGGACTCTAGGACTAGTTTGCCATCTGAAATGAATGAAAAATAAATTAAAATCGCTATTGTGTTTTTATTTTTAAGACCTTAAAAACTTGACTCATATGTTTGTAGACGATAATGTCTTTTAAGAGCCCATTTAAGACGGATCACAAGTCTTAAAGAAAGTCTGTATTTATTTATATGAGCGGGCTTCGTTCTCTTACAACGTTCTTTGGAAGATTAAAAATTTCAGTAAGCAATTACTTTTAGAGGCTTTGGAGCAGCCGTGCTCTACCTTTTTACTTTGTTGCTGGCCAAAGGCCAAAAAGTAAGTCTTGGTTTTACTTCAGGTCGCATGACTACTTAGATGTCGGGATGGCTTGACTCAATCCAATCCATGTACATGTCGGATTCTTCATTTCGCTCCCCCAGTTCTTGTTTACCGTATACGCCAATCTTGTCAAATATGACTTTTTCATGCAGTTGTCTTAAGAATCAAATTCTACACAATCTGAGCTAAGAAAAACCATAAAACTCGATAATGTGAGGGTTTTTAAAAATATTTATTCAATAAATTTCTTGTTTTCATAAGACACATTGGTCCAGTACACATGCAAACATTGCTCATGTAAAATTTTCTCAATGACGTATACGGTAAACAATAACTAAGGCAGCGATTTATTTGGACACGTTGACCGTGGGAATGATGATAGCCTGGAACGCATTGTTGTGACCGGTAGCAAGAGGGAGAGAGATAAAATATTGTAACGATTTTATTTGGATTCTTTTAATCAAACTGCAGTTTATTTATTTTGCAAGATTTATTTTACACAATATACGGTTATAAAGTACTGATTACTTTTTCTGCCTCTGCCTATATCGACTTTACGTCACAATGATTCAAGCGTCCTGGCCTCCACACAATTGCGGCTCAAAAATATATGTACGAAAGAGACGATTCTGGCTTATTCTAGATTATTCTATAGTGGACTGTACCAGAACCGTTTTTTTTCATATATTTAATCATTATAACAGCAGTTCGATACTATTCCAGTTACACACTAACAAACTACGTGCCTAGGTACATATACACAAAAAAACTCACAGTAGACTATACTAGAGACGGACGCACACACACAAGCAAACCCCACGAATTCATACGTTCGTAACAATATCCTAGACACCATAGACCGATCAAGTGACGACAGCATCAATTAACTTTGTGGTTGGAGAGCTGCATCCAGCGCAGTCAAGGGAGGGCTGGAGAAAAGTGATTGCTTCCACAAGTGTCACCACCCTCAGCAAGGAGGATCTAGACGAATACGATGAAGAACTACAAGTGTTCTGAATTCTTAAGAATACTGTGGTATATTTTTCTTGAATCGTGAGATATAATTTTAATTATAATACGGGTTTATAAAGTACCTGAGGTGCAAATGAATAACATCCATACTTTTATTAAGATTAACAGCAACGCAACTCAACGCAACAAAGCTTCACATACAGTGTAACTTCTTGCCACGTTATCCCCGAAGGGGTCGCATGTGGCGAGTCGAACCTATTTATTTTCCTTACGCCAACCACTTCAGTTGAAGTGGGGGTTTCCTAGCTTCCGAGGGGGCTGGTACTTATTTCTTGTGAAGGCAAGCACTCTACCAACTGAGCTATCGACCGGACGAACAGCGCAGAGAACAATGTCGTTAATCTTGAAACAGGTGAGAATATGTGTTGACAGCCATTAAAGTAACAAAACATTGTTAATTTAAAATTTATCACATCATCTTTGGAATTAATCAGACCCCAAAAAACGTCGAGAAATTACAAAAATGGAAACGCGAGTGTGAAGGAGATGACAGACCTCTCAACATCTTAAAATATATTTTTTAAAAGCTAAGGGGGCTTAAAAAAGGATTTCCCATAAATGTTATTCGCTTTTGGGTAATATTAAATACTAGGCTAGTCGATGGCTTTGTTGTATCGCTTGTTTTCGCCAAATACTTGTCTGTACTTTAGTGATCAACGCTACGGACCTATAATTGAAAAATCTTAAGATCAACTCCCGGCAGACCACAAAAAAGTGTAGTTTTCAAATATGCTCTTCGCTGAGTTGAAAACTTTATTTGCCTTTGTCGAAAACTTTCAGCCTTACGAGGAACTGGGTCATGTCAGAAAATTTTGGCATTATAATGATATGGTGACTATTAAGTTTGCATTTGCTCTTGAGGTGTAATGCACACAGAAATAGGGCTCGCCAAATAAATCATTCTAATGAATTGCTATCTATAATCTAAGTTGCAAGGGTATATTCATTCAAAGCACTCAAATGCATGCCCACAAACAAACACGTGTACTGCGCGCTTCCAAATGCTGAATGTGTACTTACAAGTAAAATCCAAGCCTCAAATGAACATAAGCCCTACAACTTTTGCCGACCAAAGGCAAAGCGAGGCAAAGGAAAAGGGCAAAGCGAGGGGGGACATTGGCAAAGTGAATCATTTTTACAGTATGGGTGGTCAGCCTCATATTGCCTTTTTATAAAAATAATATTTGAGTTTAAATGTTGAGTTTCCCTGCTTACAAGAAAACACGCCAACTTCTGAGAACTTCTTACGAGCGGGGAAGTACTGTACACGACTGTGAATGGATCTCAATGCGATGGCTACATTGTTTGTTGGTTTTTTGTTTGGAAGTACAGGGATCAAAGACAGTCAATTTACTAACAGCCACAGTAAAAAAATAGAATCGTTGAATTTATATCGGAGAAAGTTCAGAGTCTATCTATAATCCACAATCTGATTTGTAAAGATGTATTAACCTTTAAGATGCATTTTTAATGAACATCTACAAGCAGATAAGTTCGCTTGTTGAATTCATGAATACACACGCTGCATATCACATGTATTTAAAAATAAACCAAACCTCAAAAGGTTAATTTTTAATGATTTTTCATTTCACGATATGACTTACCTCATACCAACCTTTCAGTCAAGGTACTTTCAAAGAAAACTTTTATAAAAAAGCATTTTGAAAAATAAAAAAAAACTGTTTTTGTAGATAAGAACAGGTATCTCAACGTTTTGTCGAAGTCTATCTATCGTCATTGGGAGACGGTTCTGCTCAAGTGCGAACTGAATTTCTAGAAGAAAAACTCCCAACGAATTTGAATAATGGATTTGTAAGAAGCTTCAATACATAAAAGCGCCCCACGCTTTAAGACCCCATAGAGCGAATACGTCCAAAACGGTGTTCCGGGTTTTAAATGTCCATAATGTTTACTTTTTTTTTTAAATCTTTTACTGTCAGAATACAATAAAGAAATGTATAAACTACAGATTGACCGTTTCCAAAAATGATAGAAGTTATTTGAATTCTGTCAAAATGAACACAAACTAATGAAATATTACGAAATAATGCTATCTGGGTTCAATGAATAACTTGAATTTTTTGAATGGAAGGATACAAAAAATATGTATAAATGGTAAGTTTATTAATCAAACTCAAAATTGGTCGCATTTTTTTTTCGTAATAATGCATGTAAATTGTACAAAATAAAATAAACAAAACAGCTTCAAAAATCCCATACTAATTTTGTAGGGAAACAATTTGACAGAAAAACGCAGTGGTTTGCTCGGCGTTCCCGCCAGTCTGGAGCAAACTGTGAAGGCGAGAGGACGTCTGTTCGCTCCGCATGAATTCTAGCGCGCAGAAAAAAGAATACAGGCTTCAAATAAAAAAACCCGATTAGTATATAAAAATATTTTCTTCACGTAAAATATTATTTGTAAATAAATGTGTGTCAATTAATCAAAAATGTCTTTCGTTTTTTTTTTTAGAAAATATGGGAGTACGAAAACAAAAATACTATAATAAAAAAAGTAATCGAAGATTGTTTAGAAAAAAAAAGGTAAATTTTTCTACTTCCATATGATAATAATAATATAATATAATAATATTAGGATGATTTATTTGGTGAGCGCTGTTTTTGTGTGTATCACACCTCAAGAGCCCTCTGCGAGCTTGGTCGTCGCTGTAGAAAGCGCCAATTCTCAAGCAAGACCCAGTTGTTGTAAGGTTGGATGGACCTTTCAGTGACCGGTCTTTGGTAAAGGTGTATGAATTTTTCAACTCAGCGAGAGCACATTCGAAATATAAATGGTATATTTTTGTGCTCCGCCGAGATCCGAATCCACAACCTTCCATTTACGAGTTCGAAGTGTTTCCACTACGGACTACGGACCGGTCCAAGATGCCAACGACGCGCGGTGTACGTGAGCGGTCACCCATCCAAGTACTGTCCGCGCCCAATGTTGCTTGATCATTCCCATGTTTTTTTTTGCATTATTGAACTATACACGGATGCATAAATGAACGTGATTACTTTTTTAAAATACAAAAATGTATTTACATAATGGCGCTGAAAATGCTCATAGCAGATATAATAATAGGATGATTTATTTGGTGAGCGCTGTTTTTGTGTGTATCACGCAGATCACGGTCAAAACTTCCCAACTCTTGAAGCTTCAGTTACCATAGATCATGGCAGCAGTACCCCGAGTGTAACTTGTGTAAACTTATCTCGATTGTCTAAATCGAAAAAAAAATAAAACAAAAAAAAGACGTGCCGTCGTATATTTCATTCATTTTCGATTTACGCAATCGAAGGGAGTTTATAATTATTATATACTCGAGGTCGAGGCTGCTCCAGTGAGATACATATTATAATTCACGCAAGCCCTACGCTACGGACAACGGAATTATTATTATTGCTGATGTCAAGCAGTCAGTTCAATGATACGAGTATAATATTATGACAATCAGGTACGGCTCGTAGCATACCGTGCAACGTAGGCTTTATTCTCAAAAATATTTTAATTTGTATAAAAGGTTGGTATGAGGCTGACCACCCATACTGTAAATAATAGTTCACTTTACGAATGTCACCCCTGTTCTAGGGAAGGTCGGCAAGAGTTGCAGAGCTTATGTTATTTTGAGATTGGGTTTTTATGTTGTCCTTATACATGTCTGCTTGTGGAAATGCATGTTATAGGAGTTTTCAAATGTAAAATAATTATCTTTGCAACTAAGATTCAAATTTGGATGAAATTTGATTAACGCCTTACATTGTATTTGCCCGTCTGAAAGATAGTACTAATAACAAATATAAAAAACCATTTGTGCAGATATTAAGACAAAACAATTGAAAATACATTCAGGGTTTTTTTATTTAAAAATTGTGGAATGCCACATTACTAAAGCATTCACCCTTTTTTATTCCAAACTTGAGATGTTTTGTTTTGTCGAAGTCTTTATTATCACATTTATTTTACCTATTGCATTTAGCTCTTCGTGTGTCCCGTGAAAAAAAGTAATGTTATGCTTTAAAATGTCAGAAAACAAGAAAAAAATCAAGTAAAAAGTGAAAAATTAGAGTTTTTCGTGTTTTTTTTATCGAGCAAACTTTTCAGAATCGTGCTGTCAAGCGATTGCAACTCTTTATTATAATGGCAGTAAAAAAGTCTGATGTGTATGAATAATAGTGTTAAAATTTTCATTGATTTGGATCCTTTACTTTCCGAAAAATGTAATTTGGTTAGGCAAACATGTTTGCCGTTTATATCGCACGGCACCGCTTGACATTTTGCGGGTAGCGCTTCGAGTTGAAAAGAGACAAACATATTCGATTCGAATAGATTTGCCACGTGCGCCAAGTATTTACTTTATAATATATACTTTTGACGTACCTTTACCCGCAAATGTATGAAAACTTAAATAGCGTTCCTAGTTAGCGTTCCAGTTTCCTTGTTTTTTTAAACGTTGTTGTTTAGTTTACACGTATGTTTTTTTTTACTTAAAAGGTACTTCTCTGAAGAGAAGAAAAATATAATAGATAAGAGTAAATTCGTTCTCGCATGCGATCGTTGTTTCGATAATAAAACTTTTGCAAAACGTAACAAGGAATTCTTCTTCTTCTTTCAGTAGGTACCATTTTTAACAAATATCGGCGATGATCATGGATATTTTTACTATGTATGCTACAGGTCTAAATAAGGATTTGGTGCTTTTGTTAACTACTAGGTAGGTCCATTTGCGGCATGTGTAAGCACGAACTTATACGTGTCTACTTGTACAAATGCATGTTATATAAGTTCCTAAATGTACTATATCTATGCAACTTAGATTCTTATTTAGATATTGCCCTATATTCTAATAAATTGAACGGCCTGTCTACTGATAGAACACTTGAGCTATGATAGAAACAAAAACAATGCTTACCGAATAAATCATTCTGTAAATTTATTATAAATAAAAATGGAAATATTATTTGGTTATACAGCCGTACAGTATATATTTTATCACGTTGAGTTTACTGTTTGCATGTAATTCACATCTCAATGGCCCGAACTGAAATGCCACCGGTATAATCCAACTTTAATTTTTACAATAGGTATGTAACAGTTTACAAAAATGAAATTTATCTCTGTAAAAAAATGTATGCAGGCATCACACGCAGTATGTACACCTTTAACCTTATATTCTACATCCATATTCCTCAAATGTATGAGGTATATAAAAATGCAAAATATAAGCCATAATGATTATCAAAAATGAACACTTCCATTTATGTTATGATTTATCTGAGTTTGAGTGATCGCGCGTGCACGGAGCGGTAGAGTCGATGCGCGCGCCGCAGCGCGCGGGAACCGAAGCAATTAGAGGTCAAAACTCAAAGGCATATTTGGAAGGCGCCCTCTTAACTAAAGTTGTTGGCGTATGGTTGGATTTCTTATCTGTAAAAAAATATAGGCTCCACACGCCTCATGCTACCCCTTTGAGGACACCTTGGTAAAAAGTGTCTCTGTATACGAAGCTTATAGTGTTGCGTGCTTTTGTGCATATAAAATTGGTCAATTACTCTTATTTACATTTTTTAGTACCATAATTCCTTGACTTATAGGTTGGTATGCGGCTGACCACTCATACTGTAAAAAATGGTTCACTTTGCCAATGTCACCTCTGTTTCAGGGAAGCACTGCAAGAGTTGCAGGGAGTATGCCCATTTGAGATTTGGGTTTTTATGTTGTGAGTTCACATGCGGTATGTGCAAGCGCGAATTTATACGTGTTTGCTTGTGAAAATGCATATAATGTGAATCCTCAATGTCACATATCTTTGCAACTTAGATTAAATTAAATTAGATAATTTACTTACCCAAGAAATAGTTGGTGACGGTCCTCATCCTCTTGTGTGCCAGAACAATCCACACCACTATCAGATTCCCTCCCGCAGCCACGGCAATCATGCCAGCAAACAGGACACTCCAGAGCAGCTGCCTCCACCAGGGTAGAATAAAACTCGGCATCTCGGAAGTGGCATTCACCGAAGAATTGCTGCCTTCCACGAAGAAGGAAGACTGGTTGAAGAGGGAAGCGAAATCGTACGGAGGAGTGGCATTTGTAAGGATCACTAATCCTGAATCCTTCCACATATCTTCATCCATTGTTAGTTGCATTGTCTCGTACTTATTTTTTAAGAACAATATTTATTTTGAACACTGTGCTGTTCTTTTCAATTATTATTTATTTTACTTTTATCTTATGTTGACAATGACGAGTTTACATCGTCAAAAGCGCTCGAGATTAAAAAACACAAATTAAGAAAAAACAGTGTATTTTAATTTACACTTTTTGAATATCAGTTTTCTCTTGGTTATTAAAGTGTCGGCAGATCTTCAAAAGCTCTTACCGCCCCTAACGGAATGATGGCAAAATTAAAGTAAGAGTTTAATTTTCACTTTTCTAAAAATTACGTGGATTTGGAAATTTTTATTTGTAAAACGTTTATTAAAGGTTTTGGATTCACATATCAAGTCACTTCATCACTGATAGTAACTTTCGCCACTGGGCACTTTTTTTTGACCGTCATTTTTTAAGTTTTCATTGAAATTATAAAGATTTGTAAATTTACGAAGTATATTGTTGCACAAAAGTGGTGCACTTTATATTCTTAAATATTAAATTATGTAAGTACTTTTAATTAAAATATTTTTATCTTGTTTTCTTCGTGTATCCGAAAATCTGAAACAAATTAAAGAAAAAAAAACAATTAGATACTTATTTTAATGTTGAAAATCTACCAATTTAATGGACTCCGCATATGAATTGAAGAAAACAAAATTGTGACGTCACACAGCTGGGTTGCTAGAGAAAATACATACAAATATATTGTTATTGGTCGCTACGGACTATACGGGGCTGGTTGGGGAATCATTTCAGTTGAAATAGGGATTTCCCAGCTCCCGAGGCGAAATCATTTCTGACACAACCTCGGTGGGATTCGAACCCAAACTCTCGGTATGAAATGGAAGCACTCTACCAACTGAGCTATCCACCGTACGTATGTATATGCAATCGTTGTGTGGTTTTTCGCAGATGCCATAGTTAACATGGAAATGGTTGAAATGAATATGGCTCTGCAACTCTTACCGCCTTTCCTTGAAAAAGGAGTGGCATTATAATGAAACATTTCGTCTGTTATTCGATCACTGTAAAAATGTGATAAGGCCTCTCTTTCTAGCAAGGATAGTGCGAGGGAGATGAAAGCATCAATCATCCTAGTAGCTTTGACCCCTCATATATTTCTAAAACCCGAGTATACAACTCTACATTTCAACGTAACCAAAGAGTTTTTCAGAAATGCATAGAAACTAAAGCAGCGCCTCTACCGAGCGTTTAATTATACATATATATTTTTTGTTCACCGTAAAGTTTGAGTTTCTTCATATACTTGAGGTCCTGGTAGAGTATCATATATGAAAAAGGAATGATAAATTTCAACCTGAAATTGTTTTTCTTTGTTTTTTTTTTGTGCCGATGGAAAAATATTTTTCCAATTTCGTAAAATTGATGTTTTTGATTTTGTTCGCAGATGTATCATAATGTTTCCAATCAATCGCCATTTCTTAACACTGCTCCTGCAAGTACTCATACAGTATGCGAAAGCACAAACTTACACCTTATTTCACGGTCTAAAATCTAAATCTACGCTGCAAAGATATATATCGACGGTTAAAAGGCAGCAGGGCATAAGCGACGTTTTGGTCAACAATGAGTTATAATTGCTATCGTACTTAAAATTTTCCACTCTTTTTAATGCGCTAACTCCCATAGCTCTACGATGATTTTTTGTTGTTGGATATGCCCAAGCAAACAACTGCGTTTTCCAAGTATGTATGCTTTTGGTGTAACCGACATGATTTTGGCCTTTTTTATCCTAACGGCGCTTGTGAAATAACAAAAATTCGTAAAACCACATTAATAGGAATGCCACAGGAAATCCAATAAAATATGGCTTTATTTTTGTAATTTTAGAGCTGTTTTGATATTAACGATATGATAAATAATAAAAATAGTTTAACCATTTTTATGCAAACATTTAAAAAAATGAAAATTGAGTCTTTGTCTTAGCCGCCTACATTACAGATCAGCCGCCATTTTTTACGGTCCTTACATACTTCTTTCATTTCATCCAGAGTCATAACCTTTTTCATACAAGCTCTCCTTTTATTATGACGGTAAATACATATTATTATGATTTATTTGTTTGGTACTTTTTTTTTGTGAATCACACCTCATGAACAATTTACCAGCTTGGTAATCGCTGTAGAAAGCGCAAATATCACTTTAGCAAGATCGAGTTGCTGTAAGTCTGGATGAACCTTTAGGACCGGTGGATGGTTACAGAATTAGCACCTGAATTATTCAACGAAGATCAAAGTTGTGAAAAAACATAATTACATATATTGAATCGAGCCCACAACCTTCCGATTACAAATCCGTAGCGTTAACCACCAAACAACAGACTGCTCATTATGCACAAAAAGATGAAAAAAATTAAACCTTGATTATCTGACATGAGATATTCAGGATTCTTTAAATATCTTATTATCTACGTATAAATTTATTATTTTTTATGATTCCATAATAATCAGTATTTTATTCTATACCTTGATTTGGAGACGCTATCGGTGTTATTCACACTCAGAAAATCCATGGCTCAGCCGCTACCTAAAGTGAATTATCCATACAAAAACCGATGCTCTATAGATCATCTACGGATCGAATAAACGGTTCTGAATAACCCTGTATGAATAGACTTTGATTCGTAACATCCTACTTAAATGTATTCTCTATTTTCTATTAATATAATCAGCTTATATGGAAATTAATACAAAATAATTTTGATACATTATATCGTATTTTTTTTAAATAAATAAGATTTTCGATGATATAAGTAAACGCTGCGTATAAAAAAAAAAATTCAATGGAGACAAATTGCTAATATAATAAAAGTGAGAAAGTGAGAAAAAAACTCGACACGAGTACATACGTCTTACTTACATATATGTATTTTTTTCACTTGTCAAGGATAAAAACAAAATTGATACAGAGCCCACGGCAAAGATAAAATATATCCAAGTTTCAGAGTTGTATTTGAGTGGTCTAGAAACAAAGCCGGCAATACATGATTTTTTCGAAAATTTTTAGAAATGATTGTTTTTCCATAAATTTATCTTCTTTTCGTACAACAACCCCAGTGGGGAGGCAAGTTGTAAATTTTGCCCCTCAGGGAGTATATAAATACAAAAGAAGAACAAATGGAGAAACTGTTACGTATTCTCCAATGCGAGATATGAAATACCTAGATCTAGTGCCTATGGTATTTCTCTCGCAAACAAAAGCCAACCTTCAGTAGGTGGCTTTCAATTTTGGACGACTTCCCGTACCAAAGAAGCGAAAATCAAAAGGACCACACTCACCTCAAATTGTGCTCTGGTCCAAGATGATGCTCGTTTCTCAGGATCCTATGGAGATGAGCCTTGTTCACGAACTGCCACACTTGCAAGTTATAGGTAAAACAACCACACTCACTCACAGAATTTTTAACGGTAAATTTCAAATCGCTCGCGAGACATATAAAAACGTGTCTACTTGTGAACACGACAGAAGCGGAAGTCATCAAATCTTGAGATTTCACGTTGGATGTCAAAAAAGTTCATACCGACATCTTGCGATTTTTATCCGCACTTTTTTCAGATTGTGAAAGTCCAACATGAAATTCGCTTCTTAGACTATTAATTAAAATTAAAAATAGATGACGCTATTCATGCGTCACCATACACCCCCCTTTGCAAAGACTTAAAGTTAAAAGCTTTGCAACACAAACCAGATATTCAAAGAAACCATGTCGATTTTTACAAACAATATTCGAGAAATGATACATAGGTATAATTACAATCAATGTTTGAAAATCTTAAACTAGAGAAACTTAATATAATTAATATAATAAGTATGCCTACAAGTAAGCAGGTTAGACACAAAAATACTTAAGCCAATATAATAAGCTAGATTTAACATGTTCTAACAGATAAGCTTAGTAGTAAAGCATAAGATTAATTCTAAACATGGTAAATATGTACAATGGTAGAGATCTACTAACTCAGTAGACGAAATTAAATAGTAATCTATTGTGTCGGCAATGGGTAGAGTTTGACGACCGGACGTTTGTAAAAACCTTGCTCAGTCTTTACTGTGGCTACTCGAATCACGCCATCATCCCCAGGGAAAACCTTGGTGATGATTCCCAGAGGCCAGGACAAAGGAGGAGCGTCCTCTTGCCCAATCAGTACAACAGTCCCTACCTGAATTGCATTAACATCGGTTTGCCATTTTTGTCTGACCTGCAAAGTGTGCAGGTATTCTACCTTCCATCGCTTCCAGTAAGATGACACGATTTGATCCAGGAGATTTTTACGCTGAGTGAGATTAACTGGTGTGTCAGGTAGCTCAGAAGCAGGCAGATGTTTTAAGGGAGTGGACATCAAGAAATGCGCAGGAGTTATAACGTCAGGGTGAGGATCAGAACTGATGACACTTAGTGGTCTAGAATTCATGATACTCTCGATTTGAGTCAACACCGTTTGCATCTCCTCATATGTGAGCAACTGATTCCCTATCACTCGATACAGATGAGTTTTCAAACTCTTAATATTTGATTCCCATAAAGCTCCGAAGTGAGGAGCTCGAGGGGGAATCATTTTCCACTCTATTTTATACGCCTCAAGTTCTCGCTTCATTCGGACATTATGCTGTGAATTTTGTAAAAGATTATATATCTCATCTAATTGGGCACGAGCCCCAACAAAATTTGTGCCGTTGTCCGAAACTGGCCCACGACGAGAGATAAAACGCTTAAATGCAGCTATAAAACAGGCACTCGACAGATCAGTTGCGAGCTCAATATGCACCGCCTTGGTCACTAGACAAACAAACAGGCAGATATATGCCTTTTGAGCATGTTGTCCGCGTCGTCGCGTAAGAAGTATTCTTAAAGGCCCAGCATAATCTACCCCCGTATGCACAAATGCTTTAGCTTCTGTTATGCGACAGGCAGGCAAGTCCGCCATCTTCGGCGTAGGGTGCGACGGGTTCACTCGGAAGCAAATATTGCATTTACGAGTTTGTGCTCGTATAACGGTTCTGGCATCCAATATCCAAAACCTTTGTCGTATGATAGACATCAAAAGTCCTGGACCGGTATGACAGTTGGATTCGTGAAAATGTTTAATTATTAAGTTCACCACTGAGTCATGTTTCGGAAGTAAAGCTGGATGTCTAGCTTCAAAGGGTAAATCAGACCGTGAAAGCCGACCTCCAACTCGTAACGTACCTTCCTGATCCAGAAAAACCGATAAATTACGCAGTTTTTTCGATGGTAACTTGTTATCTTTTATCAACTTAATGTCGTCCGAGAAATGAACAGTTTGTATTGTCTGTACTAACTTAACTTCAGCATGGGACATGCATTCAATAAAATGCAACAGTGATTTAAATTTATTTATAAAGCGAAGAATGTAAACTGTAATTCGAATTAATTTATTCCACGAAGAAGTTCGTTGTGCTAAGTCATATAAAATCATAGAGTCGGCATGTACTACAATGGCTGTCAGTACAGTTGCCTGTTCAGGAATTTCTAACGCATCGGACGAGGAGAATCTTTGAATCGGCCATTCATCCGAAGGGCGTTGAAGCCACAGTGGACCATTCCACCATAAACTATGAGAAATTAATTGAGATGGTAACATACCACGTGAAACACAGTCGCTTGGGTTCTCGTCCCCTGAGATGTGATAAAAGTTCTGAGGGGGTAAATTCTCCTGACACTGAGCGACTCTATTTCCTACAAAAATTGACCAACGATGTGGAGAAGAGCAAATCCAAGCCAGCGCAATCGTTGAATCAGAAAAAGCATATACATCAGTTATATGAATCCGATCACGATACATCTCGATCACAAGTTTTAACATCTTTGACAATAAAACAGCAGCGCACAACTCTAAACGTGCTAATGTCGTAATCTTGGTGGGAGATACCTTAGATTTTGAGCACAACAACCTGACAGAAATATTTCCATCCATGTCAGTTGTATGTACATATATGACACAACCGTAACCATTCAGACTAGCATCACAAAAACCTACTAATAATACTTTGGTTGAGCTAGTCACACCGATGTGCCTAGGAATTTTTAAAGTAGCGAGCAACGGAAGTTCTTGTGTTATACTCGAAAAACGTCGAATTATAGCATCAGGCGGAGAGTCATCCCAACCGATGTTGGCACGCCATAGCTCTTTGATGAGAAGCTTTGCAGCCAGTATAACTGGTGCGACTAAGCCCAAAACATCAAACAAACGAGCTACAACTGACAAAATAGATCGCTTCGTGCATTTTTGCTGAGAGTCATTCGAAGTAAAGAAGAAATTATCCTTAACTGGATCCCAAGACAACCCTAATACTTTTAGAGTTACGCCTTTATCATCATCAAATTTTATGGAACCTCTATGTGAGTTAGGAAGACTATCTAATAGATAAGATGAATTGCTTGACCATTTTACCAGATCCATGCCACCATACTTGAACAAAGCTACGAGATCTTTTGCCAGAGAAACAGCCGAAGCCTCATCTGCCACAGACTGAACCAGGTCATCCATATAAAACCTAGCTCCAGCTACTTTGGCGGCTTCCGGAAAATGTTCAGCCATGTCCGATGCCAACTGACGCACAGATCGCATGGCCAAGAAAGGACTACACTTTAATCCAAATGGAACCCTATTAAATTGAAAGGTTCGAACTTTCTCCTTTTCAGAAAAACGAAATAATATTCTCAAATATCTGCGGTGGTCAACAAATACACCAACCTGCAAATACATCTGCTGTACATCTGCTGTCATCGCGACAGGAAACAGCCTAAAATCTAATAAAAGGAGAAACAAATCAGCCTGTAAATTTGGCCCAGAATGTAGTACATCATTGAGTGACAACCCAGTATGCGTTTTCGCACTAGCATCTAAAACAATGCGAGGCATAGGTTTGTCTTGACGCACTACAGCGTGGTGAGGAATATAATATCCATGTTCACCAATATCTGACTCTGCCACTTCAGAGAGATATCCCTTTTGAATATAGTCATTTATTACCGAATTATAATTCTCCTGCAGACTCGGTAACTGCTTAAACTTTCTTTCTAATAACAAGAAACGCCGAAATGCAGTATTTCGTGAGTTGCCCAAATTTTCAGGATCAGCACAAAAGGGTAGAGCAACAGAGTAACGACCTACCTCGTCTTTAGTCACAGAAGATACAAAGGAGTTTTCGCACGCCGTCTCATCTGGACTTAAGAACTTTTTCACTGGGATTTCTTCCAACTCCCAGAACTTGTGTAATAATAAATCCGCATCTTTTACAGCCAATGCAGAAAAAGATTCGTGACAACTGTCTGCAGCTGAAACACTCTTTGGACAATCTCCCATCAATACATAGCCAAAGGACGTCAATAATGCAGGTGGCGCTTTCGACTTTGACTCTATCATTTTTCCCAAATAAATGAAAGGGAACAATTGTGCACCCAACACAATGTCCACAACTCCAGGGACATTCCAGGATAAATCAGCCATTGAAATGTCCTTTAAATAAGTCATATCACTGTTATCAATGTACCTAGAAGGTAACTGATCCGTGATCTGATCCACCACTAACGCGTTAACCTTGTAAGTATTTTGAGGATTGTACCTCGATTGTATTTCAAAATTGACACATCCATGTATCGGTCGTGCAGAAAGACCGATTCCTCTAATTACTGAATTATTTAGAGGAACAATATGTAAATTCATATTTCTACAACATTCTAATGTTATCAAATGGTTTTGAGAACCATTATCAACAAGACATCTAACTATCATCTTATTTTTCTTGCAATTTGACCAGGCAAAAACCTGTGCCGTAGCCAACAGCACCGTGCTCGCATTCACCCGAGCATTTGCACTTAAAGAAACCGAGGGTACACCCGACCCTTGCATATCATCACCTGAATGCGACAGCTGATGTCCCTGCTCAGCATTCTTGACTACTCGTCTGGCCTTATTCTCATTGTCGTCAAAATGCAGAAGGGTGTGATGTCCCTTATTACAAATTTGACAAGTTCCTGTCTCAGTACAATGAGACCAGTGGGTAACACTCAAACAACGAACGCAACCCCGTTTTGATTTAATAAATTCATACCTTTCCTTAGGAGAATAGCTCTTAAATTTCACACATTTATGTAATTTATTATGGTCGTTTCGTTTACACAAAACGCAAAAGAGAGTGTCCCCAGTAGACACTCTACCACTTGCGAGGAACGCACGACCACTCACAGATTTTGTCGTATTATTCCTCACGCGTGTATTCGAATGGCAAGCTTCGGAAACCGACTTCGATTCATTTACGTGCGATCTTTCCAAAATTTTGACCTGTTGTTGAACAAAACTGATAAGATTCTGACAAGAAGGTATTTCGATGTCTTTCAGCGAAAGCTCGAAGGCCATAACTGTAGACGAATTCAATTTGCGCAAAGCGCAATTAAATAAAAGAAAATCTCCCACATCTGTAATACCTAATTGTTTTAATGCTGCAATGGAAGCGGCGTACTTCTCAATAAAGCCATCAAGACAGGCAGCCGTGTGATCGGCCTTCTTTAAATCAAGGATATTATTTATGTAATATGTTCCTAGCGCACGTTTATCCTGATATTTTTTAACAAGACTGTCCCAGACCACGTTATAGGTTTCCGCTGACGGTATAATTCCCGAAAATATGTTCGCTGCCTTTCCCGTCAAGTTGCCTGTTAAATATTGCACTCTTTGGGCGTCTGACAACCCTGTATTTAGATGGACATTTGCCTTAAAGGATTCAAAAAATCGTGACCAATTTTTTGGATTCCCATCAAACAAAGGAATTTGTATGGGTGGTAATTTTACCTCATATCTAGGCCCACTTTGAGTCGATACATGTGGTGTTTCGGTTTTTAAAATTCTTTCCCTAACATCCATTATTTTACTATAAAGTTCTTCAAAGGCCATAAGTGATTGATAATTTACCTTTGCCTCTGGGTCTATCTCTAAAGAAAGTGCATTTATTTGATCTATCAAATCTTCGTACTTTTTAACCCAGCTTCCTGCTTCCTTGGAAGCCGATAAAAAATTACTATTCTCTCTGGATGCAAAATTAGAAACATTTTTTCCTAGTTTATATAAATTATTTATTCTTTCAAAATAAACCTTTTGTTTCTCTTTCAATATGTTCTTGTTAAAGCATCCGCCATGTTTACTATTTAAAATAAACAATAAAAAATGAAGAAACGGTAACAAATCGAAAAAACCTACTTTCAGTTCTGAAAGAAGAAATCGATTTGCCTCAAAGTTGAATTTATTTTATGTCAGTATGTATCATAATATTTACTTTCTCCAGATAGTTTATTTACTAATGGAAAAAAAAAACAATAACAAACTTGTAATGACATTTATATAAAAATATAAACAAAGGTAGGTAGGCACCTGTAGACAACGCTCAGCTGTATGAATACCTAATCGCTAATGGATAGGTATCATCAGTGTTTTAATTCCGCAACTAACAAATATATGTACCTACTGTGTATTCAACACTTATTAAAAAAATAACTACCTACATACAGCAAAAATATATATGACACTCGTTAATTTTTGTACACAATATAAAATAATGCTAGAATATGGATTCTAATACAAAGGCATATTACATTATGTTCTTAACAATTAACTATCGACACAGTATCCTTGAATATCCGTTTCATGTCAACCATTCTGGTTTCGATAAGGTTACGAAGGACCAGTGGGGTTCGAAGGACCAATGGGGAGGCAAGTTGTAAATTTTGCCCCTCAGGGAGTATATAAATACAAAAGAAGAACAAATGGAGAAACTGTTACGTATTCTCCAATGCGAGATATGAAATACCTAGATCTAGTGCCTATGGTATTTCTCTCGCAAACAAAAGCCAACCTTCAGTAGGTGGCTTTCAATTTTGGACGACTTCCCGTACCAAAGAAGCGAAAATCAAAAGGACCACACTCACCTCAAATTGTGCTCTGGTCCAAGATGATGCTCGTTTCTCAGGATCCTATGGAGATGAGCCTTGTTCACGAACTGCCACACTTGCAAGTTATAGGTAAAACAACCACACTCACTCACAGAATTTTTAACGGTAAATTTCAAATCGCTCGCGAGACATATAAAAACGTGTCTACTTGTGAACACGACAGAAGCGGAAGTCATCAAATCTTGAGATTTCACGTTGGATGTCAAAAAAGTTCATACCGACATCTTGCGATTTTTATCCGCACTTTTTTCAGATTGTGAAAGTCCAACATGAAATTCGCTTCTTAGACTATTAATTAAAATTAAAAATAGATGACGCTATTCATGCGTCACCACCCAGTAACATTGATTTCATACTTAACAGACAAAAAAAATTATTCTTTTCACGTAGGGCTATTTCTTTTATGTAAAAAATATGTGTTCGGTAATCAGACTATTGAATCTAATTTAATCTAAGTTGCTGCAAATATATGTAACATTAAGGATTCCCATTATATGCATTTTTACAAGCAGACACGTATAAGTTCGCGCTTAAACATGCCGCATGTGGACTTGGAATATAAAAGCCCAAATCTGAAATGAACATACACTCTGCAACTCTTGCTGACCTTCCCTGAAACAGGGGTGACATTGGCAAGTGAACCATTATCTACAGCATGGGTGGTCAGCCGCATACCAACCTATAAGTCAAGGAACATACACACAAATAACATTTATTAAATCACATAGATTTCATTTGAAAAGTTTTTTTTGTGTTCCACTGAGAATCGAACCCACTACGAAGATGTGTCTGAAGCGTTAAGCACTAGACTACGACTGGTTATTTGTAAATAATAACAAGGTGAGGGAATGAAACTGTAACCTACTGTCATAATTTCTCTTAGAGTGGCCAAAACCTTTGCAAAACTACATCCATTTCTTCTTATCCTCGCGCACCTACCCACTTCTTTGGGGCCAGTTGCACCAACCTTCAATCAATATTTGATTGACACATCAAATTTGATTGCTTTATTCTGGTAAGAACCTCGGTTAAATATTTCTCGGAAGTGGCTAAAAATATAATAGAATTTGAACAGGAAAGATGATGAACATCAGCTGATTTAAGTATATGCAATAAGGTGGATCGCTGTATGTATGGAAAAAATTAAAAATCATTTTTTCGTAATTGCGTTATGCAGAACATTTGCTCTATGGGGTGAGTATCTGATATAAAAAAAAATCCTATCAAAATATTAATTTCAATTTATAATTTTTGGATGAAATTTTTCAAGCAAAACACTGTTTATTTTCACTATAGACTTTATTTAAAAGATTAAAATCTTTAAAACAAAATTACGAACGTTTTCGACCTAGAAGGTCATCATCAGGTATGATTTGATTACAGAAATTAATTTTATTTTATGAAATTTTGTCAATAGGCACAAATGATGTCAGGTAGGTAAAACACATACAGTAAGATTTTAAATTTATGAAATAATTAAATAAATTAAACAATTTCTCTTACTTGTTTAATTTATTTAATTATTTCATTAATTTAAAATCTTACTGTATGTGTTTTACCTACCTGACATCATTTGTGCCTATTGACAAAATTTCATAAAATAAAATTAATTTCTGTAATCAAATCATACCTGATGATGACCTTCTAGGTCGAAAACGTTCGTAATTTTGTTTTAAAGATTTTAATCTTTTAAATAAAGTCTATAGTGAAAATAAACAGTGTTTTGCTTGAAAAATTTCATCCAAAAATTATAAATTGAAACAAAATGAATTTTCACAGTGTTAATACACAAACAATACAAAATATAAAATATTAATTTATTATACTGCCCCAAGTCATCAGAAAAATTACAAAAATACATAAAACTACTCATTTTTACCCCTGTGTTTAAGAATCAAGTATTAGATAAAATCAAACGAAATATAATTTTGTTTCTTTAAAATGAAGGAAATAGTTATCATTACGTGTTTGGTATCTTGTAATTTGAGAGGGATGGGTGGAGGCACCCCCTAACTTTGTTACTTCGCGCAGACGCGTGTCACCAATTCGGTGCTCTCAGAGATGTAACTATAGTTGTACGCTACTCATATTTTTTGCACATACAAATTTACGAGAGATCTTAAGTGTATTTTTAATATATCAGCGTGTTAATGAAACAGATTGGCTTCATTTAACTATGCAAAACATCTTAAAGTACCGATAACTGAAAAATATTCTGATTGATCAAAGAACCAAAAGATAAATGATCATAAGGAGTGTTGATTTGAAAACTGCTGCGTGAAATTAAAAAAAAGCTGAACCGGAAACAGAAATATTAACCATACAAAGAAAAATCTACAAGTTCATTGCCAAATCTGTCTGACCTATCAACTGATGTCTCTCAACAACCAGTCTCAACAGTAATAGTAAAACTAGCACTTCAGAGACCGCTACCTCAAATTTCGTATTCATATTATTTTAAAAATATTGACCTTGGCATACTGGAAAAACCTGTGGATAAATTTGGCATTTCCAATAAGGCTGAAGCTGCTCTTGTTTTGGCAACAAAACGTTGGTATTATTTCAGACAACAATTCATCCAAAGTTTTCGATCAAAATAAAATTAGAAGAGCCCGTGAAAAGCAAATAACTAAGTTCAGCGGTGTGACCATTGATTCTGATTACTAAGATTTGGGTTTATACTTTGATGGACGTAAAAATAAAACCTTTAATGTAGTGGATCATAAGAGAAATATAATTATAGAGGAGCGTATTAGTTTACTTAAGGACGCAAGGTCACAGTACATTGATCATATTTCTTTAAGCACTGGAAAAGCAGCAATAATAAAAAGAAAAATTATGGATATTTTAATCAGTAAAGATATCAATGTCATCCTTTTTGCTGTAATCGGACGTGATAGAACTATTGTTAATACAGATGGAATTGCTAAATTCATTCCAAAAAACTTAAAATATCTAGTAAAACTGCTGCAGTGGTGTATTTGTCAACTCCATGCCAACGAACTGCCGCGACAATTATTTGAATATATTGATGGTTGTACAATTGGACTAAGAAGTTACTCTGGACCCATAGAAAAGGTATTAAAAAGTTGTGAAGAGCTTCCAATAGTCTCGATTCTAACTATCCAATGTGATCTACCTATTGAACGGAGAATAACTATAAAGTCTGGATATTGTTCTCAAAGCTTATTAAAAAGAAACACTGGAAAACTAGTGCATTCAAGATGGCTCACAGAATACTACGGCTTTATGTTTTTTTTTTAACCATCTGACAAGCTGTTAATATTATCAATTATATTGTTACGAAATTAGGGTTCAATTGTCTTCAAATTAAAAATACACAGGTCTTCTTCAATAGTTATTTATTTTACACAGTTACAAAATTTATTTTCACACTACTTTCTCGATTATTCCACTTGGTTTTGGTTCACTGATCAGATGACTTCGATGTGTTTGTAAGTCTCTATGATACTGGCCCGCTCTGCAGGCCATTTGCACCTTTATACTCTTCAGAGCAGTATGATCCAGAACTAAAGTCGCCAGACGGTTCCAGAGTAATTATTACTTCTCGATGTTTCACGTACTACCTAGACACAACCAAAATCCTACCTACCAATGCAATACAGTATTCCTATAATTATAACAAATACCTACTTAGCCTAGAGAATTCTACACTTATACATAATTATCGATCTTACCTACCAATACTTTTGAGGATTCTTATAACTATAATTATCCATACTTATTTCAATATTTATATTTACATAACACTATAACTACCCATACTTATTTCAATATTTATATTTACATAACAATATAATGAAAGTGGATGCTCTTATGTGGTTATGCACTTACACAAGACAATCTAAATGTCGCGATATTTGACAGATAATTTAAAGCAAATACTACATCCTGTTATACAGAGAAATAGATATTTCAATCATATAAAAAACATCTTACTTGCTTTGCCTTTTTATGAGTTCTAGCCTTGTGAAGAATATTGAAACGCGACAGGAAATAATTTTGAGAATTCGAACTACGATCGGCCAAAACTTGATTTTGATGCAAACAATTATAAAAAACCTTATAAACTGGCACGAAAATAATGTGACCAAGCCCCCTGTTACAAAATTTATGAACGGTGAATTAACATCACGTTGTTAAGAAAATCCACCGCTTGTTGACTAACTAGTCTCAAGCCATTTCCATTTTCCTTTCTACACGTTAGCCACTGAAAGATTAGTAAAAATTGTAACGAAAACTTCAGCTGCTGTTTGCGGTATTATCAGAAGAGATGAATTCATTAAAAGAAACCTGGAATCGCGACAAATAATGCCTTTTTTCAATTTAAAGAAAGATTACCAATTCTCTTAAAATCACTATTTTCTAGACTTCTGTTGATTGCCATTTTTTAATTTTTTTTTGCCATAAAAGGGTATTTTTTCTATCATTTATAGAAAATCATGCTTTGTGCTTAAATTTGAACTTCATTTTACTACAATTATTTTTTTCTTAATAAACAAAAAAAAAATGTTAAGTATATGGCAGTTTTTATGATTTTTATTAACTTTTCGAGGCTTTGGGGCAGTATTAGATCAAATATTTCGACCTTATGGTGGTACAATTTATTGTTTGTATTGATATAGAGCAGCTTTTGGCCAAACGCAAAATCGAAATTCCCAAAAAAACGATTTCGATCCACCTTAATATGCAACCAAATTTGTGATTTGAAGAGAAAAAAAACACTAAGGCCCGGTATATTGAACTGTAGTAATATTTTAGTTAACTATTACTTGAACTTTTATTCAAAATACTCAATCTTGAGTTAACTAAAACCGAGCATTGCCGAAATATGAAGCCACGCCCCCAAATCTTGGAAATAATTAAAATGCCATTCAAAAGCTTTAAAACAAACAACTATTCATAAAAATCATATCCCTTACCTTCATTAAGCTAGAAAACGAGACAAAAAATGTTCAGTTTGCAACAATTTTGATGTATCCTTACATTAAAAAAGAACAGCTGCTGTCAGTGAAGCGCCGCCATCTTGAAAATCGAAAGTTAAAGTTACTAAATATTTACTGCCGAAATTCGGTGAGTGAAATATTATGATGATTTAACTAAAATTGCATTTTAGTTAACTTTACGATACTTCAAAATACCGGGCCTAAGTTTTGATTTTTGTCTGATCGGAATTTGGTGCAACAGGCCCTTAAAATATTAATCACGTTTTTCTTACATTTTCTCTAAACATCCCATTCTATCAAAACTCTCGTATCCAATCAAGATATAAATTTCTCGGTCTTCATTTTCCCCTTTTATTCCCTTCAAATTTCCCACGAATATAAAAATATACTTTTCTAAAAAAAATCTGTGTATAAAAAATTGAGTACCAAGATAGCAGAGGCCAAGGCTGGATATTGGCTGTCGAACCATTGTATAATAAAAAGAAAGAGTATAAAAATATCATATAATTTATGACAAAATGTGACAATATTTTATACCTCTGTTATATTATGATGTCCGCACTGATTCATCTTGAACTGTGACCCTGTTATACGTGTATTATGGCCCAGCAGAGAGCATGCCTTCCCAATTAGGAGGACTAGGAGCGCAGCCGACGGGAAGAGCTGATGAGACGACACAAAGGACGGCGGTAAACTTGTCACTTGCTATGTGATTGGATAACACATGCCCGCCGTACAAAGATCTACCTCCTACCGCCTAATACATTCTGCGCTCCCGGGATTGCGAGTCGTTTTCTAGTGGGCGAATACCATTCGTAATATGCATTTGCATGCCACTGCAAATTACTCTTACTCGTAGTACTATTCATTTGTTGTTACCCTGATACTTTACTAGGTTTTGAGGTAAACTAAATATGATGGGAATCGGCATTTTGCTTTGAAATACTGCTAAAAATAATTAAAAAGAGAAAGTTGATGATTGGAATGAGAATGCAAAGGACGACGATAATCTTGCCACTTGCTATGTGATTGGATAACACATGCTCACCGTACAAAGATCTACCTCCTACCGCCTGATAAATTCTGCGCTCCTAGGATTGCGAGTCATTTTCTAGTGGGCGAATACCATTCGTAATATGCATTTGCATGCCACTGCAAATTACTCTTACTCGTAGTACTATTCATTTGTTGTTACCCTGATACTTTACTTGGTTTTGAAGTAAAGTAAATATGATGGAAATCGGCATTTTGCTTTGAAATCCTGATAAAAGTAATTCAAAAGAGAATGTTGCTGAAAAGGTTTATATAAGTATAAGGATGCAAAGGACGGCGATAAACTGGTCACTTGCTATGTTATTGGATAACACATGCCCGCCCTACAAAGATCTACCTCTTACCGCCTAATACATTCTGCGCTCCTGGGATTGCGGGTCATTTTCTAGTGGGCGAATAGCCTTCTAATATGCATTTCCATACCACCGTACATTATTCTACCATATTCATATGCCCTGATAGATGTACATATCTATTTTACTAGGATGTAAGTGGTAAAGTATGATAAAAAGTATGAAGTCTATGTCCTGAAGTGATAATATAATTTTTACAAATTATTTGACCCGCACGGTCAAGATTCTGTGTCGTAGCATTGCTTTTATTTTTTCTTTGATCTTTCATGATCGCTTCTCCTTTAGTTCAATGACTCTGTCGCACTTGTTTATTTACAATGTAGCCATCCCTTTTCCTTCTCATCTTGAAATACCCTGATCAGAAACGCTGTTCTGCTAAATTTCTTACACTTTGGATATCACTTCAAGTCAGAGCTTGCTAACACCATGTATAAAAAATCACAATTCACCTAATTTTTGGACACGAATCACTATCTCGTCGAATTCAGCAGAATAGCGCTCCAGGCCTATTACATTGTATATGAGAGTATGCAAATGAAACCACATAATTTACAAGTAAATCATTTTTTCCCCCAATATGTGGCTTTTAAATTTGATTAAATGATTTAAAATTACGTGGGTATAATTTTAATCTTTGAATAAAATTACGAGTATAATATGAATAACAGCTTCAGGCGTATGATTTTTCTTACTACCCAGTATTATTTATATGCTCTACACTTGTCTCAAATTTCACATGAGCCTCCCTCTCTGACCATTATACCATGTGAGATCAAAGGTGACTCGCAAGGCTTTCAGGGTTGTACAGCATCTCGTCTGGTCCGTCATACAATACAAGCACAATGCTATGTATACATTATGTGCGACATGATTCAGTAAAAGCATTGCCATTATTAAGTTACAATGCACTCTAGGAAGTATAAATATAGGATACTACAAGAAACAAAGACGTCAAAGACAAAACTATTCACAGACGATGAGATTCTACCTGGGGACTTTTTGGTCGTGGTCACTCTTCAGTCCATAATCAGTGGGCATTTTTTTTTAAATAAATCCTGTGCGGGAGAATCCCTAGATTTCAGAGACTCTAGGGGTCTATGCCATTTGTTGTAGTGCCGCAGAAGTGTTTACGAGTTTGATCGTCGCTACAAAGTGTCAATACTCAAGCAAGACCCAGTTGCTGTAAGGCTGGATGGACCTTTATGTGACCGGTCTTTGGTAAAGGAATATAATTTTTTCACCCAGCGAAGAATTTGCCAAAATGGTATTTTTTTTGTGCTCCGCTGGGATTCAAACCCACAACCTTCAATTTACGAGTCAGAAGTGTTAATCACTAGACTACGGACCGGTCATAAATAATGTTTCACTGCTATATTTTACAGCATCATCAGAGTTTTGATTCATTCGTATCACATTTTCTTGTGTCAGTTATCCCATTTTTTTTTACAAAATATTATTTCACCCAAAATAAAAATACAATGATCATTCTTATGTTATCTGTATTTTATCAAATTGTAAATGCCACTGTGTAATTTGCATACAGTAAATTTATGTAGCTGGTCACAAATTGCTCCCTCCGCGTATCTCAGCTGGAATACACGTTTACAATTTTATTTTTTAAATTCATTGGCATCATAATACTACTCATATTTGTATAAATGAGAATTTATTTTAAATACATATGAATTTTGCTACACAATTTTAGTTTTCAAAAAAGCTTTTTCCGCTAAAAACAGTCATGTAATGGAATTACGTCGGCCCGGCAATCGGCGAAACAAAAAATCTATAACCAAATTAAGGCGAACAATAAACGAAACGTCGGGAATATTGAAAAAATGTCCACATGTGAACTAGTACCTAGTCAATCCGTCACGTCATCTGTAATGCTAGGGTTCAGTTATTCCCGAAGTAGTCTAAACGAAACACAGAGGTTAGTGAAAATTAAAATAAATAAAAAATTAAATTAAATGTAATGACTGTGAGGCTATACTTATATATTGGTGAGACAGGGAGATCGGTGCGCACAAGATTTAAAGAACATTCCAGAGCACTCAAAGGCTTATCTGCATACTCTGAGATGGCAGACCACTGCATTGCTAAAGACCATACTTTTGATATAGCCAATGTAGAGGTAATGCACTCTGAGTGTAAAGTGACTGATGGCTCTAGAAGCGTTAGAAATCTATAAAATAGAAAAATAGAAATGAAGACTTGGTGAATGAGCAGATTCCTTATGTTTCTCCAATTTTTCAATAACTTGGTTTTATTTTTGATGTCATTATTTTTATTAAACTTACACATTCTATTTTATTTTATTAAAAAAGTCAATTTCATTATACCTATGTAATTTTAATACATTTTGAATCTTACATTTCTGTTAAATTTTGTCTATAAATTTTTTGTTTTTGTTTTGAATTTTTTTTTTGGGTTTTGAAAACTATTTTTTATAAAAATATTTGTAACCATTCTGCTCCTGAAGATGCCTCATTAGGCGAAAATGTTCAATCACAAAAAAAAAAAGAAAAGTGAATTAAAACTATGTATTATCCATTTGCATTTTTAAATAATTAAAAAAAATAAGGTCCAATAAATTGAGATGCAGAATCTTAGGAAGGTAATCTTAATACACGGAATAAAATCTTACGACACGAGCTGAGAGCTGTGGAGAGTGCAAATATGCTTTTAAATCAGGATTGAAGACATGTCTGTTCAGGAGAAGCTATGGCTCTGCAGTGCCCTTGCGGTGACTTCACAAAACGGCACTAAAAATATTGTCAAACTATTATTATTTAGAGCTAAGAAGGGTTATTTGAAAATGGACCATCAGAGCCGATAAACAGAGGGGATGATCGCAAGGAGATGGCAGATGGGACTGAAGAAGAAAGGCTTTTGACAGACAGCGTTGGCTGCGGTTGAGCAAGAACTAGTAGCAGCAACTTTCAGAACGACCCGAACCAATCACTTTGCAGTTGACATCATAATTACGAGAGTTTGGCGTTAACACTACTAATTCCTTTGTCAAACTTTGTATGTGGAATGATTTACATATATTTGTGTTCCCAACCTAATCTAACTCTGGCCTGTTCAAAACCATATCGGTTACTACATATCAAGTGTCTCAAAACAAAGAGAACACTACGCCGCAGCGCCCCTGCTACAAAGGATCAGGACATCAACCGCCGCCACATCGTTTATGGTACCGTTACGAGCGTTTAGTAGTATTAGTGCTTTCGTCATTCTTATCACGCTATTGGAACAAAGCTCTGGTAGGTATCGTCCACTATGTTCGTAAAATCGAGAACAGTCGCTAGCAGACGCTATATATTTGGACAGCAATCGTGTGAGAGGAGTGTCGATTGAAACACTAAGCCGTAAAGTCGATAAACCAAGAGTTAGAAATCAGTACACTGTAAACCGACATTGTGTAAAATGCATATTGAAAAATAAATTGCAGTTTAATTAAAAGAACCCAACTAAAATCATAACGATACCAACACCTATACTCAACACAGCGGCTCTCTAACAAGGGTCACAAACCTCCTGATTATGTGATATCTGGGGAGTCTTCCACACTAGATAACTTCAAAAAAATACTATTGAGTCTGTAAATTATTCATGGGACACATTAGTTTGGGGACCTCTGCAAGCTAGGCCGATGGAATACGCGTAAAAAGAGCGAAGCAAATTCTGCAGCAAAAGTCGTTAACACAATGGGAGGGAAATGAATTTGAAAAATTCAATTATAGGGCTTGTAGAGGTAGTGGAGGAATCTAGAGCGGGATATTTCCATCCAGAGATATGCATTTACATCAGGTACTTCAGATGAAATGCATTCCCTATAATAATCTATTAGACTATTACTCAGGTGATGATGATGATGATGATGATGATGAGTTGGAGAGCGCCGTTTCGCGACTACTGTCACTGCAAGGGTGCTTTGAGGCTTGACGCGGCGCTAAAGAAATGGGCTTTCATTCCCTTCTTGAAGCTCTCGATCCCTTCCTTGGCACGCACTTCAGGAGGCAGCTGGTTCCAAGTGGACGGTAGATAGATATATCTCGATGTGAGGCAATTCTCAAGTGTCTGTTAACCTATTGTTGGTTGGTGCAACAGGTAAGGTTCATATTAATGCATTTTGTTGTGGCTGTGATGTTGATTATACAAATATGTATATATGCATTTTTTAAGGGAAAATATTTATATGTCTATCACGTTCTGCTTTTGTTAGTATTTTTTTTTTCAATTTACAATAAAAAAAACGAATATTAAAAAACCTTTAAATTCCATATTCTATCACAAAAGAAACAGAAGAGTGTATCCTTCTCCGCCAAAATTGCAGATCGGCCGCCATTGTAAAACCCTTCATAATATAGGGACTTTTAAAAAATAAAAGTAAGTAGAAGGAAGTATACCTAAAGAGAAGCAAAGCGAAACACATTTTTGGCAAAAGCACTCAAGCCTTACAGCAACTGGGTCTTGCTTGAGTAATGGCACTTTGTAGCGACGACCAAGCTCGTACACCTCTGTGGCACTACAACAAGTGTCATAGACCCCTAGAGTCTTTAGAATCTAGGGAGTCTCCCGCACAGGATTTCTTAAAAAAAAAAAAAAATGTTTTTTTTCCCGTTTTCCCGGAGGATAACAAATTATCAGTCTAAATGTGACATTTATTCGCCAACGATCCTCGTATATATGTTTTTTTGGCTGAATACCAAATTCTTGTTTTGAATTATGAATTTGCGAATTTGAAACATCTTTCTGGATTTTTTTCGGACCATCGTAATGTACGCTTCTAACATCCCTTTCAGACCTGACCATATTTCTAGATAAAAAAAAAAATTTTTTTAGTGTGGATTTCTTTATTTATATTTTTAAAAAAATTTTCCAATCTTTTTTTTTTTTTTAGTGTTAAAATTATAGATTTTTTTTTTTTCAATTTACCTTGAAAATTGACGATTTTGAGGGGAAAAATTGTCAGAGTTGAAACGCAAGCCGGCTTGACAGTTGACAGACGTTATGGCGGTTAAAATGCAAGCAAGAAACATAAAGAAAAAATATAATGCTGTAAGCAAGAATACCAGCTAGCAAATAAAAAAAATTCCACGCCTCTATGAGTTTTGTACCTACCATGATAAAATTTTGAAATCTGTGTATGTTTAAACATACCCACGGTCTGAAAGGGTTAAGCTCTTTAATGTACTTTTTTTTTATTTCGTTTGTAAAAATAACTATTTTTTAAAATCATTCATTAATAAAATTAAACTTTTGAGTTATCAAAATTCGAGTCAAAAAAATATTTTTCCAAAAATTTACATGCTGAGAGAGCGTCGTTTTTGTGTGCGTCACACCTCAAGGACCCTCTCCGATGGGTATTTTTATTTTTTCGATTAACAATACTAATTTCCATTTCCAAGACCAAGAACCAAGGCTCACAAGACATTCTTAATCGATAATTTATAAAGAAATATATAAATTTTAGAGGGCTCTTGAGGTGTGATTCACACAAAAACAGCGCTCGCCAAATAAATCATCCCAATATTATTATTATTATTCTACTTGGCGAACATGTTTTTTAATATTAACTAATAATAGATAATTAATTTGACCGGTCCGTAGTCTAGAGGTTAACACTTCTGCCTCGTAAATGGAAGGTGTTGGGTTCGAATCCCGGCGGAGCACAAAAAAATACCATTTATATTTTCAAATATGATCTTCGCTGTGTGAAAAATTCATATACCCTTACCAAAGCCTTGCCTTACAGCAACTGCGTCTTGCTTGAGAATTGCCTCACATCGAGATATATCTATCTATATCTATAATCTATAATCTAAGATGCAAGGATATATTCATTTAAAGCTCTCAGATGTATGCCCACAAACCAACACGTAGTATATAGAAATATAGTTCACAAATTTTGTTATATTTTGCAACTGTAATTACATATTTATTAAAATTACCAAAATACGTGCAATGTGTGGTCAAATTACATTAAATTGTTGGTCATACAACGCTTACGTAGCACGGAGCAATTTTGCTATAAATTAATAAATGGTTTTGCGTGGATGGCGGTCTGGATTCGCGGCTTACCACGGAATATGAAACAATAACGGCAGACCGCATATATTGTAACAGTGAACGCTCACCCCGAACACAGTGCGTGGACTTTAGATTATTTAGAGAACTCGGCTTCACGACTGATTTTTGGAACATCGAAGTACTCCCATATCACGCCTATTATGCGGAAGCTGCACTGGCTCAAGTTCTCATAAAGAGTGCGGTATAGACTGTGTGTGATGATAAAAGACATCCTAGATGGACAGGCACCAGAAAACCTCAGAGAACTGTGTCAGATGCAGCAAGCCACTAGCTCCAGGACTCTAAGGTTAGCTAATGTAGGCTCCACAAGGTTGAGCTTGCCCCTCAGGGCAACCTCAACCAACTTTTGTGATCGTGCCTTCTCGGTTTCGGGTCCGATGGCTTGGAACAAGTTGCCGGTTAAGGTGAGAAAAGAGCAGGAACTTCAGGAGGAAGCTAAAAACGCACCTGTTTCAAAGGTCATACTCGAAATAAAGGGTCTTCGTGACTAAATTTTAGTGTAAACGGTGGTTTGAAAAAATAATCAACCAATTATTATTTTTATAAAGCATCGTCTTTTTATATTGATACTAGCTGTATCCTGCCACCCCTTACGGTGTTTTGTCTAGTTGCTCTTATTGAATCATGAACTATACAGTAAAAATGGTTCACTTTGACAATGTTACCCCTGTGTCAGGGAAGGTCGGCAAAAGGTGTACGGTTTATGTTCATTTTGAGGTTTGGATTTTATTTATAAGTACCTACACATTCAGCATTTACAACATAAAAATCCAAATCTTAAATGGGCATTCCCCCTGCAACTCTTGCCGACCTACCCTGAAACAAGGGTAACATTGGCGTATGAACCATTTTCTACAGCATGGGTGGTCAGAAGTGGCTGAAAAAGGTTCTTGACAAGGAGGCTTGGAGTAGATTTGAAGAAACCTACATCCCGAAGTGGATGAAGACAAGATTAATAAGAAGATTTAAAAATAACAATTTATCAAATGAATATAAAATAGGTAAGCTTTGAAACAATGTTTCGTAATGTTTTTTTTTCATTTTAAACAGAATCACATCCTGAAGGTTTTTTTTTCTTTGTACTCTGGAGTGACGGAACTGACAATCTCATCTAACTTTTATCCATTGAACGAGACGTCTCAATCGATTATCCCGTGTTATATAGAATCGACAAAACAATGTGCGTCATTCTTAAACAAACTTTTATTCCATTGAAAATGATATATTGGGTTTATTAAATATGAAAATTTAAATGTGGAACACGTAGATACAGGTTTTTGTCGTTTTCCTGAAACAAATCAACGTTGATTTTCTTAACAACTATCAGGGCTATTCATAGACATTTTAGTCGTTGGTTGAGCCCACGCTTTGACAAACTAATGGTGCCTGCGCTGGAAGTTTCATCAGCACGGTCATTATAACCTATCGAATTTTGTAATATTTGTATGAAAACAAATCAGCTGCTCACTTGCGGCCATCTTAGATTTACAGGTCTTCATACAAATGCATCATTAGTTTGTCAAAGCGCGGGCTCAACCGACGACTAAAATGTCTAAGAATAGCCCCGTATGAGCTTTTTTCACCAGTTAAATGTGTAACAATTTGAATTGCTGAGATATATTAGCATTAAAGATTCATTACTTATGCACACTCCCAGGTAAACTTGTCTTAGTAACCGTTTAAACATGCTGCAGGTCTAGTTATAAAATGTCAATAAAGATACACCTTACAAGTTTTACCGCCTTTCATTCAGATTATTAATACTAAGAGCAATAATAAATGTTGTAAGGTTATTTTTTTTTTGTATTTCAAGATTAATTATCGAAATTTTAAATTAAGGATCTATTGCCAATAGCCGAAGTCATCAATTCCTTGACTTATAGGTTGGTATGAGGCTGACCACCCATAGTGTAAAAAATGGTTCACATTGTTAATGTCACCCCTGTGTCAGGGAAGGTCGGCAAAAGTTGTAGGGCTTAAGTTCATTTGAGGTTTAGATTTTATTTGTAAGTACCTACACATTCAGCATTTATAAGTGCGAACTACACGTGTTTGTTTGTGGGCATGCATTTGAGAACTTTAAATGAATATATTCTTGCAACTTAGATAATAGATTATAGATCATAGTTTCAGGGGTAAACGGCAAAAGTTGCAAGTTTTATGGTCATGTGAGGCCTTTATTTTGTAAGTACACATGCAGTATGTGTAAACGGGAATTTACAAATGTCTCCGTCACCGTGCATTCAATATAAGCCATAAATATCAATAATTTATTATATTTTTTATGGTTTGTGTATTAATTTATATTTGCAACTTAGATTACAGATTCCAATTATTCTCTTCCAATTTATTACCTACAATTTATTTTATAATTTATTTTCTTTATAACTGAAGTACTTTTTATTTGGAATTCTGTTTTATTTTATTGTTTGATTTTTCTATTATCCGTCATGTGTACACGTGGAAAGAGAAACCTTGTGATGTTGATTAATATTAAAAATAGGCGCCATTTTATAAAAGCTCAAAAAACGATATTGATAGCGTGTAGGTACGTCATCATGGTGATTTTTTTTTAATAAAGCAACAGAAAAAAATTTAGCTGACGCTTTTTTATATGGACGTAACATTTGCTACTGATTGCCATTCGCGCATGCCACTTTTGCCTTCAACCCGCGGCGGTGCACGCATATAAAATTATGCTCAAATAGAAGAGTAACAAATCTTTCAAATAATACAAATTTCATTTTAGTTCAACGCAATTGAACAACATTTGATATGTACCCATTGTACGAGTTGCAAAACTTGAGTAATGTAAAGTTTACGGCAATTATTAAAGAGTGATTTCCCCCAAAATCTGCCGTTTTTGTTTATTTGAACTTGATTTTCTTCATCACTGTAACTCTTTTGCTAAGATCATGAAGTGTAAGAAACAAAAACGGCAGATTTTGTGGAAAATCACTCTTTAATATTTTCCGTAAACTTTACTTTTCTTAAGTTTTGCAACTCGTACCAAGGGTACTGATGATGCCTTTTAAGGCGAAAACGTTTAAGCATAATTATTAAATTATAGGGAATTGAAACTGTTTTTTTTTTAAATAAAAAGCTATATGTAAGGTGACACAGCTTCTTCTTTCTTTAGGTAGGTATTTGATGAGTTAATATGCCTATAAATATAATATTGTAATAAATTATTGCCTTTCCATATTTAATTTGTACATAACTAGTGTAAATATATATTTTGGTCACGTGCTGCACCGTCCACGTGATCACGTTGGAATAAAGTTGTTTTTCTTATTATATAAAGGGTTGGTTGATAATTAGCACCCTTATATAATAGATGCTCCCTCACCCCTCGCAAGGGCTTAGTCTCTTATAAATAATTATAATAAGACAATCTATTTTATAGTGCCGTTGGAGAAGAATTTTGAAGTCAGGTGTTTTGTGGCTGGTTTTTCGAAGGTGTGGTGTTTAATAAATTCCAGATGGTCAATTTTGATTGGAGATTTATTTAAATTTTAAGATACAAATTTAGAAGACAAATTTGTGTTGTTTCACTTTGAAGCAGAAGAAGGAAGTGACAAAACAATGCATGAAACTTAATAATTAAAAAATGACAGTAATACCAACTCTTAGGAATATAAATTGTTGGTTTTTACCTACCACTTAAATGCTAACAAAAAAGGTTATCTGAAATGCATATAGATGGCAATGCATTCATTTTTTCCATGTCAAAATATTTGACAGCCGTTTTGTGATAAATCACTGCAAGGACACTATTCAGGACAAAATCTCCGAAACACCCGACCAAAATGCACTTGCACTCTCTACAGCTCTAAGCTCATGAGGTGGGGCATTCCACAGCACAGGGCTGGCTATGCAAAAAGCACGATCTAAGTATTATGCTTTTTAGATCGTTTTGGAACAATAAATGTATTCACCGCAGTACTACTTGAAGATCTTAATGCCAGCCGTTTACCCTTCACTGTGTCCACTCCACAAAGCTCTGAAATTATACCACGGAGCAACACACTGTATCGATTTAAAGACAGTTAAACAGTTTTCGTACTCAATCCTTTCTCCAATTTTAAGCCAGTGAAGCTGGTTTTTTAATATAGGGGTAATAGAAGTACTAATTTTGAAATTGCATATATTATTGGTAAAATGAAGAATGCTAGCGCTTGTGAAAAAACTCCATAGATTAAAAAAAAAACACAGTCCATCTTATTTTTGGACACGAATCGCCAGCTCATCCTTTAAGGAATTTTGCGAAATAGCGCTTCAGGCATCGATATATAGAACTTGATGGGCTAAAAAAATCAATCCTTTGAGAATTAGAAATACGCTACCCCACTCATCATACAAAAATCCAAATTCAGTCTATCGGTAACCTTCCAACTATCAACAGGTGTGTTACCTAATTGGAAAAAAAATCCATATAAATGCCAAACTGGGTATTTTCTAAACGTGCCAACAAAAGAGAGTAAATGTATTATAGAACATGGAATGTTATTTCACTTTAATCACTATTCTATATGATTACGTTGATAAAATTTATTTTTCGTTAGTCGAAATATTTTGTTCACGAAAATGACAGCCATTTCTAGAACTAGTGATGTTCAAAAGTATAGGTACTTGCTTCTTCAAGTATGTAACTTCTATGCTCGCGGTAATAGATACTTGTGAAAATCATCCCGTACATATTGATGTGGGAACATTTTTGAATTCGGAATAAATCAGATATTTTCATACTTTCAACAGCACTAGTAACAATCACGTTACCATAGTGACTTCATGGGTTTCCATGGTGATTTGTACATAGATTGAAGATGGAGTAGAGACACGTTGCTTACATTGAAAATGACAAAAGCATTTCATATGTCGTGAGCGAGACAGCACTATTAACAATGTATGGTGTCAAAGACGGTGCTTCGTGTCGATTGGTACTAAATCACATTCATATCCCTTCCATTGAACGGCTTCAGGTCTGTTTATCATGCAAGAATGACAGGCATAAATGCTCGCATGCAGCGCGCACTTTTCTGTGCTGTTACATCATTCCTTCATTATAAAGTTTTATCTCTCGAGCGTAAGTTTATTTAATAAAGAATATAATGAAATACCAGGATTTTAAATTTTAATATTCTTACACGAAAGTTTAGCTTTCGGATAAGCTGATGAGCGTCCTTAAAAATATCCTTGAATGGTGTAATGCAACCCTCCAAAATTCTACTCGCTAGCTCGCAGTTCGAGAAGTTTTAAAAATTGTTAAAAAGGCGTTAAAAATTATAAACAGGAACAGTTCACGGGAGTTTTTTTTAACCCATGCGAGTTGCAATTACGAGTTGCGAGTTGGTCTAATCTAATCTAATCTAAGCTGCAAGGGTATATATAATGTAAGATTTATATTAAATGCATTCCCACAAGCATACCTACATGTATGATTTCGCGCTAACACATGCCGCATGTGGACCTACCACATAAAAACACAAATCTCAAATGAACATACACCCTGCAACTCTTGCCGACCTTCCCTGAAACAGGAGTGACATTTTCAAAGTGAACCATTTTCTACAGCATGGGTGGTCAGCCACATACCAACCTATTAGTCAAGAAACATACACAACAATCTATATATTTTTTGAATCACAAATAATTAAATGAGTAAACATCAAAACAAATACAGAATACAAAATTCTTATTTTAAGAACCCTAGTCCTGGCCGCCAACATTACAGATCAACCGCCATTTCTTTCTGTCCTTCCATACTGCTTTCATGTTATCCAGAGTCATAACCTTCTTCACACAAGCTCTCCTTTTACTATGACTCTTTGGATATTATAAGCAATTAAAAAAAAACTATAGTTGGAAAGTGCGTGAGTTTGTACTTAAAAAGGCAAAAAAAAATCGCTAAGATAAGTAAATATTTAAATCAATATTGTCACCGCAATTTCAGTGGTTTGGATCTCATTATTCATGATGAAAAACAATAATTGAAAAACATTTCCATGAAAATATTACGACACAAAAACAAATCATTTATCACACATAAAGTGATCAAGACACATTTGTCATAATCTCTGAAAAACAAATCATTTTATGTATTCGTTGCGCAATTCAAAGCTTGTTATTCAAGTTATGAAAACAAGAAATTCCTAATAAATTGCCCAAAGAAAAAATCTCCAGCTTACGTGGTAATCCTTCTTGATTAAGAATATTATTTTCATCGATGATATTCCACGTATTAAAGAGATGGGCGAATAAAATCTGTGATCATCTATAGATAAGAGTACATAATATTATCTACCTTAAAAGAAGTAATCTAAGCAAAATAATCTAAGATTATGGATAAAAGATGCTCGATTAGATTTTGCTTTGTGTGCCTGGTCAACTTGGTCATAGCCTTGTAGTTATTAAATGTTGTCAAGGTATAGGATCCATAATCTAAATTAAAAAGATTAATTGGCATTTCAAATTCGTATTTAATGCATGCCCACAAGCAGACAAGAAAGGACAAGTTTTGCAATTTATGTACAACAATGCTTCATATCAATTAAGTTTTAACCTAGAAAAACAAATGGAAATCACTTTTTATATTGATCTTTTATCTTATCTTCATATTATAAAAACTTATATATTTAAATAATCTACACATGTTCAGAAATTATCTTCTCCTATATCTATGTTAAGCACAAGTAACAAAATAGTTATCTTGTACAAAAATCTCAAATATTTACCGGATAAGATGACTGTTTTGTTTATCTTTATCTATACATTAACATGTCGGTGTAATAGCCGAGGGGGCCAAGAGGGCTGATCTTTCTAGCGTGTTTGGAATAGAACAACGTTAGTTCGATCCCCGCCTGGGTCATTTGACTATAACTTTGACCCTGGCTCAACATATGTTATTGGGTAATTATGAATTAATAGTTCATTAAAATTAACAATAATGCATTATTAATTGATGATATTAATACCTGTTTCTGGCCAGGCATAATAGGTTAGTGAATTGCGTTCCTCTTCAGAAATCTATTTTTTTGAAAAAAAAATAAAAAAACTTCTTTTCAAGAGACGATGAAAACATATCTAAGACGTATATAAAATAATGTTTTTCTCCTAATGATCCTTTATCAATTTGTTGAATTACCAAGATATCCAACCAGATTAAAAGTCTTTTTGTACCTATCTTAACATTTAGATCATCTTATCTTAAGATGAAACAAACAATTTTGTTGAGAAATTATTTATCTTCTACGAAAATCTTTCGTTTAATCGTATCAATTACCCGGATATCTATCGGATTAGAAGGCTATCTGTCTCTGTCTGCTAAAGGCACTTGACCGTGGGATAATTGGAAGCTTCGAGGCGGTAGGACGTGAAATCGTTAGTGAAATTGAGGCCCTCGTCATCACAAGACACATCTCGAAATAGCACCCCGAAAAAAATAATGTAGAAGTAGTTATATTTGTGAAGAAGGTGAAATAAGGATTTTAATTAATTAAATAAAATTAAAAAAATTAGTAAACAAAAAAATTATGTACATACAATTATTAATCAATCAAACAACTACAATAGTCTATAATCTAAGTTGCAAATATATATTTTGATAGTTAAGGCTCATATTTCATGCATTCCTACAAACGAGCACATGTAAGTTCTCACTTACAAATGCTGCATGTGTGCATTCAAATTAAAATCCAAACCTCAAATGAACATACACTAAATCTTAGTTGCAAAGATATGTATCATTTGAGATATATATTAAAGGCATTCCCACAAGCAGACACGCATAATTTCGCGCTCACACATGCCGCATGTGGACCTACAATATAAAAACCCAATCTCAAATGAACATAAACCCTGCAACTCTTGCCGACCTTCCCTAAAACAGGGGTGACATTGGCAAAGTGAACCATTTTTTACAGTATGGGTGGTCAGCCTCATACCAACCTATAAGTCAAGGAATTGATTGAATCTACAATAGTCTATAATCTGAGTTGCAAAGAAATATTGACAGTTAAGGCTCATATTTAGTGCATTCCTACAAACGAGCACGTGTAAGCTCTCACTTATAAATGCTGCATATGTGTGCATTCAAATTAAAATCCAACCCTTTTAAATGAACATACACCATGCTTCTTTCTTCGACCCTCGCTGAAACAGGGGTGTCATTAGCAAAGTGAACTACATTTTACTGTATAGGTATTCAGCTTCATTCAAGCCAGTAAATATTGATGTATACATATTAAATTTTCTATCAAAATAAGTGAAGCATATTTTTCATTCAAAAGATGGAAGATTAAAGATGCATGAATCATTTGGTTTTCTTTGGGATCGTTCATCCAAAATACTCTTTTGTTTCATTTTCCGTTAGTCAGAAATACGTTTGTTCAGGCCCGGATTAACCCCTGTGGGGGCCCTGGAGCGAAAAAAAATCTCGGGGCCCCCTATAGCCCCCCCCCTTCCCCTCCCCCCTCATCACAAAATCCCCTCCCCTCGCGCTTATTTTTTTTCAGAACGCAAAATATACAATTTACGAACATGCTAATTGAATGGTTGAATTCCTTGATTCTATTCTTGACTTTTAGGTTGGTATGAGGCTGACCACCCATACTGTAAAAAGATAGTTCACTTTGCCAATGACACCCTTGTTTCAGGGAAGGTCGGCAAGAGTTGCAAGGCTTATATTCATTTGAGATTGGGTTTTATATTGTAGGTCCACATGTGGCATGTGTAAGCGCAAACTTATACGTCTCTGCTTGCGAGAATGCATTTAATATGAATCTCAATTGATTTTCATCTTTGATTTAGTTTTAGATTATAATAAAAACGGTACTAATTAGGTAAAAAAAAATGCAAGTACAATGCTACTTCTTAGCAATTTTCCCTCCGAATTTGCAGAGGTCTTTTGAGGTGTGATTCACACATAATAGATAAAGCTTATTTGACACATAAGTTTGTGTGAAACTGACCTCTATAATCTATAGTCATAGTCGCAAAGATATATTGACATTCAAGGCTCATTTTAATGCACTACCGGTCGATAGCTCAGTTGGTAGAGTGCTTGCATTCCATACCGTGAGCTCGGGTTCGAATCCCGCCGAGAATGTCAGAAGTTATTTCCCGTTTCGGTGTTTATTTCAAACCCCAAAATAAAATACTGGCAAGGCTTACTCACCTTCACAAGAAATGAATACCAGCCTCCTCGAGAGCTGGGAAATCCCCACTTCAAATGACGTGGTTGGCGTAGCCCCCTTACATGTAAAAATAAATAGGTTTCACTCGCCACATGCGAAACCCTTTGGGGGAACGCGGCAAGAAGTTACACTAGATGTGTAGCTTAGATGCGTTTTTTTTGCGTTGTCCACAAGCGTCACGTGTAATTATCGCCTTTGCATATTACTAGGGTGGTCACCTGTTCATCAAAAATTTACTTAAATCAAGTTAATATTATTATCACAAAGCTCAAAAAATCTGACATCCTATCAACCAAATTTACATTATTTTCGACACCGCCTATCTTCAATAAATCATCCATTGTTTAAATTTGCAATGTTTACTCTCTCGGCGCCAATGACAATAAATGTTTTACAGCCGTCGGAGCCTTTTATTTTATATTTCCGCTGTGGACTTTACAAAGGCAAGTTATGCAGCTATTATCCTAGAAGTTCATTATAAGACACGAACAGGTGTCATAAAATCATACGCAGTCGATACCTTTGTTTACCTTTACTTTTTTTCTGACTTCCTACCCAGAAACTTTTTTCTTTGTTACTGGAGGCTTTGTTTAAAATTTTTGGAGGCCCATTCAAGTCGTTAAGGGCCTCATTCAGATCGTCGGGGGCCCCGAACGTTTGCTGTGAGAAACTTTTATTATCGGTGTCTTTGTCTGGGCAAAACGCAGCTTTTTGAGTCAAAAGTATTCAATATCAATTCCTACGACATTTTTTAGAATTCCTTTAAAGTCTTTCGGGGCCCATCCTGGCGCGGGGCCCTGGTTCGGTCGCACCGCTCGAACCGCCCTAGATCCGGGCCTGCGTTTGTTTGTGGAATACATGACAGCTCAGCGAAGAAAGAGGCGTTGGAAAAGTAGGCGCCATGCGAACATCAAAGCGGTCGCCACTTTCAGTTAGAAACGAAAAACAAAAGAATGACGGACGAGTATTCACGTTAATCGAATATCCAATACACGTGTTTGTGTTGATCTGTTCTCCGAATATAATCTAATCTAATCCAGTGGCGAAGAGTGCCATACAAGCCGGTTCCCATTGGCTTCCCTTTTAAAATGATGTAACAAAGTAGTTAAATAATATAGGCACAAAGTAAAAAAATACATTTAAAACCAAAGAAACAATAGGTACGTATTTTTTCCCTATTAAAACCATGCAGTCTACTTAATTATCATTTTTGCCTCATTTTAAACGGGAAACCAATGGGAATCGGCTTGTATGGCGCCCTTCGCCACTGATCTAATCTCATCTAATCTAAGTTGCAAAGATATGTAACACTGATTCGCATAATATGCATTTTCACAAACAGACACGTGTAAGTGCGCTTAAGCATGCCGCATGTGAACTTACAATATGAAAACCCAAATCTCAAATGAACATACACCCTGCAACCCTTGCCGACCTTCCCTGGAACAGACATTGGCAAAGTAAACCATTTTCTACAGCAGTGGTCAGCCGCATACCAACTTATAAGTCAAGGAAAAAATAAAATATAAAACATTGCACAAACTTCCCTCAATCGCGTGAATAGAAAAATGTATGGAAGGTATTACAGCACCTCTAACGAGTGATTTAGTTTTCATACATTTTGTTTAATTTGCCACCATTAAAAAGAGATTCCGCAACGTTTAAAACTTGACGATTGTAGATTTTATACAGTTTAAAAGAGATTTGAAGTTAAAAAAAGATCTTTGAAAAAAATGAGTCGTATAGAATCGAAGCTGGCCATTTTTTTTTTTTTAAGAAATCCTGTGCGGGAGACTCCCTAGATTCTAGAGACTCTAGGGATCTATTACACTTGTTGTTGTGCCGCAGAGGTGTACGCGCTTGGTCGTCGCTACAAAGCGCCAATACTCAAGCAAGACCCAGTTGCTGTAAGGCTGGATGGACCTTTAGCGACCGGTCATTGGTAAAGGTGTATAAATTTTTCAACCCAGCGAAGAGCAAATTTGAAAATATAAATGGTGTATTTTTTGTGCTCCGTCGGGATTCGAGCCCACAACCTTCCCATTCAGAGTCCGCAGTGTTACCACTGGGCTACGGACCGGTCAATTTAGGTTTTCTTTTAACTAAAAATCCATCCAGCCTTACAGCGACTGGGTCATAATGGAGAATTGGTGGTTTTTTTAGCGAAAACTAAGCTCGTAAGAAGTCCGGTCAATAGCTGAGTTGATAGAAGAATGCTTGGATTCTATTCTGAGATCAAGGGTTCAATCCTCAGCGAGGGTATCAGAAAAGATTTCCCGTTTCGGTGTTTATTTCAAACCTAAATACCGGCAAGGTTTACTCAGCCTTCATAAAAAATGAGAACCAGCCCCCTCGTGAGCTTTTAAACTCCCACTTCAATTGAAGTGGTTGGTGTGTGCTGGCTCCCTTACCCGTAAAAATAAATAGGTCCCGAATCACCACATGCGACGCCTTCGGGGATAAAACAGGCAAGAAGTTACACTATATGTGTAACAGCAATCAATCGCTTTTGTCCAATGTAACGAAAATCAATAAACATATTTATTGTGACAATAAACAGGATGCCATAAAATTTTACGCCCTTTTATCATTGTTTGACTTACATTTTTAATACAAGTCGCAATAAATTAAAACCCTTTTTTATGGCAAAAGATCATTCTAGATTATTTCTGAAATAGCCTAGAAGTTATTTGAGAGATCAGCAGGTTTTGAGGAATGGCAGATTTTATTAGGTAACATCAAAACTTCGATGGAATCCATTGTCAGTGTATTATGGACTTATTTGACTTGCCAAAGTTTTCTTTTCACAGACTAAATTAGGAAAAAACTTTTCTCAATTTTATTTCGCATCCACACACAATAACATCCTGAAGTTAAAAAGTAAAATAATAAACTTTTATGTTTTTTTTTATTTCTTGTTTTTTAAAAAGCATTGTTAGTACTTATTTAATAAAAATTGTAAATTCCATCCTTTTTCCATAAGGCCCCCTTGCTCTTAAAAAGGTGGCAGGAGTTACAAGGCTTATCTTAATGCTATTTCTTATATTATGTTTATTTTGATCAATGTTTATTTTCTTTCAATGTAATTTTCTTCTCTGTCTATATTTTCTTTCTCCTGTTTCTATTTTTCCTGTATTTTTCGATCAATGTATTTCTTTTTTATATGGCCAGTCACGTATTGCACCCTCCGCGTGACCGAGCCGGATTTATTTATTTATTATTATTATACGAAACGACCACGAAAAAATTAAAAAAAGGTACGGTGAATGAATAAGATGAAGAGGAATGCAAAAAAATTATGCAACCCTGCAGAGTCTCTGGACACACCTAACAAAAGGTCGACAAAGTTACAGAAACGAGGTACAATCAATAAAATTAAAAAAATACTGTTTCAAGATTAAAATCAGTATTTTTAACCATAAATTCAATCAAAATCTCTCAGTAAGATAACGTGAAAGTAAACAGACGCTGAGTATTTTTACAGATTTCGTTCAACACTTTTTTTAGGGCGTCTTTCCCAGCCATTAATTCCAAAAGCAAGCCATGAATCTCTTAGCGGAGTCGTCTGCCTTTTTATAATATTTTTTTTCAAAGTCGAAATGGCGTTAGTCAGTTCAGGCATACAGCCATTGTCGCGAGATTTCTAAAATATGTGGACCTTTGTGAGAGAAAGCACTCGATTAGATAAGAGGTAAAAAGAGGAATTTCCACGGCGTGAAAATAATATCCTTTTAAATATAGATGGTACAAAAAAGATCAAAAACGCACAGCACTTTTCTGCTATAAAAAATATTCACTTGTTTTTTTCACTGTGAAATATAATAATGAACGTTCATAAACGATAAACTGTTTATTGAAAGGAATTATGAATTAAAAAAATAATTTAGACTATGGCCGAGCAACGCAACGTAACTAAGCTACACATATTGTGTAACTCCTTGCCTGCGTTATCCCCAAAGGTGTTGCATGTGGCGATTTGGGACCTATTTATTTTTACGGGTAAGGTGTAAATAAAATACCGGCAAGGTTTACTCAGCCTTCACAAGAAATGAGTACCAGCCCCTTCGGGAGCTGGGAAACCCCCACTTCAACTGAAGTGGTTGGCGTAAGGCCGGCCCCCTTACCTGTAAAAATAAATAGGTTCAACTCGCCACATGTGACCCCGTCGGGGATAACGCGGCAAGAAGTTCCACTATATGTGTAGCTTAGTTGCGTTTGCGTAAGCCTTACACCAACCGAAGGGGGGGTCACACCCCTGCAATTGAAGTGGGGGTTTTCCAGCTCTCGACTCCTCGAGCTGGTTCTCATTTCTTATGAAGGCTGAGTAAACCTTGCCGGTATTTGGGTTTGAAATAAACACCGAAACGGGAAATCATTTCTGATACTCTCGCTTAGGATTGAACCCTTGATCTCAGTATAGAGTCCAAGCATTCTTCTATCAACTCAGCTACCTATTGACCAAACCTCTTACGAGCTTGGTTTTCGCTACAAACCACCAATTCTTAAACATGACCCAGTCGCTGTAAGGCTGGATAGACCTATGGTGACCGACCGGTCATTTTTAAAGGTTTTATAAAGTTTTCAACCCAGCAGAGAGCATATTTGAAAATATAAATGGTAAATTGTTTGTGCTCTGCCGGGATTCAAACACGCAACCTTCCATTTACGAGTCAGAAGTGTTTACCACTTGACTATGGACCGGTATTTATTTGAAAACAATAATAAACGTGACATTTTTTCACTCACTTTTACATAAAGATTTTTTTTATTCAAATTCACATGTAATATACGTGATCATAAATCTAGGTGTTTTTATTTTAAGTGACGTATACATTTGAGTTTTCTCGCTGACGATAAAGACCATAGGTGACCACGCGTTCTTCCTACTGGCGCCTCCACTTGATATATGACATCCGGGACAAGTCGGAACTAGTGATGCATGGTCATGTTGTTTATTCTAGAATTTTCCGTCTTACTTTATGCATATTATAGTATCCACAGCCTGGGTCACAATTTGATTTATTCTTCTTGTTATAGATCTACGATCTGTTTATTGTGGAACTCCCTCCTGTGATGCAGAAGATCAGCTGTTCTTCCATCTTTTGGGAGGGCGACCTGGTAGACGCTGGCCGTCCGGTATCTCTGTGCCATTACTCGGGCTATCCTTCCTTTGCTCATGCGGCCTATATGGTCGCTCCAGAACCATCTTCTCTTCCTGCTTCATCTGACGATGTCTTCAGTATCGCACATGCTTCTGATTTCTGAGTTCCTCAATCAGTCTCTCTATGTTTTTGCAGCAATGGCGCGGTGTGTTTTTATCTCAGTTGCTGTTCCATTTGTGCTATGATATACAATTTGACTGGGATTGGAAATTTTGGAAAAAAAAGGATGAAGGTAGGACCCTTATAGACGTAAAACAAGATCGGTTCGATCGACGATAGGGTGTATTATAAAATAATAACAGGTGTTTAATAAGTACAGACTGAGCTCATGTTCTATGCGAAGGGTGGCTACAGAGTAACAAAAATAAGTGTTTTTTTTTTATACTTGACGATGATCGAAGATCGAAAACGTTAATAAAATTAAAGAATAATAATAATTGTAAAAGTGAAAATATAAAACAATGTTTGATTTAAATCCTTAAACTAAATAAATTATTGAATATAATTTTTCAGTGTTAATACATAAACAATACAAAATATAAAAATAAGTGTTAGTAAAAAATCTATAATCTCTTTTTAATTTGTACAAAGCTACTCGCAAAAAATATTATTGGAATGAGCACCACAGTCCTTGTGGTTGGTGTCTCCGCTAATCAATATCAAGGCTACCACCGCGACTATTCTTTTTTTAGTATTTCCTTATAGAAGCATCTTTCTGTGAAATTTTCCTTGACTTTTATGTAGTTTCTATAAACTTGATCACCAACACTGTAAAAATAGTTCCCTTTTGCTAATTTTCCACATTTATGTATTTATTTATATTAATTGATTTTTATTTTTGATTTTGTAAGCACACACGCAGAATCGTAGTAAGTTTGATCATGTTTTTCTTCTTTACTTCCTTTAAATCTTTTCAAATTACATTTCAGTAAGTGAATTATAGGCGTGTAATAAAATTTAAATTGTTTTAATTTTCATGTTTACGACATTTCAATATCATTCTCAACTGAAATAAAATTTAAAAAATAAAAATCTGCAGGCTGCAGTTTTTAAGTCAATTTTCACGGTTATTATTATTATTTCATATAAAAAAAATAGATTTGTGGAAAAGAATTCAATCCACCAACCTATTTTGCCAGAATAGTTGTCTTCATGCGAAAGCAGAAGCTTGTGTGCATGCAATGGTATCTGTTGAACCAGGGTCGAAGTGGGCTAGACGCAAGATTCGAACAACGTTATTCGGCTCCAAATACGCTAGTCAAACATGCGCCTCTACCCCTCGGCCATAACACCGACTATTATTTCAAGGTCACATACATTAGCACTCTCTCAAAGAATTTGTTTTTGCTGTAAGTGTTGTTCCAATAATTGTATTAAATGAAAATCAGAAAGAGCATTTTTTTTTGGAAAATAAATATTTGGCAACATAATGATGACGAGTTTGCTTGTGTTGTTTTGTCTGTAAGTAGAGTATTTAATTTGCCAGAGGCGCAACTCGAGGGTGACTTAACAATAATTAATCGAATAAAACAAGACGCTCAGTCAAGTTACGTCACAGCTATGGAAAACCATTAGAAAAAGGTGAAGCAAAAACAAATAGTGTACACTTGTACAGTACCCCGAGTACGAGTTGCAAAACTTGTTTAAACTAAAGTTTACGGAAAGTATGCAAAAATATAAAGTTGTGAAATAACTATGCTTAGTGACAGTTATAAGTAGAATTTCTTGCAGATTATAATAAACTCCGTTATAAGTCTAAAAATGCATTGATTTTATTTAATCGACGTTATATTAGGTATATAATCTTTGAACTATTTCACAGATTTAACCAATTAAGTTGGTATGCTATCTTATGGAATGAAAAAAAAACCAGATGTTACTGACCGTGGAAAGAGAAGACATTTTTCTCCACGTTTTGTCAGAATTTGTAGTGGAAATACTTCCAACTTCTATCAATTTACAAAGAAAATGACATCTTTTTCTGATCCAACCATTATCCACTGAATTACCGTAAACCATTTTTTATAACTGCTAATCCCACTAAAATATTTTTCCTTCCGTCCCAAAATCTGTAGAACGGTAACACAAAATAACGTCTTTATTTATATATCTTGGTTGCCACGACCTAAGTTGCTTTATCGCTGTTTAGAAATACCGTTGCCGGCTAAGCTCGGACGCCCGGATAATCGATTAGCGAAAAAACACACGCCGGATCTCGATATCGGATTTATTTACCGTGGAAATGGCCCACCAGGGTGTCGTTGAGCTAGGATGGACAGCGCCCGGATAACTGAAGGGGTGGGAACGGATAAACGAAGGAATGGGACTGGATAGTACAACACCTGTATAAGTAAGAGGGTGCGTTAGATAGATGAGGGGTAAGACCGGATAAGCTAGTAAACAAAAAAAAGATGAGAGATGTTGTGTTCAGATAAACAAAGCTCTGAATTTTAGTTATTTAAGTTTGCATATAATAAAGGGTTTGACACAGGTTATCAAAGTTACAAGACTCAATAACTGGAGGAGTTGTTCCGAATACTTTTCCCTAAATAGGTATGTGGTGGTGAGATGGCTTAAAAATGGTGTGAGACCAAATAAACAAGTAGATGAGACTGGAAACCGAATGCAAATGTGACCGATCGTTTAAGACCGGCTACTTAAAATGAATGTAAAAATGAGTGAAACCGGATAGTTTTTGAAAGCATAGACAATACACGGATATACGGAATACACGGATAGTTTATCGCTGTATAATTAGGGGATGAGACCAAATAGTCCATGTTTAAGAAAGTTCAGGGTGAAACTGGGTGAAAAGGAAGAAGTGTGAGTGAATAGTATAATACCTGAAGCAGTGAGACCGGATACTACATACTTAGAAAAAAGACGGAACAAGGCCAAATAAAAGTGAAGTCAGAAAAAAGAGTTGATCTATAATCTATAATCTAAGCTGCAAGGATATGGCTCATACGAAATGCATGCCTACAGACAGGCACATGTAGGTTTGCGCCTACACATTCTGCATGTGTGCATACAAATAAAGAAAACCTCACATGTACATACACCTTGCAACTCCTGCCGCCGTTCCCTGAACCGGGATGCATTGGCAAAAGTGAACCGCTAGAGAAAATAAATGTGAGACCGGATAAGCAAAGAGGTGAGACTGGATAGCCCACATACGGATAGGGTATAACCGGATAGTTCATATTTAGAAAAATGAGAAGACAGGACTGGAAAACGAAAAGGTAAGGACAAATAAGAAAATAGGGGAAACCGAATACCCCATACTTAAATGAACCAGGAGGGCGAGACCGGATAAACTAAGAGGTGGGACCGAATAGTCCACGCTCGAATGACTGAGGGGGAGACCGGATGACGTAATCCGTGAAATACGTTGTTTGTAAATCGTAAAATTGATATTGAAAGTTTATGGCTCCTTATTCTTGTAGGGCTCATGAGATATGGGCGTCAAGGAAATGAAAAGTGGAGAGAAATTCACAGGAAATTTACTAATAAATAATATTGGTTGAAAGGTTTTCACGGCTGGTTTCCGATTCTTATTCTCTTCGTGCCACTTCTATCAAAGATCGTCGATCATCATGGCTATTTTGACTGTGGATGCTGCGGCTCGAAACAGGGACTTGGTCATGGGTATAACTAGGAAGGGGCAGCTGCCCCCCCTTGGAATTAAAAAAAATAACCTTAATATACCTTAATCATTATTAATTGTATTGAAATTACTGAAATGACCATTTTTAGATCATTGCTTCCTCCCCTCAGAAATGTGCGACATATCAAAGCCCCTCCATCCCTTGTCGACGACAAAATTTTGCGCTAATATTTGTTGTCCATTTCTGGAAGCAATAATTTGCAATAACAATAATTTGCAGAAACAGTAATTTTGCATGCCTACCTCTCCCCCCATCTCGTCGAAAAAATATTTTGGTGACGATGATCTTCAATTTTCCAAAACCTGCCCCCCCTCTCCCCTAGTTTTGGTCCTAGATACGCCCTTGAACTTGGTGCTTCTGCCGAATCATTATCTATCTAGGTTTTTCAGCCACGATGTCCTTCGGCGTCCCTGAATTCTTCTCTCCTCAATCTTACCCTGTATGATAAGATGAAGGAGACGGTATTTCTCATTTCTCAAAATGTGACGCAAATACATCAGCTTTCTCTGCTTAAGGGTTGGCAGATGTTCTTTTGTGGTGCACATACGTCGAAGAACTTCTTCATTGGTGACCCGATCACGCCAAGAGGTCCGAAGCATTTTTCGGTAGACACACATCTCGAACGCTACAATTCGTCTCTCCAGTATCTGTGTGGCTTGAGATAATAGTTTTTTTTAATGAATTTTACACCTAGACTTTCGCTTCTTTGCAAACTTTGAGTGGCACTCTCACACAGCTGACGTTTTTGTGTATGAGTAAATTTTTATAGTTCAACAGATGATATTTCTTCAATTCGATAAAAGAAAAAAGTTGTACTATTATCAATAATCAATCTGTTTATAATCCACGATAGTAATGGCTATTAAAGCTTTAAGTGCTGCAGCTCTTAAAAAAGACCTCGTGAGCTTATTCAGCCTGAAACCTTGTACCCGTAGTACGAGTTTTTTCACAATACTCGAAGTATTGAGTATTGAGAAAAAAACTAGTACGACGGGTACAGGGTGTAATTTGTCAACCTCGAGCTATTGTCCACATTCTATTCCATGTATGATACAAGGTGCTCCTTGACTGATAGGTTGGTACGAGGCTGACCACCCGTGCTGTAAAAATCGGTTCACTTTTGCCAATGCCACCCCGGTTCAGGGAACGGCGGCAGGAGTTGCAAGGTTTATGTCCATGTGAGGTTTTCTTTATTTGTATGCACACATGCAGAATGTGTAGGCGCGAACCTACATGTGCCTGTCTGTAGGCATGCATTTCATATGAACATTAAATGCTTACATATCTTTGCAGCTTAGATTATAGATTAGATTATAGATAGATAAGATGGAGTGGGCGTTATTTTTTGTTTATACAAAATATCTGAGCCACGTCATTTCTCAGTTTTTGGTTTTTGTTAGCTATTTATCACTGTTTTTTTTATTAAATTATGGTCTAAAAATGGTTCGGATGTAGGAATAAGAAAGGATGGTAGGGAAGAGAGGAATCCTGGGCAAAACTGGAGGGGACTACAACTCGCAGAAATCAAACTCGATGTATTTTCAACACGCCATTTATTTGGCTCACTGCCGCAAACACATGTTGACAGTAGGGCAGCCAGAACACAAGAGAGTTTTTTACAACTAAAAAATTACATAAGACGTCAGACAAGTCTTCTTCTTCTTTTAAAATTTTAGTTGTTAGACAAAATGACGTCAGAATCGTCTTCTTCTTCTTTTAATATTAGTTATCATATTAAATTCAGACCAAATTTAAATAAAAAAAACATCAAACAATAATTAAATAAACTCATGTTTATTATTCTAGAAAGTTGTATGCTAGTCTTACGAACAAAACACAGAATATCTCTCACTGTGGCTTGAAAGTTTAGGCGGCTACGATTTCAGCATTTGCAATATTAATTAAGTTTATTTTATTTTATTCAAGCTGAGCCACCTAGCATTGGGGTTTTCCTTGAGCTACGCCGTTTGAATAAAATATGATGACAGACTTGTTACGTAAACAGATAAAATCGGATTATATGAGTATAAATTATTTTATACGTCTTAGATTAATTTAAAAATTCAGCTAGCAAAGCTTTCTTTTCATCGAATCTAAAAGCACTTAGTTGAACAAAAAAACCAAAACAAATATGTTTATTTTATTTAAGTTAAATACCATTTAGAAAAAACTGTCCAATAACATATTTTTTCTTACCAAAAACAATATAACTATATTTCATCCAATAACAATAAAAATATATTTATGAATGATTTTTAAGCTAGCGTTTTTTTAAGTGAATCTTATCTAAATCTAAGCTGCAAAGGTATGTATCATTTTTTATTCATATTAAATGCATTCCCACAAGCAGACACGCATAATTTGGCGCTCACACATGCCGCATGTGGACCTACAATATAAAAAAACCCAATCTCAAATGAACATAACTGCAACTCTTGCCGACCTTCCCTGAAACAGGGGTGACATTGGCAAAGTGAACCATTTTTTACAGTATGGGTGGTAAGCCGCATACCATCCTATCAGTCAGCTATGGAAAACGCCAAATAAGACCCAGTTGATGTAAGGCTGGATGGATTTCTCTTAGCCGGTGGTTTCTTTGATAAAGGCACACTATTTTCAGTGTATATTTGAAAATTAAATGTTTTTTTTATTAGCATATTCTTTCTTGTTACTCCTTTAAATTCCAAAATTAACCCAAATCCATTCATCATTGAAGTTGACATATCCTCGTCACTTACGTTTCCTGTGTCAACAAATAGAAATGTTACAATTGAACTTTTTTTTGAAAAGAAAAAGCTTTCCAAAATGCAAAGCACGTTTTTCAATTTTAGTGACGCGAAAGTAGAACCGATAACGTTAAAGCGTGACAGAAAAAAACCGGTCCGTATAACCCAAGTATAACAGTTTACGTTTAATTATATTTTTACATTTTACCTACAAGTTTTTGTGAACCGATAGGGAACGTTTAAGTTTCTATATATTTTTGGGTACACGCTAGAGTTGAGTTTAAAAGTGTTTCTTTATGTTTGGGTTTCAGTTAGTGACGGAAAGGTCGAATAAAAAAAAAGTACAAATCACGATTGCTTTTTGTAGTGAATTGAAAATTCGTGTAAGTACTAAATGTAGAGATCAAGCGTAGAGATAAAGTTTGTGAGGGTCAGTATAAACTGTACCCTTAGAACGAGTCGCAAAACCTGAGAAAAGTAAACTTTACAGAAAATATTAAAGCGTGATTTCTTCCAAAATCTGCCTTTTTGTTTCTTACACTTTATGGTCTTAGCAAAAGAGTAACAGTGATGAAGAAAATCAAGTTCAAACAAACAAAAACGGCAGATTTTGGGGGAAATCGCTCTTTAATAATTGCCGTAAACTTTACATTACTCAAGTTTTGCAACTCGTACTAAGGGTACTTTATCAGTTCTAAAGCGTAAAGTTAACACTATGAAACAACATTTTTCAACAAAAAAAGATTTCAGAAAAATGTATGAAACAATTAACATGAGCAGCAAAAAAAAAAACGCACATTTTTTTTTAAATTTGTTATTTATTGAATGATCGAAATCTAATCTAATCTAATCTAAGCTGCAAAGATATATATCATTTAAGATTTATACTAAATGCATTCCCACAAGCAGATATGTATAATTTCGCGCTAACACATGCCGCATGTGGACCTACAATATAAAAACCCAATCTCAAATGAACATAAGCCTTGCAACTCTTGCCGTCCTTCCCTGAAACAGGGGTGACATTGGCAAAGTGAACCAATTTTTATATTATGGGTGGTCAGCCGCATAACAACCTATAAGTCAAGGAACATACATGACAAATTACATTTTTTAAAATCAAAGAATAAAAATAACAATATATACATGGACATAAAAAACTAAATCATAAAAAAACCAAATTCACTTTAACAAACCCTAGCCGCCAACATCACAGATCAACCGCCATTTCTTTCTATCCTTGCATACTTCTTTCATTTCCTCCAGAGTCATAACCTTCTTCATACAAGCTCTTCTTTTATTATGACTCTGGATATTCCATTCATTCGCAATTTCGGATATTTGGTCCATCCATACCTTTCTCGGTCTTCCTCTACCACGACATCCATCTATTCTACCAACATATACTTTCTTCGTCAGTCTTTCCTCATTCATTCTCTCCATATGCCCAAACCATCTTAACAAACTTCTTTTAATCTTCACTTTCACACTTTCTTTTGCACCACATTCTTTTCTTACAAAATCATTCCTCACCCTGTCACTCCGTTTTTTCCCAATCATACTTCTTAGAAAGTCCACTTCAACAGTATGGACTTTACTAATTTCACTTTCATTCACCGTCCAGGCCTCGCTTCCATACATCAAGGTGGGTAAAAGTATGCCACTGCGTACCGCCAATCGAGCATTTTTAGAAATGTTTTGATTTTTGGCGATACAAGCTGTGGCACCCAGTACACACCTGCCCTTCATTACTCTTCTTTCAAGTTCACCTGTCATTCTTCCATCTTTCTCAAACTTACTTCCCAAGTATACAAACTCATTTACCACATCAACATTCATTCCGTTTATTCTAAATTCGTAGTTCGTATTTTCTTCATTTCTTTCAAAAATCAAAACTTTCGTCTTACTTGCATTCAATTTCAAATAATTACCTAGCAGAGCTTCGTTCAATCTAGAGAGCATCGTTTGCAATTCTACTGCTGAGTCCGATACAAGAACAGCATCATCCGCATACAGTAGAACACTCACTTTGCTCTCTCCTATCATTAATCCACAATCATCAAGTCTAGCATCTCGAACACACTTGTCCATGACTATGTTAAATAGCCATGGGCTCATCACACATCCTTGCCTTACACCCTTAAAAACTTCAAACCATTCACTATACTCATCATCAATACGAACACATGCTGTACTATTTTCATAGTTTGCATGCACCGCACCTAGGAGAGCCCCATTCACTCCGTATGCTTTCAAAACATCCCATAACATACCTCTGTCTACTGAGTCAAAAGCCTTTTCCAGATCTACAAAGGCCGTGAACAGCTTCCGCCTCACCGACAATTGTTTTTCAACAAGTTGTCGTAGAGTAAAAATCTGATCAACACAGCCTCTACCGGCCATAAAGCCGGACTGTATATCGGAAATCCTTTCACTAGTAGTCAGAATCACATTTTTTATAATCACCTTACAGAAGACTTTTCCTGGTATACTGAGTAGACTGATTGGTCTGAAGTTCTGACAGTCTTTTTTGTCCCCTTTACCTTTGTAAATGGGAACAATGACTGCCTTCCTCCAATCCATCGGTACTACTCCTGCATTCACACAAAGCTTACATAATTCGTACATCCAATCTATCACGCATTCACCTCCTGCTTTCAACATTTCACCATTTATTCCATCAAACCCAGCAGACTTTCCATTCTTCAAACATTCAATAGATACTTTTATTTCTTCTTTCAAAATCCTAAATTCATTCTCTTCTGTCATTTTTCTAAACAAAATTCTTTCGCCCCGACCAAAAATCCCTTCAAAATATTCTTTCCATCTCTTACATACTTCATCCTTCTCCCATACCATCTCACCAACAGCACTTTTGATTCCTGGGGTGGTCAATGCAGAATCTTTATTCCTATTGGCACCGACCCATCTCCAGAATTCCTTCCTACTGTCGGTGAAACTCCTGTTCATTTTTTCATCAATCTTTCTCTGTTCATTCGCTTTGCTTTCATAAACTACATTCTTCGCCATTTGCTTGGCTATCTTATATTCATCTTCTAGCTTTCTATCATTCCTGTCGTTCAGCCACTTTTTGTAACATTCCTTCTTCACTTTCACAGCCTCTTTTACTTTAGCATTCCACCAGGCATCCCCTTTCAATCTTCCACCTTTCGTTTCTCCACATACTTTTCGAGCACATTCAATCATTCCTTCTTTCATAAACTTCCACATGCTTTCAATATCTTTTTCATTAACATTCTTTTCAAGTTCATTCACACTTAACTTTTTTTGTATTTCTGATTTATACTTCACTTTCACATTTTCATCACTCAGACTTTCTACTTTTATTCTTGGCTTTCTTACTTTCTTCTTACGTTTCTTCTTTCTTACTTCTCCAATCATTATTTTAGCGCATAAGAGATAGTGGTCACTGCCTATTTCAGGCCCACGATAGACACGGCTATCTCTTACGGCTCCTCTCAGTCTTTCATCCACACAGATGTAGTCAATGATTGTGCGACTTCCCACAATCTGCCTTGTGTACAGATGCACATCCTTATGTCGAAACCATGTGTTTGATGCAAAAAGGCTGTGCTCTGCACACAAAGCTATCAGGTGTCGCCCATTATCATTGACTACACCTCGTCCACTAGGACCAACAATTTTCACACACTCATCTCTTTGCGTACCTACCCATCCATTCATATCTCCCAAAATTATAATGTATTCATTCTTCTTGCTTTCGCGCACAACTGCATTCAACTCATTCCAGAATCTCATTTTCACGTCCATACACTCTGAATCTACAGGTGCATAACAGGCCACCAAGAAAATTTTCATCCTGTTTGTTTTGAGTTTAACAGTCGAAATGGTTTATTATAATTAGTAAACGGAAAATCTTATGACGTCTTATGTTCATTTGAGATTGGATTTTTATATTGTAGGTCCACATGCGGCATGTGTTAACGCGAAATTATACATATCTGCTTGTGGGAATGCATTTAATATAAATCTTAAATGATAAATATCTTTGCAGCTTAGATTAGATTAGATTAGATACTGTTATACATTCCATTCATGCGAATGAATGGAATATCCAGAGTCATAATAAAAGGAGAGGCTGTATGAAGAAGGTTATGACTCTGGAGGAAATGAAAAAAGTGTGAAGGGACAGAAAGAAACAGAGGTTGAGCTGTAATGTTGGCGGCTAGGGGTTTTCCAAATTTTAAAATTAGAATAATTGTTTTCTGTTTAGTTTTTTGATGTCCATATATACTATTGTTTATTGATTTTTTTAAATTTAATTTATTGTGTATGTTCCTTTTGACTTAAAGATTGGTACGCGGCTGACCACACATGCTGTAGAAAATGTTTTACTTTGCTAATGTCACCCCTGTTTCAGGGAAGGTCGGCAAGAGTTGCCGGGATTATGTCCATTTCAGATTGGATTTTTATTTTTAAGGTCCACATACGGCATCTGTTAGCACGAAATTATGTATTTCTGCTTGTGGGAATGCATTTAATATGAATCTCAAATGAGATATATCTTTGCAACCTAGATTTAGATTTAGAACTGTAGAGTTGCTTTGCGTGATCTGTTGCCATAGGTTGTAGAAGCTGGAGCTTCCGGACGTTTCACCCATGCTTGCGCTAGGCTTCGTCAAGAAGCCCATATTCCTTAAGTTTGAAGCTGAAGGCTTCTTAAAGAAGTCCATCCAGAAGCTCCCGCTCCAACAGATCCCAAAAGGCAACTTTCCAAAATCAAGAGCCGACCGTGTAAGCAACTTCATTCAAAGCCGATGTTCTTCAGTCACGTTACAAGATGATGATGATGATGATGATGATGGATGATTTCTTTCCTGTGGCGCCATTTAATGGTCCAGGACCATCTCAAGGGCGCCACAAGGATGAAATCATCAGGTTACACCATCATCAGGTTTTATTGAACGAATAAGTAGAATCATGGTAAGGCAAGGTTAACTTAGTCTTCACAAGAAATGAGTACCAGACCCCTCGGGAGCTGGGAAACCCCCACTTCAACTGAAGTGGTTGGCGTAAAGCCGGCCCACTTACCTTAAAACAATAAATAAGTTCCAATCGCCACATGCGAAACCAAGAAATTACACTGCATGTGTAGCTTATTTGAGTTATGGTGTGAGTTTGAGTTATTTTTTAACAATGTTTCTCGCATAGACTTAAAAAAATAGTGAAGTTTATTCCTCTTCACGGTTTTATTTTAAAAAAAAACACTCAGTCCTGTTTAGACTTGTAGATCTCAAGAGAAAATGCCATGATGATAACATATCTTTAATTGTAGAAGTAAAAAAGAAAGAGAAAAAGGAATAGAGGAATGGGAAAATAAAAAATATAATGATTTTAAATAAATGATAAAAATTTCAATAACATGAAACCTTTGATTTTAAGAAATCAAAGAATATTAAAATTAAACTCAAAAATAAATGACGTATTTTAAAGCACCTGAAGTACTAAATAATTCTAATTTCAAAACTCTCCTTCTGAAAAAAAGTAATAAAAGCAAAGAATATCAAATATCAAAGAAGGCGCTATATTTATTTAAATAAATAAAAAAAACAATTGAGGGATCCTGTTTAAACGATTTACGTAATAAAATAAGCATTATACTTTTTTACAAAAGTTTTTAAAGCACAAAAAGAAAAGTATTGGGTTTTCATTGTTTTAAATTATTGTTAATCTTTTTCCTACATTTTTGTTGTTGTTTGATTTGTAATATTTTTTTAGAATATAATTCGGATTATGCATTATATGTTTTCACAAATTATTAATTTATTTCAAGTTAAAGCGTCAGCAGTCAAACGTTCGTAAACATTAATTTAAATAAATTAATTCTAATATACAATTCTAAGACCCGGTATATTGAAGTGTAGTAATATTTTACTTAACTATTACTTGAACTTTTTTTCAAAATACTCAAGTTCGAGTTAACTCAAACCGAAAAATTACCAAAGTATGAAGCCCCGCCCCCAAATCTTGGAAATAATTAAAATGACATTCAAAAGTTCAAAAATGTTCAGTTTGCAACAACTTTGATGTATCCTTACATTAAAAAAGAACAGCTGCTGTCAGTGAAGCGACGCCATCTTGAAAATCGTAAGTTAAAGTTCTAAATATCTACTGGCGAAATTCGGTGAGTGAAATATTATGATGATTTAACTAAAATTGCCTTTTAGTTAACATTACGATACTTCAAAATACCGGGCCTTATTAAATGTATGCCCAAAAAGTGTAAGTTTGCGCTTAAAAATGCAGCATGTGTACTTGCAAATTAAAATCAAAACCTCAAATGAACATAAACCACGTAACTTTTGCCGACGTTGACGAGAACCTTTTTTTACAGTATTGCGGGCTGGCCTTATACCAACCTACAAGTCAAGGAATACAAATAATAAATAACATTGAATGTTATGTATTGTTATGTTTTCTGCTGGATTTTCTTTTTAATTAAAATGCCATAATTCATTTTTACAGAATTTATTTTTCTCAATTTATTTCAAACTTGACAATCACTGTTTATAGGATATTTCTCAGCGGATCGCTCTCTGCTACTCTGCTGTCCGCACCATTTTGATCTCTTATATAAGGAACCAGAGGGGTATTTCTCGCATTCACTAGATCATTCTTTAACAAGAGCGTCATGCCAATACACTAATACAATCATGGACTACTCCTAGATGGTTATATACTCGTAGTTCGTGTATAGGTGTGCGTAGTCACTTTGATTTCATAGTCCGTCATACGATGTATGCGTGTTTAAGCGCACGTACGTATTTAAGTTCGCAGCACCATTATTGCCTGAATGCCTATTAAAATAAGGTATTCAAATTTCTTTAGTTTGGTGAGCCAAATAAATCATTATAATTATTTCTACAAGATGACAGATACTGTTAAATTTTGTTCAGTTGCATTGGGTCTTTTATCCCCATCGCGTCGTTTCAAATGCACTTTGGACCTCAGTTTCAGGGAATATTAAATCTCCATGTTACTTTAGAGCTCCTGTGCGGCCAAAGTCCTTCTCCTTTGTTTCGGATTATTGTCAAAAGAAACCGGCAAAGCGAGCATCGAGATAGAGCGAGCTTTCAAAGTGCTTTGAAAGCCTTTTGTGGGACCCGAATGTTTTCAAAATAAGAAAAGACGGTTAAATTTCCGCAAGTTCATTTGCTCTAAGTCAATGAATGTTGAACACAAAACAAACTTATTTCTATATACTTATATCATCCGTTATCTAATCTTTAAGATAATGCATTAGTATATAAGATTCATTTTGAATATATGCCAACAAACAGACACGTATAAGGCATCCACACGTGGTGCAAGTGAAAACTAAAATCCTCTGTTTTAAATGAACATAAGCTCTGAAACTCTTGCTGACCTTCTCTGAAATATAAATTACACGGCCCAATTAAACTGTGGTCAACCTCATGTGAAGCTTTAAATAAAGATAATTGAATATTTACTTTTTAAATAAATTACTACTTATTGAAATTTTTTAATAATGTTAAACATTTCACTTTCACTTTAATGGCCAGTGTTTATTAACAAATCGTTGTTGTGTTCTTTCGGGTTTGACCATGTTCTATTTGCAGCTCCTACATCTGCCGACGTTTCGTTTTCATGAACAGAAAGCATCCTCACCGAAACAACACGCTCCGAACTTTGTTGATATTTTACAATTTACAAATTAAAAAATAATCTTCCGGGTTAACTTCACACGTCTATAAAATAAGTCTCCTTATCTTTAATCTAAGTTGTAAAGATATATTCACATTTAAAGCTCATATCAAATGCATGCCCACAAACAAACACGTGTAGTTCGCGTTTACAAATGCTGAATGTGTGCTTACAAATAAAATCCAAGCCTCAAATGAACAATAACCCTACAACTTTTGCCGACCTTCCCTGACACAGGGGTGACATTGGCAAAGTGAACCATTTTTTACAGTATGGGTGGTCAGCCTCATACCAACCTATATGTCAAGGAAATTTTTAGCGGTCAATGACAAACTGAAAACCGATGACAAACTGAAAATTTTTGGTTTATCGGGACAAAAATGTTTAATTTTTAAGATTTAATATTTCTTGTAAAAATTGTTTATAAAATAATAAAAAAAAAAAAAAAAAAAAAAATGATCAATGACAAACTGAAACCCGATGACAAACTGAAAACCCGATGACAAACTGAAAATTTTTGGTTTATCGGGACAAAAATGTTTAATTTTTATGATTTAATATTTCTTGTAAAAATTGTTTATGAAATAAAAAAAATAAAAAAAAAAAAAATAGTTTTCCTCACAGTACCCTTAGTACAAGTTGCAAAACTTGAGAAAAGTAAAGTTTACGGAAAATATTAAAGAGTGATTTCTCCCAAAATCTGCCGTTTTTGTTTCTTACACTTTATGGTCTTAGCAAAAGAGTTACAGTGATGAAGAAAATCAAGTTTAAACAAACAAAAGCGGCAGATTTTGGGGGAAATCACTCTTTAATAATTGCCGTAAACTTTACATTACTAAAGTTTTGCAACTCGTACTAAGGGTAGTAATATAGTTTTTCTCATCAACCTGGCCATGCTGTAGCTCAATTTTTTTGTCTGCGAAATTTATACTTCATTTTTTTTAATTGATAGATAATTGGAAACCCTTAAAACGATTGGCTATTTATAGTATATTTTTACAGTAGCCGTTCTTGCTTATTTTTAACTTTAAAAAAGCCACTTCGTTACTTGACTATTCCGAAAATAAAAATGCAGCATTTTGTCTCTAAATAACATTTTGCTGAACAGTTTTTTCCTTGGAATTCATTACCAGTCCAGACAACCAAACGGTACGAGACGAAATTCTGATGGCCCCGAGGTACGGTATTTTTTCTCAGATAACAGAAATAAAAGTCTACTTGGGGGTAGGAGGGATGAAGAATGGATGGGGATGGTAGAAAAATGAGAGGGGTAGACTTTTTAAAGGATGTTCAGATGAAGACAGCAGTCAAAGTATTGTTTTTTTTTTTTTTTTTTGTATGCGCATTAAGTAAATAAACGCAATTTCTTTATATTCGTACATCTAAGGTCCATCGAACCTTCATCGAAACAAATGGGTCTTGTTTGAGAATTGGCGCTTTCTACAGCGACGACTAAGCTCGCAGAGGGCTCTTGAGGTGTGATACACACAAAAATAGCGCTCACCAAATAAATCATCTTACATATATTAATTATTTATTGTTAATATCTAATCCAATGTAGGTTGCAAAGATATAGTAACATTCAAAGTTCATATTGACGCATGCCTACAAACAGACATGTGTAACTTCGCGCTTACATATGCTGTATGTGTACTTAAAAAATTTAAATATAAATCTCAAATCAAAATAAACTCAGCAACTTTTGCCGACTTTTTCTGAAGCAGGGGTGACATTGGTAAAGTGAACTATTTTTTACAGATAGCATCATAACAGCGTTCATAAAAGTCGAGGAACCAAAATACGAGATGATTTTATTTCCTCGAGCGCTTTCGATGTTATGACATCATTATCAAGATGACAACAATGGTGTGATAACATCGAAAGCGCCCAAGAAATAAAATCAACACGCGGAGAAAAGCTTCGGGTTTTTTTAATATATTATTAATTACGAATGAATCCTCACAATGTCAATACACAAACCCTTACGGTGCTATTCTTAGACATTTTAGTCGTCAGTTGAGCCCACGCTTTGACAAACTAATGATGCATTTGTATGAAAATCTGTCAATCCAAGATGGCCGCAAGTGAACAGCTGATTAGTCTTTATACAAATATTACCAAAATTCGGTAGGTAAGAATGATCGTGGTGATGAGACATTCAGCCCAGGCATCATTAGTTTGTCAAAGCGTGGGCTCAACCGACGACTAAAATGTCTAAGAAAAGCCCCTTATGACTTTTACTATGTAACTACTGTATTTACCAAAAGTGAATAGGTTTAAAGTAAAAGACTTTATTTAAAGAATTTCTCTAAATTACTTTCCAACTGTCTCCGTCCGCACAGACTGCTGAAGCGTTTATTGTAGCATTTAGTGCAAATGATTTTTTTTGCGCGTTGCGGGTGAGGTGTAAAATACGGACCTTCAGCATTGATCTGATGTGGAAAATTTAAAAAAGGCATCTGAAATTTAAATGCTTTTTAGTCAATAACTTAAATATGTACTGAAAGCAAGGGGTATCCTTATGGGTTCCAAAATTATTTTAAAAAAAATGTTTCAAAGTATTGAATATAATGCAATAACTATCAAAAATTCAATTGGATAAAACAGAGTTCTAATTCTTTTTTTTTTTTTTTTAAGGAATCCTGTGCGGAAGGCTCCCCAATTCTTGAGAGTCTTGGGGGTCTATGTCACCCTGGAAGGGTGCCGCAGAGGTGTTGCTTGAGTTCTTTTTTCTGTCGTGAGGCGCTGCAAGGAAGTGGTGATTGATGTTGGTTTTGAATAAAACCGGATTAAATTGGGAAGGGAACACAGATACTGGTAGACCATTCCATAAGCGGGCAGTTTGGCAAAGGAATGAGTCATGAAAACGCCAAGTTCTCATAGTTTTGAGATCGACTGCAAAGGGATGAATGAGAGTCGTACTACGAGTTTCCCTTTCTGAAATGAGAGGGGGAGGGATTAATGAATGGAGCTCATTAGAACAAGCTCCGTGGTAACGCAACGCAACGCAACGCAACGCAACTAAGCTACACATATAGTGTAACTTCTTGCCGCGTTATCCCCGAAGGGGTCACATGTGGCGAGTTGAACCTATTTATTTTTACATGTAAGGGGGCCAGCCTTACGCCAACCACTTCAGTTGAAGTGGGAATTTCCCAGCTCCCGAGGGGGCTGGTACTCATTTCTTGTAAAGGCTGAGTAAACCTCGCCGGTATTTATATTATGGGGTTTGAAATACACACCGAAATTGGAAATCATTTCTGACACCCTCCTCGGTGGGATTCGAACCCGAGCTCACGGGGTAGAATGCAAGCACTCTACCAACTGAGCTATCGACCGGACCGTGGTAATATCGATAAAAAAGACTAAGCATTCCAACCTTTCTTCTGTGCTGGAGCGGCTGCAGATCGGATGTCAGAGAAGGATCATTGATCAACCTCACTGCCCTCCTTTGCACAGAATCAAGTTGGTCACTCAATTTCTTGGACATACCACACCAGAGATGGCTGCCATATTCGATAATGGGGCGGATTTGGGATTTATACAGAGTCAATAATTGGGCTGAATTAAAAAACCTACGAGCTCTGTATAATATGCCGAGTCGCCGGAAAGCGGAAGTTGTGCGAGACTCAATAGCATCATGGTATTTTAACTCTGATGACAGAGAAACACCAAGAAGATTTAAGTGTTCATGGTTAGAGAGGGAGACATTGTCGAAAGTTGGGAGATAGTTGTTTGGAATCCTCTTTAAGGATATCAGACATGCTTGAGTCTTTTGATGTTGAACTCTACAAGGTTGTCAGTGCCCCAACGGCTGACAGCCCTGAGATCTGTATTGATCTTTGAAGCTAATGATTCACTAGCAATAGATATCGCTGAACTATTTGGGGGCTTTGTAAAAGAGAAACCGTCATGAATTGTACTGTCATCGGCATAGCAGTGGATAGGAGCACAGGATAGTAAGTCATTGATGTGCATAAGAAAAAGTGTCGGAGACAAGACAGAACCTTGGGGGACACCGGAATTGATTGGTAGCAGAGCTGATTTACTACCATCGATGACTGTTTGGATAGATCTGTCTTTAAGAAAGCTGGAAATCCATTCTATGAGGAGGAGGGGAAGTCCAAATGATGACAATTTATTAAGGAGGCTGGAGTGCCAAACTCTATCAAAAGCTTTGGAAATATCAAGAGCAACAGCTTGTGTTTCACCCATAAGATCAAGGCGTTGGCCCCAGACGTGTGTGACATAAGTGAGAAGGTCACCGCTGGAGCGGTTACGGCGAAAACCGTATTGGTGGTCGCTAAGCAGTTTATGGGTTTCCAGATATTCCATAAGCTTATCGTTTATGATCCTTTCCATGACTTTTGAAAGTAAGGAAGTGATTGCGATTGGACGATAATTGGCAGGGTCAGAGCGAATTCCCTTCTTGGGGATGGGATGAACGGTTGCAACCTTCCAGTTAGAAGGCACGGTACCGCATCCAAGGGACAGTTTGTACAGTTTATAAAGGGGAGGAGCTAGTTCATTTGCGCAGTTTCTTAATACTAAGGCTGGAATACCATCAGGGCCGCTGGATTTGCGTGTATCTAACCCTTTTAGAGCAGTGAGCACATCTGTGTGTGTTATTTTGGGCATCTCCATAAAGGAGCCGCTATGGGGAATTGATATAGGTGATTTGCCATTATCGTGAAGTGTGGAATTATTGGCAAACAAAGTACACAGAAGATTAGCTTTGTCCGGACCGGAGTGGGCTAATGTGCCATCAGGCTTAGTTAGAGGAGGAAAGGACGAAGCGCAAAAGTTACGACTAATCAGAGCAGACAAAGACCAGAAATATCGATTTCCGCTGGGACAGGCGGAAAGTTTTTGGCTTATTCTGAAGTCGTGATCAAGTTTAGCTCTATTAATGGTGGCTTTACACTCTTTGGACACTTTGTTGAAGGCTTTTTTATTTGCAGTGGTGTTTGATTTGGTCAAAGTTTGATACGCAGAATTTTTGCGTTTGACCGCAACCGAGCATTCTTGATTAAACCAGGGATTGGTTTTTGACCGCAAGGGTTTGTTTGTGGATGGAATGAAGTTTTCCATTCCACATTGGACTAACTTAACGAGTTCGTTAGAACATGAAGAGGGGTCATTATGCTTATTGCAAATTTTGTTCCAAGGAAGATCTTTAAAGTATTTCTTTAAGCCGTCCCAGTTGGCCGACTTATAATGCCACATTTTCCTACTGGTCTTCTCGAGCAGTGGGCGGGGTGAAGTGACAGAAGTGGACGTTGTCACCAGGCAGTGATCAGATGATCCGAGAGCGGCCTTGACCCTTACCTTATACCCATGTGGTTTATTTGTAAGAAATAAGTCAAGGAGGTTGGAACGATGCCCTTGAACATCGGGGATTCTTGTTGGATCAGAAACAAGCTGGGAGAAGCTGTGGAAGCTTGCAAAGTGTTCAGCCAAAGTTCCGGCGAAGTCCGTGGATCCAGACAATTTCAACCATGAAACATTGTGGACATTGAAGTCCCCGAGGATCACGATCTCCGCGGATGGGTGACGAAGCCAAAGAGTAGCCACAGATTGTTCTAAGTACTCAAACAGCGAAGATGTGTCTGATGTACTCGAGTTAGGGGAGCGGTATACGCATGCATAAAATCTGATAACAGAAGAGATATACACACGCACCCACAATGTATTAAAACGGGAATCCTCAATGTTATGCAGTCGTGTGCAGTCTAAGCTGGAACGTGCATAGACACAGACACCACTTTTGGGTTTGAAATTGCTCTCGAGGATGTAACCTGGGCAGCGAAGGTGGTTATCATCGGAGGGAGGAGAGATCTGTGTCTCAGTAAGGAATAGTAGATCAGGGTGAAGGGACTGAAGGTGATGGAAGACAGGGTTCAAATTGCAGTTGAGACCACGTATATTGCAGAAGTCAACACACAACACACGACATCTTCTTCTGGCATCTTCTTTTGGCATCTTCAGGAGCAGAATCTGTTCCTGAAGATGCATCATTAGGCGAAAATGTTCGAGCACAAAAAAAGAAATGAATAAGTGAATTACTCTCTGTTTTATCCATTTGAATTTTTAAATAATTAAAAATGGACTTTCACTGTGTAAACAGATTAACACTAAAAAATACAGTAAATATCAGGTTTTGGATTCTAGCAGACTCAATTTATTTTGAATTGTCAATTCAATTCTAAAAAAAACATATTTGTAATTAACTTCCATGGGCTGGTTCTCATTTTTTGTAAAGTCTGAGTAAAATATGCCGGTATTTTTATTTTGGGTTGGTAATAAACACCGACATGGCATATCATTTCGAACACCCTTGGTAGGGGTTGAACCCGAAATCGTCTTGCATGAATCGCAAGCGTTCTACCAATCGAGCTATCGACTGGTCTTTGACTGAGCTATCGACATCCCAAGTAAAATGGTGACAAAGTTAAGTTGCCGGCGATATGGCCAAGTGAGTCAAGACAGTGATCTCGACTAGCGCATTTGAAAGCAATAACGTACCATCCGGCTCCTTGACCGTAATTAACACAACGATAAATTTTGAACCTGGTTCAATATTTATCATTGGATTATCGTTAATAATAATAATACTACTAACATTATTTATTTGGTGAGCGCTGTTTTAGTGTGAATCACACCTCTATAGCTCTCTGCGAGCTTGGCCGTCGCTATAGGAACCGCCAATCCTCAAACATGACCCAGTTGCATTAAGGTTGGAAGAACCTTTGGTGAACGGTTTTTGGTAAAGGTTCATTAATTTTTCAACGCAACAAAGAGAATGTTTGAAAATATAAATGAAATTTTTTTGGGCTCCACCGAGATTCGAACCCACAACCTTCCATTCACGAGACCGAAGCACTAACCTCTAGACTACAAACCTTTTTGAATACTTAATTTAAAAAAAAAAACGAGTATTCATCTATAATGAATACCTGTTGGTGTTTTGCATTCCTCTTAATAAATTTATATGACTCTCCATTCAATTTGTTTGAATAAAAGTGTAATTATTTTAACATCATAGATGAATACCGCATACACAGGATTACATACAAAAAGCCTGCAGTTAGATATTAAAAAGGCATTTATAATATATTCATTTGGTGAGCAATGTGACATAAAAGCTCTCTTATGCCAAGAAACGAAAAGAGGACGCTATTAGGGAAAACTCGCAGCTACTTCACTGTGAAAAAAGCTTCTTCTAAAGTTGCATAAACTCACAGATTTGCAAAAAGCTTTTACTTTTTCAAATGTAATTAAATTTAATGCAAAGCCTTTTCACCGAGACCATCTAATTTGGCTTGTTTAAATAGTGTTCTTATTTGTTTTTTTGTCCCATAACTATTTCTTGGACCGGTCCGTAGTCCAGTGGCAACACTTCGGACTCGTAAATGGAAGGTTGTGGATTCGAATCCCGGTGGAGCACAAAAAATATACCATTTATATTTCCAAATGTGCTCTTCGCTGGGTTGAAAAATTCATAAACCTTTACCAAAGACCGGTCACTGAAAGGTCCATCCAACCTTACAACAACTGGGTCTTGCTTGAGAATTGGAGCTTTCTTCAGCGACGACCAAGCTTGCAGAAGGCTCTTGAGGTATGATACACACAAAAACAGCGCTCACCAAATAAATCATCCTAATATTATCATTATATTATTATAGTTTGGTATGAGGCTAACACCCATACATAAAAAAATTGTTAACTTTTGATAATATCACCCCTTTTTCCGGATCATGTTCAATTAAGATTTGGGTTTATTTTGAAAATATTAAATAATGAAAAAAAATCTAAACTTGAATTTTCACGTTTTTGCAAAAGAGAATGAAGTAAAATCACCGTAAGACAATTAAGATAATAATTTGAGATGGGTTAGAAAAAAAAGGAAAGAAAAATGAAAAAAGAAAGGAATTAATAATTGTGTGAAATGGGAAGGGATTCCATTAATTGAGCATTGTTTTAATTTAAAAAGTCGTGAGAAATTATTTTGCTCTAAGCGCGGATTTCTATCAGTGTCCCAAAAGTACAACTTTACGTTTATATTAAACCAATAACGTTTACCAAAAAAATGTATGAAACTTGAAACATCGCCTCTCACGAGCGTATAATCTTCCATAAATTTCTGGTATAACGCTGTGGTTGAGTTTAAACGTAAAGTTACTTGGGGTTCAGATAATTCATTTAGTTTTTACACAAAAAACTGTGAAATCCAATTAAGACGTGATGAGACCATTGGGTTTTTTCAAATTGCCATTTCACTCTTTTTAATGTTACAGCATTAAACAAAATCCAAATTTAGAAACGCTTTTAAAAGGTTTATTTCTGTTAAAAGTGATGAAAAAAATGCAAGAATACACTAGGTTTATATGAGTTGTATAACTGCAAACGCCGTCAACTCCTTACGCGATGATTTTGAGAAAAATAAACTTGTGTTTTGAACGCAATTTGGAACCAGTTGGAGATGACGGCGTTTGCACGAAATCATACTTTTTCAATTAAAATTACGAAGGATTAAGTGAGGTTATCATCACATTGCACACATCAAATGATTTGTTACACTGCGCAGAATCAAATTCAATAGTAAAGTCAAAAATCATAAAATTTGGAGATGACGGCGTTTGCAGTTAACGACTCATATTTACTTGAATTTACAAATTAATGTTTCGAGTACCGAGACCTTAAACATTTTACAACATTAAAGTGAACGAGTTGATGTTACTCGTCTCTGTTTGAAAGGTTTTTACAGGAAGTCTCTAAATTAATAGGATTGTTAATGTGCTGTTTATGTAAGTATTCAACGTTCATTCCACCAGGGGTGGCCAGTACCTCTTTATTTCTTTCATTTTCTCGACATTCATTACTCTATTTAATTTTTGTCAGGCATTGATTATACTATAATTAACCTTAATTTTATTCCATGTTCATCAAAAGAAAGGTATTTTTTGCAAATGCCACTCTTGTTTTAAGGAAAGAAAGCAAGAGTTGTAGAGGTTATTTTCATTTGAATTACAATTTTAATTTTGTATTCACGCATAGCCACAGTCTACCAGGCCAACCACCCAGAATATGAAAGAACAGCTGGTCTTTTGCATCACAAGAGGGATTCCTGAGTAAACAGATCTAAAATGAGAAAAAGAATAAGATGATCGTCATCATCAATGGCACAATAATCCGGGAGGGTCTTGGCTTCCTTGATCAACCGCAGCCACCGGTGCTTGGCAAACGCATTTCTTCTCAAATCCGCTGACTGCAGTTATTGACCGGGCCATAGTCCAGTGGAAACACTTCGGACTCGTGAATGGAAGGTTGTGGGTTCGAATCCCGGCGGAGCACATTAAATATACCATTTATGTTTTCAAATTTGCTCTTCGCTGGTTTGAAAAATTCATAAACCTTTACCAAAGACCGGTCATCAAAAAGGTCCATCCAGCCTTGCAGCAACTGAGTCTTGCTTGAGAATCGGCGCTGTATAGCGGCAACCAAGCTCGTAAAAAGTCCGGTCGACAGCTCATTCGGGAGAATGCTTGCATTCTATGCCGAGAGCAAGGGTTCGATCCCAAGGTGTACTCAGGCTTCAAAAGAGTTGAAAACCAGGCCCTCGGGAGCTGGGAAACCCCAACGTCAACTGAAAGTGTTTAGTGCGAGGCCGGCCCCCTTACCCGTAAAAATAAATAGATCCCGAATCGCCACATGCAATCCCTTTGTGGATAACGCAGGCAAAAATTTACACTATATGTGTAGCTTAGTTGCGTTGCGAACCACATCAACGTCTTGTTGAGGGGTCGTATGTTTCAGAGTTAATTCTTCATTATCATATGTTGCCACCCTTAAGAGAAGAAGATAAAAAAAAATAACGTGTATTTATACAAAACGTTTGATGTAGGTTCTTGTGTGAGAAAATATACATCGTTATGTATGTGCATGAGCTAAGAAATAAAAACGATCCATCTTGCGTAATCTCTAGCTTGAAGGAAGCCAAACAATGCATATTCCAACAGTATTCCTCACCTCATACATACAGCCTCAAGATCATCATATTTCACACTTTGATTTATGCCTCTTCTAGCTTACATGGGAAATTGAAAGAAAAATGAGTCTGTTACGTTCGAATTTATTGTAACGATTATTTCCTTAAATAATAGATTGGTTCAAGACTGACTAGCCATACTGTAAAAATGGTTCACTTTACCAATGTCACCCCTGTTTCAGGAAAGGTCAGCAAGATTTTCAGGTTTATGTTTATTTGAGATTGGATGTTTTTGTGCATCAATGATAATAATTATTTGGTGAGCCCTATTTTTATGTGAAGCACCTTCTCCTGTTCCTTGACTTATAAGTTGGTATGTGGCTGACTACGCATACTGTAAAAATGCCTCATTTCACCGAATGTCAACATGTTTTAGGAAAGTTTAGCAAGACTTGCAGGATTATGTGTATTTGAGATTGGTTGTTTATGTGCATTAATAATAATAATATTATTGATGAATTATTTGGTGAGCCCTATTTTTATGTAAAACACACCTTAAGAGTCCTCTGCAAGCTTGGTCATAGCTATAGAAAGTGCCAATACACAAGCAAGATCCAGTTGCTGTGAGGCTGGACAAACCTTTGCCGTCCGGTCTTTGGTAACGACATATAATTTTTTCAACCCACCGAACAGCATATTTGAAAATATAAATGATATAATATTTGTTCTCTGCCAGAAATCTAACCAATGACCTTCCATTTACGAGTCTGAAGCGCTAGCCACTAGACTACGGACCAATAAAACAAATGCCTTGGATCATTGACTTATGATATCTGTAGACTAACAATTCGTATAACGATAATGGACATTATATATCTGTTTCAACCTATTTACGAAAATGGTCATTAGTAAGAAAGAGAACAAAGAACTTCACAGTTGCATTTCCATGTGTACAAAAAAACTCGGACGAATGTAAAAATGTTTCTAGAAAGGTGGCAGCATTGCCGCGTGCGTGCTATGCCCGGAGCAGTCCGAACATAGACGCATGCGGTATAAATCTTGTGATCGATAAAATTTACGAATTTAAAAAAAAAAGGCATTATTTTAAGACAATAATAATATATATTAATTGTTAACTCGTGGTCAACAGGGACGGACGGGATTCGAATAAACAGCGCTGTTTTATTTAGAGCAGAACTAGTGAAATTATCGTCTTCTTTTTCTATTCAGCCATTTAATTGACAAAATATTGATTATCTAATCTAATCCAAGCTGCAAAGATATATTGTAACATTTGGGATTCACATTATATGCATTTTCACAAGCAAACACGTACGATTTCACGGTTAAACATGCCGCATGTGGACTTAAAATATAAAAACCCAAATCTCAAATGAATATACACCCTGCAACCCTTACCGACCTTCCTTAGAACTTGGGTGGTCAGCCGCATACCATCCTATAAGTCAAGGAACATACACAACAAATTACATTTGTAAACAAAGTACAAATTATTAAAATTCCTTGACTTGTAGGTCGGTATGAGGCTGACCAGGGTATACTGTAAAAAACGGTTCACTTTGCCAATGTCACCCCTGTTTCAGGGAAGGACGGCAAGAGTTGCAAGGCTTATGTTCATTTGAGATTGGGTTTTTATATTGTAGGTCCACATGCGGCATGTGTTAGCGCGAAATTATACATATCTGCTTGTGGGAATGCATTTAATATAAATCTTAAATGATATATATCTTTGCAGTTTAGATTAGATAAGATTAGACGCCCAAGTCCTGGGAGTAAGAGGACCATAGAGAGAAGCGTCACCAGACAGAGTCCTCGATACTTCAAGGCTTGTGAGCCGGGTCAAGTTAGTGAGCATCATACAACTGCATAGTAATTTGTTATTCCCTCGCGATCATCTTGATTCCTCTATGGTGGATTAATGCGGCAGAAAGCATGCAAAGGTTAGCTGAGATTCCATCTCACTTCCGGCAGCGGGATGCAGCGGGTCCAGGGATGGGGCAGGGAATCCCTTTGACCTTTGGGATGTTTTACGATGACTGGGCAAGATCACATCATACATAATTACAAATTTTGCCACCCGAAGACGATGCAGTGACATTCAACATTTTTGCGTGTCATTTGTTGAGCGTTTTAAATGTGGCCTTGAGTGTCACATGCTTGAGTTTTTTGGCGCTTAATGAAGTGGGCTGTTAAATGTCTTGGATGGGGCTTGGTCTGAATTAAGCCTAACAGTTAACAGGCAAATAGGAAAGAAAGCTGTTATAGCTAATCTAATCTAATCTAAGTTGCAAAGATATGTTACATTGGAGATTCACATAACATGCATTTTCACAACCAGACACGTACAAGTTCGCGCTTGCACATGTCGCATGTAAACCTACAACATAAAAAAAACAAATCTCAAATGGACATACACCCTGCAACTCTTCCCGTCCTTCCCTGAGACAAGGGTGATATTGGCAAAGTGAACCATTTTTACAGCATGGGTGGTCAGCCGCATATCAACCTATAAGTTAAGGAACATACACGACAAATTACATTTTATACATCACTAAATAATAATATCTATGGACAACAAACAGAAAACAAATTCCAATTTAATAAACCCTAGCCGCCAACATTACAGATCAACCGCTATTTCTTTCTGTCCTTACATACTTCTTTCATTTCCTCCAGAGTCATAGCCTTCTTCATACAGGCTCTTCTTTTATTATGACTCTGGATATTCCATTCATTCGCAATTTCGGATATTTGGTCCATTCATACCTTTCTCGGTCTTCCTCCGAGAAAAGCCATCATCAGTAAAAAGAAAAAGAAGACTTTATTTGTATCTTCTGTAATTTCGTATGCAAACTCTCTCTATTATAACAACCTCCGACCAAGGTTGTGTTACCGGCGCGTGTAAATTTTACCGAATATATGGCGTATTAAAAACAACGACTTTGATTTCTGCGAGTTGTAGTTCTCTCCGGTGTTTTTCCTTTATCCTGATTCTCAATTCCAGTCCTGATTCCTACCAGGGACTTTTCTGGTGTCAGACCACTAGGACGTTTCTTGATGCTGTAGACAATGTTGAGGCTGACACCAAAGTTCTTGGAGTAAGCGACTATTAAGAGAGAGAGTCTTAGAGAATTTCGATGTGGGAGGCCCTGAGCCTTCAAGGCTTTTGAGCCGGAAGAAAGTAAATAATGAAGGAAGTTGTCAGCGTCCATTTTTATTTAGTGACCAACACACTGATCCTAAGAAACTGATCATATCGGGCTCTCTGTAGATGTCAAAGAGATTTTTGTTGGGTCAAAAAACAAAATAATGTCACTGTTACAGGACGCGTCATGTAAAAAGAACGCTGAGAAGAAGTGGAGGGGGTGTGTTTGCGCATGGGTTACAGTCGCGCAAGTACCAAATAGACCGATGATGATGATGGATGATTTCTTTTCTGTGGCGCCATTTAATGGTCCAGGACCATCTCAAGGGCGCCATGGATTCTGGAGAAAAGCAGTGTTTCAGTCCCTTTCTGAAGGTGGTGGTAGGCTGGTTCGCGCGAACACCGACGGGCAAATTGTTCCAGGCAACCGGCCCGGCCACCGCAAAGCTCCTGTCTGCAAAATTTGAGGTGTTCGCTCTTTTGGGCACTATGACCTTGTTGACAGCAGTGAGGGCAGAGCGTAGTGGTCGTTTTGAAGTCTTATCGACAGAACATAGCTCAGCGAGACATTGAGGTGCCGTGCCTTGCTGCTAACGTTCTTTTTACATGACGCGACCTATACCTGGTATGTAGATGATGAATGATGGACAATTGAGTTCTTAGCTTTTTTCATTTCTTAGAGTCATGCGTTAGCCTCTGATTTGAGGATTCTCTTTTTCCTTTCTTGAGTAGAGTAACTTTAGCTGATTAACTTCAACGGGAAGGCCTTCCGCCGCCAAAAAAACATTGCAAGTGAAGTATCACCAAGTGAAGCGACTCCGCATGAGTTGTATGAACTTGGTGGGTGGAGGTGGGTAAAGTGCCTACCCGGATTTTAGGCTGGCTGGGATTTTAGACTGGCTTTTTGGTACATTTTTCTTGACCACCCATTTTTAACCCTTCACATCTTGACTGTCCGTCTCCTTAGTTATTGTTTGTATTATTTCACATGAGCAATGTTTGTCTGTGTACCGGGCAGGAAGTCTCATCACCACGGTAATTTTTACCTACCGAATATCGGTAATATTTGTATGAAGACCTGTCAATCCAATATGGCCGCAAGTGAAGAGCCGATTAGTTTTTATAGAAGTATTACCGATATTCGGTAGGTAAGAATTACCGTGGTGATGAGACTTCCAGCCCTGGACCAATGATTTTATGAATGTTAGACATTGATTAAACAACTCTCACATTATCATATTTTACGTCTTTTTCTTAGCTCAGATTATGTAGAATGTGATTCTTAAGACAATTTCATTTAAAGGGCATCTGGTCTGAATTTAATCTAACTAATATTAAAAGAAAAAGAAGACGATTCTGACGTCTAACATCATTTAGTCTAACAACTTAAAATATAAAAGAGGAAGGAGACTTGTCTTACGTCATTTTTAGTTGTAAAACTCTTTCGTGTGCTGGCTATCCAACTGCCAACATGTGTTTGCGGCAGTGAGTCAAATAAATGGCGTGTTGAAATACATCGAGTTTGATTTCTGCGAGTTGTAGTCCTCTCCAGTTTTACCCAGGATTCCTCCCGTCCCTACCATCCTTTCTTATTCCGACATCCGAACCAGTTTAGATCATTTTTAGACAAGCATCTTTGAATCAAATGATAGATAAGTCAAATCAGCACTGGAGGGGGGGAGGGAGTGTTGTCTCCGGACAAAGCTGAAAGAGCGTTGAATGCTAAGCGATGGTCTGCAGGACGAATCAGAACGAAAGTCAGCAAATTCGTGCTGCGATAATGGACCCGACGACGCTTTTCAAGCACGAGGATAATTTCCGCAATTTCAAGAAAAATCTCCCTCACATAATATGATGGTAGATTAATGTTCCCTCCGTATTTGAAAAGAATATCTGCGTGAGTGTAATGGTAAAATTAAAGAAAAAAAAATTTTTTTTGGTAGCTCAAAATGGATTAAATAAAGCTTTAAACTTTCACATTCACTTTCATGGTCGGTTTTTAATGATATATTTTTTTCTCGGGAAACGTCGGCAGACAGAATTACTGCAAGTAGAACATAGTCTAACCCGAGAAAAACTATATCATTAAAAATGGATTCATAAATTTCCTACACTTTGTGCATTTACGAAGTAAAAATTCATTTTTAATACAAATTAATGAAAAAAAACTTTTGTAAATCACGTAGTCTTATTTTCACATTTTTTTAGTTAAATTGTCTATCGGTGATGTGACCGAGGGACGCAAGTGATGCAACTCTTATCGTTCTTTCCTGAAACAGGGGTGACATTGACGAAGTGAAACATTTTTTATAGTACCTATGGGTGGTTAGTCTTTATACAAACCTCTCAGTCACGAAAGAATTTTTCATCTGGTCAAATATTTTTTTTGTAACATCATTTTAAATAAAAAATATATTTTTTGATATTTAAATCGATTTTGATCTACAATCTAAGTTGCAAGGATATATTCAATTAAAGTTCTCAAATGCATGTCCACAAAAAAACCAGTGTAGTTCGCGCTTACAAATGCTGAATGTGTAGGTACTTACAAATAAAATCCAAACCTCAAATGAACATAAGCCCTACAACTTTTTCCGACCTTCCCTGACACAGGGGTTACATTGGCAAAGTGAACATGATGAAAAAAAAAAGAAAAAAAAAGTGTTAGATATAAAATAGTAGATCCTTATTATTACTTCGAAGGAAATATGAGATTTTTTTTGTAACTAATAACATTATGAAACATAATTGACCCCTGACATGTCTCAAGGGAGGTTCTTTATGTTTTTGTGTTAGACATCTGATATAGCTTTGTATGAGCGTCACATGGTGTGATTAAAGCTTTGTATGAGCGTCGCACGGTGTCGGTTAACTGTTGTCAGGGGCGACCTTGCCGGAAATTTCAGCCTAGCAAAAACATCCCCGGCTTTGTAGGGAAATAAACTGCCTTGGTGAAAATTATACTACGCGTTTATCTCGGCCCCCAAGGACCTGTTTTCGTGTCAAATGTTGAGGCATATTGTTCAAATAAAACCCCTAAATAGTTGAATTTGACAAAGAAAGTTCTGTTTTATCTAGATTTTCAGCAGTTACTTCGTGAAAGTTCATTTTAATACAATAAAATAAAAATTGCTTTGTTTTAATTCACATGAGTTTATTTTTTGACACTACCAGTTTCGGGAGAAGCAGTACCTCCCATCTTCAGGTGTAAATTTTTTACCTTATTTACACCTGAAGATGGGAGGTACTGCTTCTCCCGAAACTGGTAGTGTCAAAAAATAAACTCATGTAAATTAAAACAAAGCAATTTTTATTTTATTGTAAGAAAGTTCTGTGTGTAAAATATGGATAAGGGAAAGATGCTAGGAAATATTTCTTGACAGAAGAAACTGGTGACTTTTGGGCGTTTTTTGAGTTAGCTTTAAATATTAGTGAGAGTGATCTCTTAAATTGTTGGTCTTGCAGATAATTCAAAATACGACGTTAAAATTGTATAATCGTTGTATAATATTAGGTCTTTACATATGAAATTGGCGTTTTGTATGGGGGGAACAAAAAATCATTTTTTATTAATCTAATATATTTATTTAATCAAAATATGTACCATAGCTATCTACATATGCATTTTTGCAATGGCAACTTTTTTTTTCTTTTTTACATAAGTTGTAAATTGATCCCTTTACGAAAATAACCATTCGGACGGCAATCAATACAGTCTTTGAAGGCGGTTGGAACTGCTCCATCGGAGTTGATTTTTTTCCCTTGCAAGGAATTATACAAATTTCGAAAAAAAATTATAACCTGTTGGAGCAAGATCCGGAGAGTACGGGAGATGTCTTAAACATTCCAACTGAAGCTCCTCTAATTTGGTAGCCGTCTGTTGTGTAGTGTGTGGTCTAGCGTTTTCATGAAACAGCAGTGGCCTAGAGCACTTGACCACCCTCGGTTGTTTAGCAGCTAGCTTTTCCATCATGGTTTGCAGTTGCTGACAATAGACATCTGCCGTAACCGACTGACCAGATTTAAGAAAGGTGTAGTGAACGACACCGGCATTAGTCCACTAAACACTCACAAGTTACTTTTTTGATCTAATTTTCACTTGTACTACACATCATTAATACTTCAAACCGTTTCTGCAGCACTGGTGCCACGGTGGAGCTCGTACTCGTAAAGAACGCTATATTTCAAGTTTTCCATTTTGTAAAATGAGTGACGCAAGGAAAAAACAAATGAAAAACAGACAAATGAATAACAATTTTCAAAACACGATTACATGAATAACTAGTTGTAACAATTTGAATTTAGAATTCTTAACCAAAGAGGAGATATTTGAGATCTAAATGGACAGTACGGCAAAACAGCAATTTCATATGTAAGGACCTAATATAATAATATTCGGATGATTTATTTGGTGAGCGCTGTTTTTGTGTGAATCATACCTCAACAGCCCCCTGCGAGCATGGTCGTTGCTGTAGAAATCACCAATTCTCAACCAAGACCCAGTTGCTGTAAGGCTTGATGTACCTTTAGTGACCGGTCTTTGGTAAAGGAATATGAATTTTTCACCCAGAAAAGAGCTTATTGGAAAATATAAATGGTATATATCGACTTTTAAATGGCATAAGCGACATTTTGGTCACAAATGAGTTATGAATGCTATCCTTCTTGAAGTTTTCGCTCTTTCTAATAAGTCCTAAAGGCGCTTGTGACAAAAAAAACGTAAAACATCGTAAAACTACATTAATAGAAATGCCAATAAATGCCTTTATTTTTTTATTTTAGAACTGTTCTGATTTTAACGATATGATAAAAAAATAAAAAAGTTATGCCATTTTTCTGCAATTTCAAACTTTAAATTGTTCTCCTGAAAAAAATAGTTTATACCGCTTATGTCCTACTGCCTTTTAACCGTCAATATTTTTTTGTGCTCCGCCGGGATTCGAACCCATAACCTTCCATTTACAAGTGAGGACTACGAACCGGTCACTATCATTATATTAAAGATTTGTATTCAAATGTTATTCTCATATTTTTATTCCTACATTAAAGTTTATTTAATTTCCTGGACAACATTTCACAGCCAATACAAACAGTGGTACAATACGAGAATTGTGACGTCACTAACACTGGCTTTTGTTCATCATTGTTTGTCCAGCTTACGCACATATGTACAACGTGCTAACTATAATACTAATTCGAACCTTCTGTACAAAGTTTACGTTTCAACTCAATAGAAGAGTTTTAACAAAAATGCATGGAATCTGCATCAGCGCCTCCGCTGAGACTTTGAATTTCCATACTTAATTTGGTTGAAGTGTAAACGTTACGTTTAATGCTTACTGTACTGTATGGGAAGCCTGCTATGCTGATTGTAGTATGAACATGTGTGTATTCTATGGAGTCACACCCTTATTTGTGGTCAGTTTTACAGACACGAATTGGTAAATAATTTATTGTTTGTGAAATTAATACAAAATTAAGTTATTAGGAACCTACTTTAGTGTGGAGGATTCATAAACCACAATATACTGTGTAACGACATCGTCATTCCACTACGGGTGACCAGAAACTTTCTCTTAGTTCATTCATATCAATCACTTTGTAAAAATATTTCCTTAATGTTTTTAGGCTTTCACGGCCGGATTTAGATGCTTGATTTTTTAATTCCGGGTTTTGACCGTGGTCCATCTTTTTTCTTCTATTTTCTTTTTCTTCTTTCTTGCTACTACTACTACTATTTCCTTATTTTCCATTCATACTGTTATCTACGCTGCAAACGTAAATTAACATCTGAGATTCACATTGAATGCACGCTCAAAAGCACCATAAAGGGTCAATCTATAATCTAAATTGCAAAGACAAATTAAATTAAAAAAAAAAATTAAATGCATTCCCACAAGCAGACACGTATAAGTTGGCGCTTAAACATGCCGCATGTGAACCTACAATATACAACCCAATCTCAAATGAACATAAGCCCTGTAACTCTAAACCGGACTTCCCTGTAACAGGGGTGACATTGGTAAAGTGAACCATTTTTTTTACAGTTTCGGTGATTAGCCTCATACCAACCTACAACTCAAGGAAATGAGTATGTACTTCCAAAATAAAAACCCACATCTCAAAGAAACAAAAACTCTACAAAATTAGCCGACGTTCCCTAAAAAGCGAAAGTATAACAATTCTCGTCAGCCGTATAACACCTTTAAGCGCAAAGAAATATTAAAAACCATAATCCATAAAAACCAAAAATGTAGTACAAAAAGCATTAGCCTTGTACCACTAAAATTTCAGATAAACCGAATTTGTTTTAGTAGCTCATCTACAGCATTCATTCTACAGCATGGATGGTCAGCCGCATACCCCCCTATAAGTCAAGGAACATGACAGATAACCAACATTGCAGATAAACCGAATTTGTTTTAGTACCTCATCTTAATCTAAGTCTAAGCTGCAAAGATATACGAGTATATCATTTAAGATTCATATTAAACACATTCCCACAAGCAGACATGTATGTATATGTAAGTTCGCGCTAACACATACCGCATGTGGACCTACAATATAAAAATTAGATTAGATTTAGATTTAGACTTCATAAAACTACACATTCGAGAGCAGCTGTCAAATATTTTGACATGCCGCTGCCTTAGTTCTTGTTTACCGTATACGCCACTGAGAAAATTTTACATGAGCAATGTTTGCATGTGTACTGGACAAATGTGTCTTATAAAAACAAGAAATTTATTTTAAAAATATTTTAAAGAACTTTCACATTATCGAGTTTTACGGTTTTTTTTAGCTCAGATTGTGTAAAGAGTCATATTTGATCATGAAAAAGTCATATTTGACAAGATTGGCGTATACCTACGGTAAACAAGAACTGGGGGAGTGATGTGTTTTAAATGAACACATTGCCATCTTTGTAGATTTCAAGTAACCTCCTTGTTGGCATTTAAGTGTTAGGTAAAAACCAATATATTTATGTTTCTACAAGTTGGTACTTCTGTCACTTTTGGATTTATTAAGTTTTCGTGTATTTTTTGACACTTCCTTCCTTGCTCTTGAAAGTGAAACATTAAAACATTCGCTTCTAGTTTTTGTATCGTAAAAATCTAAATAAATCTCCAAGTAAAATATACATCTGGAATTTATTAATCAACCACCTTCGAGAAACCAGCTAACCAGATCAGATATCTAGTTTCATCTAGCCACATATAAGCTTTGACAGCAGCGATTACCATAATTATTTCGAAATAATCTTTGATTTTTCAACTGTCTCGCGTTTTCCAGTCCCCGTCTGTCTGTTTCATTAACCCCCAATAAAGCGGTTCGATGTTTCGCGTCATTATTCTGATTAGATTGTCTTGTTTGTTTGTTTGTCTGGCGTGTTTACCCGATCTGCCCGACGTCGCTGTTCGGCTGATTCCCGCCGAAACGAGATACGGGCGCTGACATGTTCGCCTGTCCCAGCGGCCATAGCTGCTTTTGTGTCGCATTAGCCTAATCAATTGGCAGACAATTTCCATTATGGCTTCAATAACAATATACAAAAATATGCTGCAGTTTTGAAGAGAATATAAAAAGAATGAAAATAAAAATTAAACTTACTTTGAAACATATATTTATTATTAATAGAGTTGTAAAGAATAACTCTGTCGCCATTCTGCTAGGGGTGGCCAGAGCCTCTGCAGAGCTGCCACCATTTCTTCCTATCCTCACATATCTCTTTCAATTCATTCATATCCATCACCTTTTTCATGTATTTTCTTCTTTTACACTCGCTTTGTGTGTGTATCCCATTCTTTCACAATCTCCTCAATCTGATCACTCCATACTTTTCTCGGTCGTCGCTTACCTCTTTTTCCTTTCAAACTTCCTATAAATATTATATACTCTGTCTTTTCTCATGCCCAAACCATCTCATCACATTTTTTTGTACCTTAAGAACTTAATCTATATTATGCATATATGTGGATAACTTATTTAATTTTATATATATGTATGACAAAAGAGCGTCGTTTTCTGTGTGTGTCACACCTCAAGGGGACTCTTTATAATGAATTGAATATTTTATAAAGCTGCGCTTTCAATGATTTCTTAAAAATACCAACAGATGAATTGATTATTTAAAAAAAAATAGATTGTGGAAAGGTATGCAATTCACCAACCTATTTTGCCTGGCCAGTTGTCTTCATGCGAAAGCAAAAGCTTGTGTGCATGCAACGGCATCTGTTGAACCAGAGTCGAAGTTAACGTCGCGGGATTCGAACCAGCGTTATCCCGTTCCAAATAACCTGTCTTGATCCCCGCGGTTATAACACCGACTAAATAATAGAGGACCGTGAATGACCTTATGAATAGAGGACCCCAAAAAATGTGACAATATCAAGTTAGACAATACCGTAGATTCAATCATAGATTTTGTATATTTAATGAAAAACGTGATTTTAATTTTACTACAAAAAGCGTTGACAGGAGGCATTTTAACCTATTGACATTTATAATTTATTTTTTAATAAAAGATCCAAGCACACCTTCCTTTCATTCACATTCACAGGTACAACCATATTCTCTCTGCAGGTATTCTTTAAAATTTCCAGCAATTAAAATTGCCATCAGGTGTTCCGGAGAAATTTCATTACACGACAAGACATTCCACCAGTAGCGTATCTGTGGGGGGAGAGGGCATGATACCAACAGCTCTATATCGGCTGTCGCTTGCACGGAAAGGGGAGGGGAGCACGGCACGCGAGTGAACTGCTAATGCGCCACTGGAGCGAAGAAAAACCTGAAAAAAATTACGTTCCAAATATAAAAAAAATACCCTAGAATTTTTTGACGTAGCACAAACATCAGATAAAGTCTTTGTTGTTGTTTTGGTTTTTTTATTTCAATTGGTGTAAAAAAAACTGTGAACTGTTATTTTTTTAACATATTTTTTGAAAACATACTATTTTATTTTCAGCAGACACGTACAGGTTCGCGCTTGCACATGCCGCATGTGAACCTATAATATATAAACCCAAATCTCATATGGACACACACCCTGCAACTCTTGCATCCTTCCCTGAAACAGGGGTGGCATTGGCAAAGTGAACCATTTTTACAGGATGGGTGGTCAGCCGCATACCGAGCTATAAGTCAAGGAACCATCATCTATAAAATTATTTCAACGCAACGCAACTAAATGCAACTAATCTACACATACAGTATAACTTCTTGCCGAGTTATGCATGTAGTAAATGGAACCTATGTACTTTTACAGGTAAGGGGGCCAGCCTTACACTCAAAGGTTGCCCGGCTCCCGAGGGGGCTGGTACTTATTTCTTGTGAAGGCTGTATAAACCTTGTCGGTATTTTATTTCGAGCTTTGAAATAAACACCGAAACGGGAAATCATTTCTGGCACCCTCAGTGGGATTTTAAAGAATGTAAAATCTAAAAAAGGTTTTCAATAACTATTTGACCACATTGACCGTCTAAAAATAGCTCAATATTGCAGCTAAGCCACTCTGGTTTAGTTTCCGATATCATACGAAATTATAACTCGTACAGCTACGATTCTTACCTACACTCTCTGATACAGAATACGAGTACACGCTCACTGCTGCAGGTAGGTACCCATCTTTCTATCGATATTTAAAGTTATAATCTAAGTTGAAAAGATATACATATTCATATTTAATGCATGGCCACGCAAAGTGAGGATCGACGAAGCTTAGAACGAGTTTTCTTCCAACACTTATTTCTCTATCCCTTCCAACAAATGTTTTCCATTTTATGACAAAAAAACACGCAAATTAATAAAAAATATCGGAGCCCTCACGCGTTCAACCGCTCTTCATAAATGCACGGCGCCATATTTGAAATCCGCTGCTCTCATTGGTCGATGTGTATTTGGCGTACTTTGCACGACAACACCAGTTGGAGATGACGGCGTTTGCACAAAATCATACTTTTTCAAATAAAATTACGAAGGACGAAGTGAGGTTTTCATCACATTGCATACAGCAAATGATTTGTTACACTACGCAGACTGATGGGTTGGTATGCGGCTGACCACCCATACTGTAAAAAATGGTTCACTTTGCCAATGTCACCCCTGCTTCAGGGAAGGTCGGCAAGAGTTGTAGGGCTTTTGTTCATTTGAGATTGGGTTTTTTATATTGTAGGTCCACATGCGGCATGTGTAAGCGCGAAATTATGCGTGTCTGATAATGGGAATGCATTTAATATGAATCTCAAATGATACATATCTTTGCAGCTTAGATTTAGATTTAGATCTCAAAAATCTTAAAGTTGGAGATGACGGCGTTTGCAGTTATACGACTCATATATTCATATTTAATGCATGGCCACGCAAAGTGAGGATCGACAAAGCTTACAACGAGTGCGGTAAGAAGATGGATGTTAAACATCAAAATTCAGCTTGCAAAATTAATTAAGTTTGGATGTGTAACTTTCGCATTAGATAACTAAGGGAATCAAAACTTCAGTCTAACACTATATAAACAAACTAATTTCAAACAAACGCATTACTTATTCACGTTATTTCGATGTATATACTTATTAGGTCGGGGAAACAGCTTCTTCGCATTCTATATGAAAATTCAGGTCATTTTTTTTCAAAGTTAATGTACATTTAATTACAGTACATATGTACCATTTTGTTCTTTTAGACTATCTGCCATCTTGTAGGCAGAGACAAATACAAAGCCATATGAATAAATGTGCAAGTTCATGATAACACAATCTGGATGTGTAGGTACTTGCGAAATGATAACCCAAATCTCGAAAAAGCATAGGCCATGCAACTCTTGTCGACGTCCCCTGAAATAGCGTGTTTGTTTGTGGGCATGCATTTAATATGAGCTTTAAATGTTAACATATCTTTGCAACTTAGATTATAAATTATAGAGATTATAGATAGCCCAGCAGGTGTTTGTGCTTGCATTTCATGCCGAGAGTTAGGGTTCGAATCTCACCGAGGAAATAGAAAATAGAGTATCAGAAATGGTTTTTCTTTTTCGTTATTATTTTTTTTTTTTTTTTAAGAAATCCTGTGCGTGAGACTCCCTAGATTCTAAAGACTCTAAGGGTCTATGACACTTGTTGTAGTGCCGCAGAGGTGTACGAGCTTGGTCGTCGCTACAAAGCGCCAATACTCAAGCAAGACCCAGTTGCTGTAAGGCTGGATGGACCTTTGGTGACCGGTCATTGGTACAGGTTTATGAATTTTTCAACCCAGCGAAGAGCACATTCGAAATATTAATGGTATATTTTTGTGCTCCGCCGGGATCCGAATCCACAACCTTCCATTTACGAGTCCGAAGTGTTGCCACTACGGACTACGGACCGGTCCAAGATGCCAACGACACGCGGTGTACCTGAGTGGTTACCCATCCAAGCACTGACCGCGCCCAATGTTGCTTAACTTCGGTGATCTATGGGAACCGATGCTTTCAAAATGGCTAACGTCGTTGACAAATTACGTATTTCAAACTCAAAAGAAAACACCGCAAAGGCTTACTCAGCCTCCACAATTAATGAGAACTAACTTCCTCGAGAGCAGGGGGACCCCCACTTCAACTAAAGTGGCTGGCGTAAAGCCAGCTTCCTTACCTATTGAAATAAATAGGTTATACTCGCCACATGAGGTCGCTTCGAGGAAAACACGGCAAGATGTTACACTATGTATATGTGTAGTTTAGTTGCGTTTTGAGCTTTATATTTTAAATTAATTAAATTGAACGCAGCTTAAATTCACTTAAATATTCATTAACTTTGTCAAACGTTTTCGCCTAAAAAGGCATCCTTAGGACAATGACAACTCAAATTAAAAATTAAATTCTCTTCTTCTTCATCTCCCTTCACATTACATAGACAATATTATAATTATTTAGGTATAAATTTAAAGTCCAAATTAATAAAAAGCACATATAAATGTTTAACTAAATTAGTAAAATGTATAATAAAATTGCAAAATGTTTAGGTATAAATTTAAGAAAAAACAAATATAAATATGTATGTGAATTTAAACTGCGTTTTATTTAATTAATATAAAATGGACTTTCACTGTGTAAACCACCAAACCCTTACAAATATTCACATTTTTATTTTACCTCTATCAACAGTATCAAAGATTCATATAAGCACGCTGTTAGTTGGAAATGTCAATACAATTCTTTAGCATCTTAAAGTTGAACATTTACGAAGAAACGCGTGTACATACATTATTACTAGTTCCTATAAAAGTTAAGAGGAAACAAGATAAAATTCAAGTCGACGTAGCGTTTGCTAGTGTCACGCGAGAAAATTCTCCCAACTTCATTTCCTTTACTTCGTTCCAAGAACACATAACACTTCTTATTTTATATTTAAAAGAAAAGGCACACACTAGGATAGTTTCCTCTTTACGTGCTAAGCGAAACTAACGCGTCTTAGCTACACATAAAGTGTTACTTCTTGACGCGTTGTCTATGTAGTTTGCGCTAACAAATGCTGAATGTGTACTTACAAATAAAATCCAAACCTCAAATGAACATAAGCCCTACAAATTTCACCGATCTTCTCTGACACAGGGGTGACATTGGCATGTGAACCATTTTTACAGTATAGGTGGTCAGCCTCATACCAACCTATAAGTCAAGGAATAATAAATAACATTTAAGAATATAAAAACACCAAAACCCTCAAACGAAATCTGTACAAAAAAAGTCAATACTTCCCTTTACAAAAAATGTAACGCAAGCTAAGCTAACATTAGAAATCAACATTGCAGATTAGCCGCCACTTCTTCCTGTCCTTACATACTTCTTTCATTTCATTCAGAGTCATAACCTTTTTTTATACAAGTCCTCCTTTTATTATGACTCTGGATATCTCATTCATTCGCTATTTCATGAATTTGATCCATCCATACCTTTCTCGGTCTTCCTCTACCACGACATCCATCTATTCTTGCAACATACACTTAAGGCGTGTTATAAAGCTAAATCTGCCGTTTTTGTTTCTTACACTTTATGGTCTTAGCAAAATAGTTACAGTAATGAAAAAAATTCAGCATATTTATGAATTTTTTGTCCTAATTATAAAGCTTGAACAAAATATATAACTTAAGAATTGCCATCACAAAAAAATATTTAAAAAAACGCGTTTTTTTTACATTTTTAGCTTTTTTTTCGTGTGTGCTGTATTTTGGATTTTTTTTTGCTTTTTAATTACAGAACTATACATTGTTTAGGTTCCGTACTCAACATTTTTTTTATAATGTCAATAGTTTTTGAGTAAATATGGAAAAACTGAAACTACTTAATGAATTAAATTTTAATTAAATCAAAGACCACAGTTAGTTCTGTAATTAAAAAGCAAAAAAAAATCCAAAATACAGCACACACGAAAAAAAAGCTAAAAATGTAAAAAAAACGCGATTTTAAAACATTTTTTTGTGGTGGCAATTCTTAAGTTATATATTTTGTTCAAGCTTTATAATTAAGATAAAAAATTTATAACCATGCTTGATTTTTTTTAATTACTGTAACTATTTTGCTAAGATCATAAAGTGTAAGAAACAAAAATGGCATATTTGGCTTTATAACACCCCTTAACTAACTAACTGGGTAACTCTCCGTATCCAGTAGATGTGCAATAGAGTTTACTGTGTCTTGTTTGAAGAATTTTAAAATACACTCGCCCTCACCCATATAACAAGGAAGACGTGGCCATTTAATATTGCACCATGGCACCTACCTACAATGGCACTTACCTACAATGGAACCTACCTACCAAGGCACCTGCCTACCATGGCACCTACCTACCATGCCACCTACCTACCATGGAACCTACCTACAATGGCTGCGGGAAGTCTCCCCTAGAAAATGTAAGCAGCTTTTAATATTAAAATGTTGCAAGGATGCTACTTTTAAGCGCGCTCTGTGACATCACGTAAGGTAATTTGCAGAATACGTTGTATTTTAACTTCTTATACTCATGTATTCATAATATGGTTTGTGTAGTTTGACTCTTTGTTACATTAAGAAAGTTTTGCACACTATTTCAGCAAACTTAATCAAATTGAATAAAATAAACTAAAAAAAAAGGTTTTCTTCTCTATTTGACATAAATATCTCGAGGGCTTTCGGAGTGTTAGCACACCATTTTCAACAGGACAACTGACAAAAACCAAAGTTTTTTTTATGATTTTACGTGGGTTCTCTTTTAATTAAACTGCAATTATCTATTTAAACATAATTTATTTTAAACGGTTTGGTTCACAATTGATAATATCTGCTTATTCGTCTTCACGGCAAAACGCTTGTAGTGACTTATTGCTCTCCGCACCATTGCAGTCCCTATATATAGGTACAAAAAAGATCTTTCTCGCATATTCCAGATCATTCTTCGATTTCTCGCTCACACCAGAACGCCGTTCTACGCACTACCACCATCATGGACTACTCCCAGATTGTTCTACCCACACTATCGTACATGTATAATTGCGCGTAAGTACTTTAATAATAATATAATAATAATATTAGGATGATTTATTTGGTGAGCGCTGTTTTTGTGCATATCAATAATAATAATTGGACAATTTGTATACAGCGCCGTTTAGTGGCACTAGCCACCCCAAGGACGCTTTTATGTGTTGAAGCTTCTGTTAAGCAAATGTGTCTTAAGCAACTTCCTGAAACTGCCAACACTGGTCTCTGTTCTCAACTCCAGAGGTCACACCTCAAGAGCCCTCTGAAATCCTTAGTTCGTAACAGTATCCATAAACAACAATAGAGTATTCAGGACAAAGTTCTAGGAGGTGGAGCTATGACAGGGGCAGTGAAGGGCAATATTCATGAGCCAGAAAACCTTCCAATAAAAGAAGAACAAGTCACCACAACTTTCTCGGTTTTGCTTTTGCTCAATTTAACTTAAGTAACGTTCAAGCGACTGTCTTTAAATTACATTTACACTAAGACATAACTGACTACGTCTTTGTTCTAATCTGACTACGGATTGACTATTGTTCGACGCTTTATAGTGGTCAGCCGAAGAAGCAGTTCAATCGCTTTCAATCTGTGTTGAATTCGGCAGCAAGACTCATATTCGGGATACCCAAATTCGCTCACATCACTCCGCTGTTAAAAACACTACATTGGCTTCGTTTCCCGGAGAGGGTGGTCTACCGTGTTTGTGTGATGGTATATAAAGCCATCAATGGCTTGGCTCCACCTTATTTGACTGACATGATGTTTCCTGTTGAGATGGGTGTAAGGAGGCAGACACTCAGATCCGCGGGCGATGAAGTAGTCAATTTGGTTCAGCCACGCCGTCAGATTCGTACAAATTTCGGAGACCGCGCTTTCCGTGTTGCGGGTCCGGTGGAGTGGAACAGACTGCCACCCGGAGTGAAGAACTCCAAATCTATGGATGTATTTCGCGGAGCACTCAAGACACACCTATTTAGAAAGTCTTATCCATGATCGGAGAGGGCCCTTGAGGTGTGACACACACAAAAATGGCGCTCTCTTATCATTTGTAATTTAAAATAAATTAGCCTGATATATAATTATATATATATACGTCATTTATACTAAAGGTGAAGGAATTCGTTATGAAATACCTGAGGAAATGCAGGAGCCGCATCTCGAGAACGAGGTAATGATATTATCAAGTCTATGAATAAATGCCTTCCAGGAATAAAGTCCTGCACGCTGTGAATAATACAAAGTAGGAGAGTTCAACCCATTTTAAAGCGTCTTGAAAATTTAAAAAAAGTGTAAGAGTATAGCGAAATTTACTATGGAATAGAAACGTTTTTCTTTGAAATAATAACCTTTTTTTAGGCTGTATTTAAGAAGTTTTCCTTGGCATATAGCTCCAAACTTCACTATTCGATTAAATTGAATATTTTTTTACATTAGTGCATTATTCAAATCTTTCATTGATATGTAGAACTGTATATTTTCTCTGTCGGTTAGGTACCTAGTTGTCGAGCTAAATTTTTACCTGTTGATAGCGGAGTAAGTCCATCTTTTGTCAGACTCGTTCTTTGTTTTGGAAAATAGGCCAGACGGGTGCACTCACTTTTGTTTGGGAAAAGCACTCGACATTTTCAGTTGGACTCATTCGATGTTTACTCTCAGTGCTTCAACTGTAAAATCTACGCTCAACTAAAGCTTAGTGTTCACTAAAAAGTGTATAAAAACAAGAGGAGCGCATCCAGTTTCAGTGCATTTCATTAAAACGCTTAGTAATAGTTGAAACGTAAAGTTTGATGTTTGCTCGCAGTTCTACTCTAAGTATAAATTTTAACCTTCAAAATCAAACAAACCGTTTTGATATTTTTATGAGGAATGTAAAACAACGCCTCTAGAGAGAGTTTAAGATTCGGTACATTTTTGATATAACGTTTTTTGCAAGCGGTACTGCGCTTTAGGCGGACAACACATATTATCTGTGAAGGTCGAAAAAAATGTTACTTTATCTGGAATCTAAGCTGCAAAGAGAGGTTAAGATTTTTACGTAATATATAAGCCCACAAGTAGGTACGTGCAAATTCGTTCTTAAACATGCTGCATGTGATCTTATATAATAAAATCAAAATCTCATACATAGACCCTTCAACTTTTGCTGGTTTACCATGAAACAGTGTTGACATAGGCAAAAATGAAACAGTTAACAGTATAGGGGGTCAGCATCATACCAATGGAACCAAAATAATTAAATACATATGATGAGAGAAATTAAATAAAAATTTAAATATGAAATAAAAACACTGAGCCATCTGAAGATGGCCAAGAGGCTGAAACCGGTCAAATTCACTATTTTGTTTTATTAAAAATATGTACTCGTACATATAAATCAGTAAAATTCAAATGTGGTTTTTTTGTACGTATAATTTTTTTTAAATTGAATTCTTCAATATTTCTGTTGAAACATTACATAAAAAGATATATGAAATATAAATAGAACTTAGTTTATCAGGTAAACAATATTTTATCATACAAAACATATTTATGAAAAAATCATAGATAAAGCTTTGTGGACAATTTTCACGAAAATTCAAGCTCTTTAAAGGCTTTGATTTTAGTCACAAATTTGTCGGATAAACTTTTAATTGCGAACCCGAAAAGTAAATAGATTTTCAACGAAAACAAATTATTAAAATAAACGATTTAAAATTTTCCCAGGTAGATAATCCAAATTTAAGTCTGTGAGTTAAACCTCAACCGTAGCGTTGTTTTTGAAAGGAAATAAATCCTACATTTTTAAGAATTCCTGGATTGATTTTCACTAAAAACGTTATTAAAAGTAAACAAGATAATTGTTCATCTTTATTCGAAGTTTAAGAGATTTAGTTTAAACTAAAACAAAGCGTCATTCCATTAAATTTAATCTTAAACGCTTACTAGAGGTGCCTTGACTAATAAGTTGGTATGAGACTGATCCCCTATGCTGTATACACTTGGTTCGATTTTACCAGTGCCACCTCGGTTTCAGGGAAAGTTGGCAGGAGCTGCAAGGTTTGTGCTGATGTCATGTCATCGTGGCTGAAAACCTGCGAAAATGGTTCAACCTTTTTTTAATCACGTTTATAACTATGTGCAATATCATAGTCATCTTTAATATTTAAAAAAATCAGTCTGCTTTTATTGTCTGATTCACAGGAAAAATTAGTTATTTTCATATTTAATTCCCTTTAATTTCCCTTCATTTTTCTTTAAACATTTAATGCGGCTTTTCTGTTCTTCAATATAACTCAAAATTGGCGGCAATTCATTTTGATTTATTCATTCGTTTGTTGAAAACGCAAAATTCATCAAAGACGATTTTAATACAGAAATATTGCCTGATTAATGTTGACTGGCTTCGTTCTTATTACTGATTTAATTGTTACAAATATAAATAATCGCACGAACAAAGCTTCAATAATAATTCATTTCAATGAGACTTTAAATAGCAACTAATGAAAACGTTTCAATATATTTTAATGACAAATATTGAAATCAACGAAATCTACTCTGGTTTCGTGGAATTAATATTTGTTAATAACAGCGTTTCCCTTCACGAGTTGGTTTATTTTCTCGAGCGATTTCGGTGTTATCACAATATTATCCAGAGAACAAGAACTGTTCAACATGTTGTTCTCCTGATAATGGTGTGATAGCACCGCAAGCGCTCGAGAAAATAAATCCAATTGTGAAGAAAAACATTGTTTATATCTTTAGATTTTTAATTTTAACAGAATCTTCGCAATGCCAATACACAAACACTTAAACTTTGAATATTTGTAATTTTACTTGTAATTCCTTGACTAATAGGTTAGTATGCGGCTAACCACCCTTACTGTAAAAAATGGTTCACTTTGCAAATGTCACCCGTGTTTCAGGGAAGGGCGGCAAGAGTTGCAGGGCTTATGTTCATTTGAGATGGGGTTTTTATATTGTAGGTACACAATATGCGGCATGTGTTAGCGCGAACTTATACACGTCTGCTTCTGAGAATGCGTTTAATGTGAATCTTCAATTACATATGTATCTTTGCAGCTTATAATAAGATGAAATTTTTAGATTTACTGATCCAAAAATTATGATATACATTGTTATATGAATGACTGGAAGAGCTTGATTATCAGTAGGTGTTAGTCGATAATAATAACAGAGTAGAATAGTAAAAAATATGGGAGGGTAGGGATAAAATAAAATAGTTCCCTAAAACCAATAGGATGTCACCAACAAATATGAAAAACATGATGGATTATTGCCAAATCCCTTAATCAAAACATCACAATGTCGAATTCAAAAAAATCTGACCACAGCTGCGGATTTCTGAGAAGTTATTTAAAGGTCTAAATCGTGGAGTGAACTTCGAAAAGCTAAGAAAGCAGAAGAAGAATAATACTTAAAGCCGCTGTTATCTTAGGGTCAGAGGTGTTATAAGGGTGTGTGGGTGTCTGGAGTATTCTGGCACATACTCAAGCTTCCAAGTGGCGCATTTTGCTTAAATCAAGAATAGTCAGTGAGAGTTAGTGTTATTTTACAAAAGAGTCAACAAATATGGAGAAATAAATTAATTAAATATGTGTTTTGTCTAAAATAAATAACAAAAGTATCTTTTTAAGATATCCTGTGCGGGATACTCCCTAGATTCTAGAGACTCTAGGGGTGTCTATGACACTTGTTGTAGTGCTGCAGAGGTGTACGAGCTTGGTCGTCGCTACAAAGCGCCAATACTCAAGCAATACCTAGTTGCTGTAAGGCTTGATGGACCTTTAGTGACCGATCTTTGGTAAAGGTTTTATGAATTTTTTCAACCCAGCTATGAGCATATTTGGAAATATAAATGGTATATTTTTTGTGCTCCGCCGGGATCCGAATCCACAACCTTCCATTTACGAGTCCGAAGTGTTGCCACTGGACTACGGACCGGTCAAGATTACGCAACAAAAAAAAAAGTCACCTTGTTTGCAAGGATAACCTGATTTGCAACATTCTTGATTCATATTTAATTCACTCATAAAAGAAGACATGCACAACTTAAACATGTTCAATGTGATATTAAGAAAGTTCTCGAAGTGTGATTCTCACAAAACAACGCTCACCAAATAAATCAACTTGAAATGTATTTAATATTCTTAAAAAATAACAACTCTATTGGAAAATAAACACAAAGTCTGCAACTTTAGCAAACCATGCGTGATCAGCCTCATACCAACCTGTAAGTCGAGGTTTGGCAGAAAAAGTATACAATTGGAATTTACGCAACATAAGAAAATTTTCTTCTGAGAACTGGGAAAACTTCTGATAAGCTTCTGGTTAATTAAACAGCAGACTGTTTAATGTTGAAGTAGGCGTTTTCCAACCACAAATTATTTTCATGCTGATGCTACAGCGAGAATGTGAAGAAATTTTATTTCTGTATGAGAAAAACTCATAACTAAGAATTTTCATCATCACAGTTCTCATCAAGATCTTCATCATCATCATACTTCACGCTGAAGAAGCCCATCGTAGAAATGGGCGAAACGTCCGGAAGCTCCAGCTCCCACAGACCACGGCAACAGATGCCGGAAAACTTCACTCCAGCATCATCAGCCGGCCGTGTAAGCCTTAAACTCTTATTCACTAAGAATATTGTTTTTACCATTTGCATCATAAAATTCAAGTGTATTTTAAGTGTTTTAAGCCCTGGCAGTAGTTGAGTTACTAAGACGCCTACGTTCAAAATCAGAGAGCTAAAGTTCGATCCCTCCTTAATGGTTTCGAAAATGATTTTGCGTTTCGGTATAGGTACATTACAAAAATAAAAATAATTAACCCAGGATTTGAAAGAAATAACAACCTTCTCTCTTTTGAAGATCTTGTTTCTCAAATGGGTCTATCTATTTCAGTCAAGAAAAGATGGCTTTTTCAAAACTGACAATAAATTTAAAAAGTATACAAAATATCGAATTCCAATAAATTAAAACAAAAGTTAAGATTTGAAAGCGTAATCGCCAACATTGCATATCAAGCGCCATTTTTTTTGGTTCTTCACGACTTCTTTCATTTCATCCAGAGCCATAACCTTACTCCGCCCCACGTCGGGCGAACTTTTGACCGGTCCGTAGCTCAGTGGTAGCACTGCGGACTCTGAATGGGAAGGTTGTGGGTTCGAATCCCAGTGGAGCACAAATAATATACCATTTATATTTTCAAATTTGCTCTTCGCTGGTCTGAACAATTCATACACCTTTACCAATGACCGGTCACCAAAGGTCCATCCAGCCTTACAGCACCTGGGTCTTGCTTGAGTATTGGCGCTTTGTAGCGACGACCAAGCTCGTACACCTCTGCGGCACTACAATAAGTGTCATAGACCCCTAGAGTCTCTAGAATATAGGGAGTCTCCCGCACAGGATTTCTTAAAAAAAAAAAAAAACTCATGCAAACTCTCCTCTATCTCTTATTATGAAGTATTTTTCTTAAGAACGAAAGAATTTTAAATTATGTGTATAAGTCTATTTTTATTTGCTTGGAATAGCAGAATACAAAGGAAACATAAAAAAAAAACATATTTTGATAGCACTTAGTGCCTGTTATCTTCATTTAATCGAAGGCAATTTTTTATAGTGGGCGTTGCTAAGCACATATCCCACGAATTCCACTTAATTGGTACAAATTTAATACATGACTCCGCTTGTGTTTCCGGCCTCAAGGCTCTTTACTTCCGTTTCCCCCCCCCCCAACTCCCCTCCTCACCGCCACCTTTTCATCATCCATCCCTTAAAAAAGAAATGACCAACGGCCGATGAAATTCTAGGAAAAAGTTGAAAGAGAATTTCAGGTTTTTAATATATTATCTAGGTAAAACCTTCAGACAAACATTATTTTAATACCTTGTTTCTTCCGGAAATTAAAATTTGAACTCGAGTTATTTGAATACGAACATTGCGTAGATCTTTTTAAACTTGTTTAAACAAATTTGTTTCGTAAATTCCTTTATTAATTATTTCTCAACGTTTTACAAAATAAATCCTTAGCCCAAATATTGTTTTTACTGAGCTGTAGGTAGAATGAATGCTGGTTCTGACTTGACGTATTTTTGCAATTTCGTATTAAATAATTCCTTGACTTATAGGTTGGTATGAGGCTGACCACCGATACTGTACAAAACTGTTCACTTTGCCAATGTCACCCCTGTGTCAGGGAAGGTCGGCAAAAGTTGTAGGGCTTATGTTCATTTGAGGTTTGGATTTTATTTGTAAGTACACCTTGACTGATAGGTTGGTATGAGGTTGACCACCCATACTGTAAAAAATGGTTCACTTTGCCAATGTCGGCGAGAGTTGCAGGGCTAATGTTCATTTGAGATTGGGTTTTTTATATTCTAGGTCCACATGCGGCATGTGTGAGCGCGAAATTATGCGTGTCTGCTTGTGGGAATGCATTTAATATGAATCTCAAATTATACATATATTTGCAGCTTAGATTTAGATTAGACACCTTCAGCATTTGTAAGCGCGAACTACACATGTTTGTTTGTGGGCTTGCATTTGATATCAGCTTTAAATTTGAATATACCTTTGCAACTTAAATTATAGATTACGAAAGGTAGAATAAAGTTCCTTGACTTATAGTATGCGGCTGACCACCCATGCTGTAAAAATGGTTCACTTTGCCAATGTCACTCCTGTTACAGGGAGGGACGGCAAGAGTTGCAGGGTGGATGTCCTTTTGAGATTTGATTTTTATGTTGTAGGTTCACATGAGGCATGTGCAAGCGCGAACTTTTACGTGTCTGGTTGTGAGAATGAATGTAATGTGAATCTCTAATGTAACATATCTTTGCAACTTAGATTAGATTAGATTAGAATGAATGTTAGTTCTGACTTGGCGTATTTTTGCAGTAACAAGAAAAACATTTGAAAGTAAACACGATCTACGTACGTAAACGTTTTTTGGAGCACTCGTAAGAAATAAGCAATACAAAGGGGTTCCTCGAACACCTGGGGATCCTAAATGTGGGAGAGAAACAAAAAATACTAGAAAGATAATATGTTAGCACACGCATTATGTATGATGGGGCAAACGACGTTGAAAGTATATTTTTTTGGTTTCTCAGAATAAACATGAATGAAAAATACAAATTGCATGCTGAATAGGAAATAATGAAAACTGAAAGCTTTTACAAACGCAACTAAGCTACACATTTGGTGTAACTTCTTGCCTGACCTATTTATTTTTACAGGTAAGGGGGCCGGCCTTACGCCAACCACTTCAGTGAAGTGGGGGGTTATTACGTTATTTAAGTTGCATTCAAACTAAGTTTTCCTTCACGAGTTGTTTTATCATCTCATTGCTTTTGGAGTGGGGTCACACCTTATCTAATCTTATCTTATCTAAGTTGCAAAATATAAGTAACAGTAGAGATTCACATTATATGCATTTTCACAAAACAGACATGTTTAAGTTCGCGCTTAAACATGCCGCATGTCACACCTAATCTAATCTAATCTTATCTAAGTTGCGAAATATAAGTAACAGTAGAGATTCACATTATATGCATTTTCACAAAACAGACATGTTTAAGTTCGCGCGTGTCACACCTAATCTAATCTAATCTTATCTATGTTGCAAAATATAAGTAACAGTAGAGATTCACATTATATGCATTTTCACAAAACAGACATGTTTAAGTTCGCGCTTAAACATGCCGCATGCCATCATTCACTCTTTTGCATCAATATTATGATATTTGATGTTCATTCATTTGCCTAATAATGCAACAATAACAAAAATGCTTTTCTTTTTTTTTTAACAAAAGTTCCTTGATTTATAGGTTGGTATGCGGCTGACCACCCATGCTGTAAAAATGGTTCACTTTTGACAATGTCACCCCGGTTTCAGGGAAGAATGTCCATTTGAGATTTGGTTTTTATGTTGTAGGTTCACGTGCGGGATGTGCAAGCGCGAATTTGTACATGTCTGGCTGTGAAAATGCATGTAATGTGAATCTCCAATGTAACATATCTTTGCAACTTAGATTAGATTAGATAAGATTAGATTACAATGAGAGGAGAAGAAATAGGTGATTATATGCAATAAAAACTAACACAGCGCTATTGCCGACTTAAGAAAAAGAAGACAATTCTGTGCTAGTAAATAAAAATTTGGCTTTGCAAGTATGCTTTTCTTAAATCTGATTAAATTGAACGCAATCATATGAAAAAGCGTGATTTTTTTCTTGCTCTTTTTCACTTATTTGACTGGCATTTTTTCCTTCTACTCTCGTACTCTTTTAGGCCATATATTGTAATCCATCATAGTAGCCTACTTGGCATAGCTAACAGCTGATGATGACCTGAGAGATAAAAAAGATATCGAAAATATTCACACTGACCCTAATAGGTTTTTTGACCTGACCAATAAAAATGTATTTTATGGGCGTAATAAAATGCTGCTGTTTAAGTCATGTCAGTAAAATTTGGATTTGAAATCAGCTTTTAGTACGCAGGATAATATATAGCACGCTTAATAATAAAGAGCAAAAACTCGAAAATTGGGAAAATCGAGATTTTGTAATAAAACGCAAGAAAAATGCGGGAAGAATATGTAGAATGCGACAGCCGTTCAATTTGGACGAATATAACCGAGATCAAACATCGGCCGCCTTTTCCATCCCATACAAGTTGTACTGGTTGTCTGAACTTCAAACGTGATTTCCCAACATTCTTGTTTTTTGAGTTATTGCTCTTTATTATTAAACATGCGATATATTTTAAAAAGTAGCATGTGGTGAGTGGAATCTATTTATTTTCACGTGTTAGGGGTGGTCTTACGCCAACCGCTTTTTTTGAAGTGAGAGTTTCCCAGATTTTGAAGGGGCTGGTTGTCATTTATTGTGAAAGTTGAGTAAGCCATCTTTGTATTTTTCCTTTTGGTTTGGAATATGCATCCAAATAGAAAATCATTGGTGGGGATCGAATCCAAGCCCTTTGGTTTTTAAAGCTAGCGTTCTACCAACTTTCTTATCGGTCTCAGTCAGATCAAAAGATTAAATCTGCACTTACACCAGAGATACTTTCTCTCGAAGAATGTGTACTAAATCTAGAAATCAGTTAACCCTACAATTTTAGATAAGACGCATAGGCGTTAAAAGTGTAAACTTGCATACATGCGGCAGTCAATTATAGACGTCATCAAATTTTGAACATATCCCTGACATTTTTCAAGAATTCAAAAGTCTGCAAGTGGAAATATCGTATGTGCTTAACCCTTGTAATTTTTTTCTTGAATTACTAAAACATGTGACTGTTAACATAGTTTGAAGTGTCGTCAATCAATAAAGGTAGAAAATCAATAAATGTCTTTAAAAAAATGTACTTGAAAAAGTATTCCGTATTCATACAGCCAGGATATTCAGAAGCCAAAATGTTAAAAGCATATTTTAGTTAGAATTTCTTTCAAAATAAGAAAAAAAATGTCAAGATGTTTTTTTTATAACGGATACGGAAAAAGATAAGGATTTGTGAAGGTTTTGCGTGTAGAGTGATGAATGAAAGGAAGTATTAAATGTGATGTAATGTTTTGTAAAACTTATCTTAGCAAAAAAGGAGCTTTGAGAAATAAGTTTGAAGAAAACTATGATTTTGAACGGATGAATTATTGTTTCAATTGTGTTACGGTGAACACTGACGACGAACTAAGCTACACATATGGTCTGACTTTTTGCCGCGATTTCCCCGAAGTGGTCGCCGACTGGAACCTTTTATGTAAAACCTATGATGACAGTAATAATTATAAAAAGTGCAAAAAGGAAATGGCAAATCTAATCCTGGTAAAGAAAGACCGAGGAGATAATCGATTGATTAAATAAGAGACATTGTAAATGACTTGAAGATGCAGGGTAATAAAACGAGCAGAGAAAGCACGAGGATGTAAATTAAAGAAATTTGAAAAGACAGAACAAAATGCAGAAGCAGCTTTGAAGGTTCTGTGTAAAGAAAACTTCTAGATTCCTAGACTGGTGAGACAGGCCATTAAAATTTTTAGGCATCCAAACTAGAGGGCTAATATTAACATGAATGGCAGCTTTATATTGTCCAGTATTATTCGTGTCAAAGACAATGATATAATCAGCTCCGTATGTACGGATAACCTAGTGCCATCTGGTAATGTGGACTGGAAAAAGAATACAAGTGTAAATATTCATGACAAACCTAATCATAATTACTACCTTTGCTCCTAGGTATGCTCATCAGTTCATCCTCAGTCGTCGTGCAGAGAGGGTGTCTCCTGAAGACGTTAGCTACGTCGCTAACGAAACGTCATGAATAATGTAAGTTCTCTTATAACACTTCGCTTAATATCCGAGTCTAAATCTGATCTAAATCTAAGCTGCAAAGATATGTATCATTTGAGATTCATATTAAATGCATTCCCACAAGCAGACATGCATAATTTCGCGCTTACACATGCCGCATGTAGACCTACAATATAAAAAACCCAATCTCAAATGAACATAAGCCCTGCAACTCTTGCCGTCCTTTCCTGAAACAGGGGTGACATTGGCAAAGTGAACTTTTATTTTACAGTATGGGTGGTCAGCCGCATACCAACCTATAAGTCAAGGAATGAGTAATAAAAATTTAACTGTGTAGTTATTATTATTGAAAATATGTCAAACAACCGTTACTCCAACCTAAACCTAGCAGCTTTGGAGGTACTGGCCACCCCTATCGGAAAAACAACTTTATACAGAATCTGTATAATCTGTACAGAGGTGAAGCGTGCCATACAAGCCGGTTCCCATCGGCTTCCTTTTTAAAATGATGTAACAAAGTAGTTAAGAAATGTAGGCACAAAGTAAAAAAATACATTTAAAACCAAAGAAACAATACGTATTTTTCCCCATTGAAACCATGCAGTCTACTTTATTATCATTTCTGCCGATAAACCGATGGAAACCGGCTTGTATGGCACCCTTTGCCACATTACAAGTACAGGTTCTATACTCTTCTTACACTGTGACCTTGATTTCAAAATTAATTTATTCACGAAATATGGTTAAAATAATTAGCATATCCTTGGCAAAGTCAACCGAAATGAAGGTCTTGCTATGTATTTAATTTCGTACATTGAAAGTTGTGAGGTCCCTCGGTAAATCATTGTAGAAATTTAATATAAACTTTGTTGATCTGTTTGGCGCGCCCTCACCTGATTTATCGTAGCTACAGAACCAGTAAATAATACCCGAGATTTACAACGTCTTATCTTGTTCAATCGTTGACTGAGCGAAAAGTAAACGGTGGGCTGCGTTAACGCCGTAAAAAGTGAAACAGTATGCTTTTCAATAAATCCTGTGCGGGAGACTCCCTAGATTTCAGAGGTTGTAGAAGTATATGACACTTGTTTTAGTACCGCAGAGGTGTTTACGAGCTTGGTCGTCGCTACAAGGCGCCAATACTCAAGCAAGACATCAGTTGCTGTAAGGCTGGATTTAATTTAATTTTAATTTTTTGGTAATTTATATAGCGCCGTCATGTGACATCACCTCGAGGGCGCTTTACAAATATTAATTATAAAATAAAAAATAAAACAATATAAAATTGAAAACAGAATTAATAACAACTTTATAATAACAGAACAATGAAATTAACTAAAAAAGTCGCTAGGTCAAATAATGAAATTAAAAATTAAAAAATTATACAAATTAAATTAAAAGAGTCAAAAATAGTCAAATTTTATAAAAATTCTCAAATGTGTGTCTTTAGGCTTCGCTTGAAAAATGGATGGACCTTTTAGTGACCAGTCTTTGGTAAAGGTTTTAAGCATTTTTCAACCCAACGAAGAGCATATCGACGGTTAAAAGGCAGTAGGGCATAAGCGACATAAGCTTAATTGTTCAGGAGAGCAGTTTAAAATTTGAGATGGCCGAAAAATGGCATAACTTTTTTTATTTTTTATCATATTGTTAAAATCAAAACAACTCTTAAACTAAAAAAAAAGAGATATTTTAATGGCATTCCTATTCATGTGGTTTTACGTTTTTTTTATGTGACAAGCGCTTTTAGGACAAAAACGGCTCAAATCTTGTCGGTTACACCAAAATCATACTTTGAAAACGCAGTTGTTTGCTTGAGCATAAACAACACAAAAATCATCGTAGTGCTATGGGAGTTAGCGCATTAGAAAATGCGGAAAATTTCAAGTAGGGTAGCATTCACAACTCGTTTTTGAGCAAAATGTCACTACTGCCTTTTAACCGGCGATATTTGAACTCACAACTTTTCATTTACGAGTCCGGAGTGCTACCACTGGACTCCACACAAAAAAACCGCCTCAACAAATAAATCATCCTAAACTACTACTACTAAAAGTTGAGACGAATCTTATCGAAAAGAACAGCAATACAACAGTAGCGGGAAATTTCTATTGCCGTCTACATTAGGCACTTTGTGTAAACACATTAAGCACATACATAGTATGTAACGCTACGCATACACATGCTGCTACCTAATGTATGCTCGCATCTGCTCTACAGCCTGTGTAGCATATTCATGCAATTAGGCAAATTATTGTAGGTACCCAACCTTCCCTACAGGGTGGGATATGCCAAAAATCCTCAATCATCAAAATTCATAAATAAGTTTTTGTAGAGCTTAATAATTTTAATTTGACATCACTCTTGATAATGACCTGAGTATTGAAGGTCGAAAGTGCTTGAGGTAGAAAATATTATTGTGAAAATAAAACTACATTTTAGAAAAAAACAATTTTATTTTAAATTCATGAATTATTTACTGGCCATGTTTTTTTTTTTTTTGAGAAATTATGTGAAGCTTTTAATGCTTACAAAACAAGCATTATTTTTCTTAATTTTTAATTCTAATTGTGTTACAGAATAAATTAAATATAAAATATTGGAATATAAGATGAACCGTTAATTTGAATTTTGTCATATCATCAACGATATACAGATTAACTGTGAAAAAGGGAAATGTTTGAGAAAAGTAATGATAATAGTAAATTAAGGATGATTAATTTTGAGAGTGCTGTTTTGTGTAAATCACACCTCAAGAGCCCTCTCAAATGATAGATATGAATGAATCCAAAGAAGTATTCAAGTAAAAAAAAAATGGTATGAAATGAACACAACTCTGTAAAAGTTATGTATGGCTCCAGTATTGAAATTATTTTATAAACAAAAGTTTCATTTTATGTGTATTTATTAAATTATTATTTCTTAATCAAAAGGTTGAAATGAGGCTGACCACCCATACTGTAAAAAATGGTTCACTTTGCCAATGTCACCCCTGCTTCAGGGAAGGTCCGCAAGAGTTGCAGGGCTTATGTTCATTTGAGATTGGGTTTTTATATTGTAGGTCCACATGCGGCATGTGTAAGCGCAAAATTATGCGTGTCTGCTTGTGGGAATGCATTTAATATGAATCTCAAATGATACATATCTTTGCAGCTTTGATTTAGATTTAGATTTAGAAGAACACATTTATTTAGAACGTGAAAGCACAAACTTACACGCATCTGCTTGTGAGCATACATCTAACATGAATTATAAATGTTAATATATCTAGGAAACTTAGATGATATTATATGAATATTTACTGATAATATGGATGACCTTATATATTCCATAGATAAATAGACCAATGTATCATATTCTCTATATTTTGTAACTTTATATGAATGTTAGATATTTTCATCAAAAATAACATTGTCTTTGTGTACAAATTTTTATTGTTTTTCAATTCCAAAAGCCTACATTATTTTTTCACCCTCGTACAGCACATAAAAATAAAATGTCTCACAATGACTCGGTGTTTTGTGTGTAAAATTACTTTTTAGTGAATAGGAGTTCTATCAGATCCCCGGGCACGCGACAAAACCAATATATCGACGAAATAATGTCAACCCCAGAAGCAAAAAGTGGCGGCAATGTGTGTTTTTTACCTTTTGTTGGGTGGATAATATGATAGAAATTGACCCAGTTGAGTGGCATACTCTTTCCCAGGGTTTCAAGCATCATCACGTATGAGTTTTATAGCAGAATGAGTAGCATAGCGTTTTTTTATGAGTGAAGAATTGAATATCAAAGCATTATATGCCACCTCTGTTTGAGGGAAAGGTAGAAAAAGTTGCAGGGCTGATATTTATCAATTAACTTAGGATTTCCTTTTAAACTTTTAAAGTAAACACGTCACCCCTATTTCAGGGAACGTCGGCAAGAGTTGTAGGGCTTATGCTCATTTGAGATTGGGTTTTAATGTTGTATGTATGTTCACATGCGGCATATGTAAACGTGAACTTATACGTGTCTGCTTATGAGAATGCATGTAATATGATCTTAAATATAATATATATATCTTTGCAACTTAGATTATTAGATTATAGACACTTTAATAGGTTCAACACGCCCAAATCGCGTTCTGAAATACAAGGGATTATTTTTATAATCGGCCGATAGACAAACATGGAGAGGATTAGTCAGAGGAGGCCTACATCTAGGAGTGGACTGAGAAATTCTGAGGAAGAGAATAAAAGAAATATAATTGAGAAACGTTTTGTTAATTTTGTGTTCCTTGACTTATAGGTTGGTATGCGGCTGACCACCCATGCTGTAAAAATGGTTCACTTTGCCAATGTCAGCCCTGTTACAGAGAAGGACGGCAAGAGTTGCAGGGTGTATGTCCATTTTAGATTTGGTTTTTATGTTGTAGGCTCGCATGAGGCATGTAAAAGCGCAAACTTGTACATGTCTGGTTGTGAGAATGCATGTAATGTGAATCTCCAATGTAACATATCTTTGCAACTTATCCTGATGATGACTGAATAGTCGAAAACGTTAGTAGTATAATTTAAAATTAAATTATTAAATATATATATATATTTTTTAAATATATTAAGTATATTTGTGAAATTAAAAACAGTGTTTCAAAGTTAAAAGTGTTGTTTTATTGAATAACTAACTAAAAAATAGATTAGATAAGATTAGATATACAGCTCCCATCAGCTACAAATGTTATATTTACCTACCTAAATATTTGTGTGTATTTGCTATTTACATAACATTATAATTTACAAATATATAATCATGAAACTTTAATTAAAATTTTGTAATGATCCTGTATCCAAGGTACAAATCAATTTAATGAGAATATATCCTTTCTTAATGAACTCAAATGGCTTAAACTTTGTTAAGAGAAGCGCTGATGGCTCGTTAATAATAAATTAATCAAGTGTTTAATATTAATTCAACAGTGATGAATCACATCTTAGTTAATATTAATGCAGCTCAGGAGTAATCGATAAGAAAATGACCAACTGTAGCGAAATTTCAAAGAGGTTTAAATTATTATTAATTGATGAGGCATTCACTTTGTAACCTTTCATTTTTAAATATGAAAAATAAAAAATAATTTGTATGTGGAATGAATGGAATATCCAGAGTCATAGTAAAAGAAGAGCTTGTATGAAGAAGGTTATGACTCTGGAGGAAATGAAAGAAGTATGTAAGGATAGAAAGAAATGGCGGTTGATCTGTAATGTTGGCGGCTAGGGTTTATTAAAGTGAAATTGGTTTTGTGATTTAGTTTTTTTTTTAATGTCCATGTATATATTATTATTTATTAATTTAAAAAAATGTAATTTGTCATGTATGTTCCTTGACTTATAGGTTGGTATGCGGCTGACCACCCATACTGTAAAAAAAAATGGTTCACTTTGCCAATGTCACCCCTGTTTCAGGGAAGGATGGCAAGAGTTGCAGGGCTTATGTTCATTTGAGATTGGGTTTTTATATTGTAGGTCCACATGCGGCATGTGTTAGCGCGAAATTATACATGTCTGCTTGTGGGAATGCATTTCATATAAATCTTAAATGATATAGGTATATCTTTGCAGCTTAGATTAGATTAGATTAGTTACTATCTCTGAAGCGACGTAACCATAAAAATAGACAAATGCCGTAACTATGTACAAATTATTTTAAATTTTTAAGTTTTCATATTTAAAAGTTTCGATTAATTAAAATCTGATATACACATTGCCAATACATATTAGTATTAGAGATGCTGAGAAAATTGGTCTGTCTGCATGAAGGTGTGCATTGAGTATAAGCCTTAAATTTCAACCTATCCATGCAACTTAGATTATACATTTATTATAGATGAGTAGTCAGCGTTTTACCAGTCTATAAGCCAAATATAAATCGATTCAGATTGTAGAGAAGGAAGCGTCGTGCAAGATGCATAAAAAGTTCTTGATTTTTGTAAAAAAAATATCAAAATTTCCACCTTTCTCTTTTAAGTTTTCCCACTTTTCCGAACACTTAAAAACAAAGTGCCCTTTTTTAATATACTATAATTAAAACTTCAAGGTAGAACATAATTTGTCTCGAGTTTTTATTTATGTTGAATACAAAGTTTCTGGTATATTTTAAACGCGGTCGTTATTTTTATTCATTAAAAAGCAAAACTCCGCAACTCTGTTTCAAACTTGAAAATATTTTCAATTTTGTCAAAGGATTTCTTTTAAAACTATTAACTCTCAAACTGTCTAGGCAACTTTAAATAAAACAACGTAAAATGAAATGGGAAGTGTTGTAGAAATTAATTTAATTTAATTTAATTAACAGTTTTAAACGAGCAAACTTTTATTGAATCGTTTTCCATAATTTGACGCAGTTTATTTTTCTTTTTAAATACGTAAAATATTCTTCTTATTTTGACCCCTATTCTTTCATATTTCTGCTTATGCGTCATTTTTAGCATAATTCATGTGTGATTATTCTTATAACTCACGTTTAGAAATGGGCTCCTAATATGTATTTGAAATTTGGGGTCTGTTTTGCAAAATTAAGTGTGATCCACACAAAAAAAACAATCACCAAATAATCCTGAAATTTATTTGCTCATGATTTGTTTAATGAGTGTACCATAATATCGTCCTTCTGTACAAGTGGAGCTATTGCGACATCTATTGAATCATCACCGAAAGTCAATTAATGTACCTACAACCTTCGACCTCGAGCAAACAACAATAATTCAACAGTTCGTGTTTCTCCTTGTAGAAGACACACGTCTCCTGAAGACGTCGGATATGAATACGACGCAACGTAGATAAAATCGTTGTTCTCTTTACACACGGTCAGTAACATCCGTTTTTTTCATTGCAAAAAATGTCTAACGACTGTTATCATAATTTAAAATCTTAAATCGATTTCTACAGTATGGACTTTACTAATTTCACAGTAAAATTATATTTACGTAAATCTTAATACGTAGATGGAAATGTGCTTATCTGACAGTTACAAACGGTAGAATATGCTATCATGTTAGACAAGTATCAGTGACAAATAGCAGAATATTCTGTGTGACGGGATTCTGTCACAAGCGTATCTGTAATTTGGGGGTCACAGCCTGAGGGATACAGCTGATACGCCAGCCCATACAACACCCACCCCTACCGCTCATCGAGTGTTAGAATAAATAAGATAAGCATGCTCAGCTCAAATTAAAGGATTCAAATGAGATAATATGCTAGCTCTTAAAGATAAGTTTCAGTGACACAAATTGAATATGCTAGTATGCTTCTAAATAACGCATATCAATAACAAATACTTTATATTATATCATATGAAAAAGGTTATGACTCTGGATGAAATGAAAGAAGTGTGTAAGGACCGACATAAATGGCGGCTGATCTGTAATGTAGGCGGCTAAGGCCAAGAATCAATTTTCATTTTGATATGTGTTGTAGATTTTATAGTGTTTGTTTGTTTGTATAACTGGATGTAATTAATTGCTTGTATTCCTTGACTTATAGGTTGGTATGAGGCTGACCACCCATACTGTAAAAAATGATTTACTTTGCCAATTTCACCCCAGTTTCAGGGAAGGTAGGCAAGAGTTGCAGGGCTTATGTTCATTTGAGATTGGGTTTTTATATTGTACGTCCACATGCGGCATGTGTAAGCGCGAAATTATGCATGTCTGCTTGTGGGAATGCATTTAATATGAACCTCAAATGATACAATATATCTTTGCAACTTAGATTTAGATTTAGATGCTAGCATATTCTCTCATATAGAAGAGATTAAGAATAAATTCAAGGGTTGAGAATAGGGATAAGTTTGCCATAAAATAACAATTAACATGCTAGCATTTAAAGACGCTACAACGCTACTAAGCTGCACTTACAGTGTACCTTATTGCCGTGTTTTCTCCGAAGGAGTCGCATATGGCGAGTGAAACCTATATTCCTCTTATAGCCTTCAGCTATAGCAAGAAAGTATAAAAAAAATGGAATTAAAGTTTTGAAAGCCTTAACTGCCAACATTACAGATCAACCGCCATTTTTTTCGGTCCTTACATACTTCTTTCATTTCATCTAGAGTCATTAGAGGGTGATTATAAATTAATCATAGATTGGTGAATTGCATTCCTCTTCAGAAATCTATTAAAAAAAAACTCTGAAATGAATTTTCACTGTTATCTATAAAGAAAAAAACTCCAAAAAAGATTAAGTTTGCCTGTATTGTGTACTCTATGTCATTTCTCCCTCCATATTGGAAAGGCACCTACCTGTAGTACTAGAACCATATTGTATAGAATATTACATCACCTCGCGCTCCCCATGAATTATTTAATCGTATTTCACAGGCATTTAACAAGCCATGTGAATTTATGACCCTATCTATGTGTCTACACATACCAACACACTTGTACATAACAGCTTTCCAAACATGTTTCATTCAAGGGATATAAAGCGATTACTGAATAATTCTTTTTTTTTTTATTCAGCAATAATTGTCCGGTCGATAACTCATTATAACTGATGATGATGATGATGATGATGATGATGATGATGATGATGATGATGAGGAGGATGATGATGATGATGATGATGATGATGATGAGGAGGATGATGATGATGATGATGATGATGATGATGATGATGATGATGATGAGGAGGATGATGATGATGATGATGATGATGATGATGAGGAGGATGATGATGATGATGATGATGATGATGATGATGATGATGATGATGAGGAGGATGATGATGATGATGATGATGATGATGATGATGATGATGATGATGAGGAGGATGATGATGATGATGATGATGATGATGATGATGATGAGGAGGATGATGATGATGATGATGATGATGATGATGATGATGATGATGATGAGGAGGATGATGATGATGATGATGATGATGATGATGATGATGATGATGATGAGGAGGATGATGATGATGATGATGATGATGATGATGATGATGATGATGATGATGATGAGGAGGATGATGATGATGATGATGATGATGATGATGATGATGAGGAGGATGATGATGATGATGATGATGATGATGATGATGATGATGATGATGAGGAGGATGATGATGATGATGATGATGATGATGATGATGATGATGATGATGAGGAGGATGATGATGATGATGATGATGATGATGATGATGATGAGGAGGATGATGATGATGATGATGATGATGATGATGATGATGATGATGATGAGGAGGATGATGATGATGATGATGATGATGATGATGATGATGATGATGATGAGGAGGATGATGATGATGATGATGATGATGATGATGATGATGATGAGGAGGATGATGATGATGATGATGATGATGATGATGATGATGATGATGATGAGGAGGATGATGATGATGATGATGATGATGATGATGATGATGACGATGTTGATGATGATGATGACGATGATGATGATTTAATCTAGCACCGTTTCGAAAAGATTGTCACTCCAAGGGCGCTTGCTGTGCTATCGCGGCGAAGTAGTGTGTCTTGAGGGTTGCTTAGAGGTTTTCCCTCAAGCTTCCAGCTCAGTTGGTAGAGTGCTTACATTCCACGCCGTGAGCTCGGGTTCGAATCCCACCGAGAGGGTGTCGGAAACGATTTCCTCTTTCGGTGTTTATTTCAAAACTCAAAATAAAATCACTTAGAGCCGGTCTTATTAACATCCGTTACATTGAGTCATAACATAGGGGAGCGGAAACTATCATCCTGAATTGATACTTACTTGTTCCCACTTGCGATCCTCTCCTGTCAAACGTTGCAGTGGTGCCTCCAATGTACAGCGGCAACAATTACGAAGTTAATTATAATTAAAGGATCAGCCTTATACCAACTTCAAGTCAAGGAATGAGTATTTCTACTCTTCAAACTATAAATTTTAAAGTTAATATATGTAAACAAGAAAGTAAAAAATACTAATTAAATATCTCATACCTAGAAATTATGTTTAATTGTTATTTCATTGAAAAAACATTGAAACTATATACATACGAGTACAACCATCTAATCCAAGTTGCAAATATATGTAGCATTGCTAATTCGAATAACATGCATTTTCACAAGCAGACACGTATAAGTTCGCGCTTAAACATGCCGCATGTGGATCTAGAATATAAAAACCCGAATCTGAAACGAACATACACTCTGCAACTCCTGCCGACCTTCCCTGAAACAGGGGTGACATTGGCAAAGTGAACCATATTCATCGATTAAAAAAAATCATTGTTATAAACGGTGGACCTTAAAAAATCAACCAATCAAAAATTTAATTCTAATAAACAAATGAAGCATATAAAAAGCATCAGTAGATCCGCTCTTTCGTGACACACGAGGCTTCGGAATTTATAGCTTTCAAAATTGGAAAACCAAATCGTTACGTCACAATAAAAAACATCAAACTTGATAAATTGGAAAGTTTTCATGTCGGAAAATATAAAGGAAAATCAAATTTAATAATATGAACGCACGGTAATGGCTTTTACCAAACTCCCCCTCCTCTCTTTGATAACGAAAATATTGAATAACAAAAAAATACCTACAAAGTCAAACATCGAAATCTTCACACTCTTTGTTTGATGGTATGAAGTAGAAATATTGTTTAAAATTAACAACAGATTTTATAAAACGCGGTGTAGAGAAGCACGGTTTCTTAACGTTTCGTCAGACCACCCATACTGTAAAAAATTATTCACTTTGCCAATGTCACCCCTGTTTCAGGGAATATCGGCAAGAGTTGCAGGGCTTATGTTCATTTGAGGTTTGGATTTTATTTGTAATAATAATAATAATAACAGGCTGATTTATTTTAAATTACACATGATAAGAGAGCGCCGTTTTTGTGTGTGTCACACCTCAAGGGCCCTCTCCGATCATGGATAAGACTTTCTAAACAAGTGTGCCTTGAGTGCTCCTCGAAATACACCCACAGATTTGGAGTTCTTCACTCCGGGTGGCAGTCTGTTCCACTCCACCAGCCCCGCAACACGGAAAGCGCGGTCTCCGAAGTTTGTACGAATCTGACGGCACGGCTGAACCAAATTGACTACTCCATCACCCGCAGATCTGAGTGTCTGCCTCCTAACACCCATTTCAACAGGTGAGATCATATCAGCCAGATAAGGTGGGGCCAAGCCATTGATGGCTTTATATACCATTAACCAAACACGGAAGACCACCCTCTCCGGGAAACGAAGCCAATGAAGTTTTTTTAACAGCGGGGTGATGTGAGCGAATTTGGGAATCCCGAATATGAGTCTTGCTGCCGAATTCAACACAGATTGAAAGCGATTAAACTGTTTCTTCGGCTGACCACTATAAAGCGTCGAGCAATAGTCAATCCGAGACATCACAAACGCACTCACCAGGGTCTTAACCGCATCTGACGGCAGACATTTTCTTATTGCCTTTATTTGGCGAAGCGAAAAAAAAGAAGAAGCTATTGTGGCATCTATTTGCCTATCCAGTGTCAGGTTACGATCCAGTAAGACTCCTAGAAGTCTTACCGAATCAGAAGGCTGGATTAGCTTACCTCCTATGGAGAGTGGTACTCTATTCACCAGAAGGTGGTCACGCCTCGATGTGGCTGCCCTGTTGTAAGTACACAATCAGCATTTGTAAGCGCGAATTACACGTGTTTGTTTGTGGGCATACATCTGAGAGCTTTGAATGAATATATTCTTGCAACTTAGATTATGGATTATAGATAGATAGAAGAGTCAAAATCTTTTTACGCAAAAGAGGCAGAAATAAAGTGTTACCAGTAGTTGTCGGCCGTTGTTGAATAATAATTAAAGAAGTAAATATTTAAATTTGGTCTACCCTGGGTTGAAGAATCCATCAACCTTTATCTGTAACTGTAACTGTAACTCTGTCGCCATTCCGCTAAGATTGGCCAGAGCCTCTATTTCTTCCTATCCTTACATACCTCTTTGTTTTCTGTTCCAGGGAAGGTTGGAAAAAGTTTTAGGGTTTATGTCCATTTGAGATTTGGTTTTTATTTATAAGTACACATTTAGCATTTGTACGCACGAACTTACACGTTTCTGTTTGTGAGCATGCATTTGATATGAGTTTTTAATGTTAATATAATACCTTTGCAACATAGATTCTAGATTATTATAGATGGTCATTGAACCCTTTCGTATGCAAACTAGGACTTTGTTTGGTGGGTAAACTTTTTAGTAATGTTTTGGAAAAGTAATGACTGATTGTTATTGGTATTTATAAAATTTTAAGAATCGCAGCCTTTTATCTAACTCTAACCCTTTGACTACCAAGAAAATAACAATTACATTTTGAATGGAAAATCTTTGTAAAAATACCCTTGGCGAGGATCGAATCCTGGCCCTCCGGAATGCAATGCAAGCATTCTTCCAACTAATGACGAGTACATTTTTGTTTTTTAAGGGAGAACCTCATTTCAGTTTTTCTTTGTATAGTTTTCTTGTACGTTTATTATATGTATAGGATACGTTTTTTGTAAGTTTACAACCCGCAAATATCTGATATTTCCTCCCTTTGGCATATCTCGTTAAGCACCGCAGCTAGTTTAAGCTCTGTGTATTTTTTTTTTTAATTTTTTCACAGATTTTCCTTTTTTTTGCAATCTTCGTTTAAGCGTTTTTATGAAACAAAAAAAACGGCTCGCGATGATTTGAAATACTGATGGATATTTGATGTAAGATAACCTATTTTAGGACTAAGGTATTTGAGGCGTATGAAATCAAAGGCGGCAATCAGGGATTCCTTTAAAAAATTAGTGTAAAATGTAAAAATTGTAAGAAAATGATTTGGCCTGCTTCCATATGTTTATCATATAAAAGATAAGAATCCTAGATTGCTATCTTTGATTCAATACGATTATTATTTTGTTAGTGTCTTTGTCTTAAAATATTAAAGGTAACATAGTGTTTTTTTTTCTTTTACAAAATAAATTCTTGAACAAAATTTGAATTTTGAAGAGAAATGGAACAGAATCTATTGTTATGTTTTTAGGGTTCAAATAGTCTTCAAATAAAAAAAAACTGGTCTTCTTTACAGCACATTTATTTTACACTTAGATTTATTTAACAATTTATATTTATTTTTAACAATTCACTGGTTGGTGTTCACTTACACTGTCTTTCGTGTTCAGAAGAAGACTGTCGTATACAGACTGACTGCTTGCAAGCTGTTTGCAGCTTTTTATACTCAAACGATGGTAGTTACTAGAAGCCATTTTTGCTGGAACCTTCCAGAACGACGGTCTTCTAAAAGCTTCCAGTAGGTACATAAATTTAAATATCTCTTTACTCTAGGTACTCATAATAATTAATCCTACATACTTATATACACTCTTATCAGCTATCATTGATATACACACCTAAATTTTAAGTATTTGCTATTTACATAACACTATGTATTCTATTTTAATCTACTTTATCTTTGGATGCTGTGTTTTTATGCAAAAGTGACACGCTTGTTTGATAATTTTAAGAGAGCGTTACATCTATAAAGTATTGCGAAATTCTCAATGCACAGAATTTGTAACTTATGCCACACAAATATTTACTAGCCAGTTTCTCGTTTATGAAACTACATGTATTTGACTTTTATTTGCATTTTGATGTATATGCGTGAAAAAACTAAATTGTGAAAACACACCACGCACTGCGGCAGCCACAATTTTTCCAAGTACCTAAGTGCTTTTTTTAGAGCAAATATTTTGTTTCTTTTCAGTCGTAGTAAATAAAGAAAAAAGTATCCTATGCTGGCTTAAGTTTTCGATTTTCCTTAGTCAATGTTTACTATGACGAGCAAAAGCTATTTTTCATACTAAAAATATGATCAGTTAATTATTTTATTAAAACAAAGGCTTTAACTGCAACTTTAACTTAAATAAATTAAAAAAATCGTTTGATCACAGACAAAATTGTCAATGTTTTATTTGATTTTATTTTAATGAAAAGTCTGATTATTTCTTTAACCGATACATTTCACACAAAGTAATTTTTAGGCTTGTATTTGATTTATTTTTACTCCAGAATTTTACTTAATTCAACGCTTAGTCTAGCGTGAATATTGTGAGAGCAGAATTCACTTTCATTTATCAAAGTCTATGATGAAATTCTATTTAAAAATAAACTATGCAAATACTTATAAAACATGTATAATTTATGCGAATTGAATTTTGATTTTAAATAGAAATGACAGTCGTGAGACATGTTTACCAATATTTTTTTTTGAATATTCAGATATTCGACGGACCCTCATCAGAGAATTTACTTTATTCTCGACATTTTGTGAGTGTCGTAATCATTGTTTCCAAAAAAATACCCTTGTTGATGTTCACTCTTATTCACCGCAGAGCAAGGTGCATCTCCTGCGGACTTTGGTTACGATAGTAAAAAAAACGTCTAGAAAAAAGAAAGTAACTAATAAGAGTTCATCTTGATCAACAGTTAAATATGAGACTTATCACGTATGCCATAAAAAATGGTTACCCTTTGACAATGCCTACATTATTTCGGGAAAATTGGTCATAGTTAGTATGTTCTTTTGAGAATGATGTAAGTTCTCTCGAAACGGTTCGTTAAATATCCGATTTAAATTAAGTTTTAAAATTGTTCAGTTTTAAAAAAAAATATATAATTGTCAAAATGTTCTTTTGAGGTTTGAATCTTTATTTTTTAAGTGAATATGCATCACGTTTAAGCGTGAACTAACACACTTGATTGGTTATGGTAACCCATTTAATAAAGACATTAAATGTTAAAATACATATTTTTACCTGAGATTATAGATCATCATTGTGCTTGATTTTATAATAAGTTACATTTTATAAACTCGGACAACAATGTATAGAATAATATAAAAGAACAAAAAAGCAAAACATTTTTGGGTCGCTTTCCAAGATCTCTTACCTTGGTTTATTGTAGCTGGAGCATCCGTACGTTTCGCTTATGTCTACGATGGGCTTCTCAGATTCGACTCCCGCAAAAGTTGACAGACGACCGCGAAACCCTCGAGCTGCAAAATAACAAAAAATAAATTGTACAGTGGACTGCACATGACTTTATAGCACAAAATACGGTCGTGTTTAGGTCATAGCCAATTTTCATAACAAAACATTTAGTTGTGTGTAAGTAATGAAGCTAATCTTTTTAAGCAATCGTCTTTTTGCAGTATTATCATTGATCCCGTTTGTATCAAAACTTAGACTTTGTTTGGTGGGTACCTATACTTTTCATTGATATTTTGGAAAGTTATGATTGATTATTATAAGGGTACAACTTACTAGATTTTAAGACTCGTAGCCTAGTCCTTTATTATATTACCCTTCGTCGTCGTCATTCGTCGTCGAGTTTCGATTTTCAAAATCAATGCCATCACAGAAGATGAAACACATTCATGCTCTATAGCAAATTAATTTTTGTATATATGCTGCAATGCGGCGAGCTTACGCGTGTGTGTTTACAAATGTATGAAAACTTTTAGGAATTAATCTGTTTGTTCATACTAAAAATGTATGGAACAATATTGACATCTAGCGGCAAAACGTAAAAGTTTTTTTTACATTTTCTTTTATTTCATGCAAATTAAAAATAAAAAAAAAGCCAAATAAAAATGGATTTCAATCTGTAATCTAAGTTGCAAACATATATAACATTTGAGATTCATATTACATGCATTCTTACGCGCAGACATGTATAAGTTCTAATCTAATCTAATCTAAGCTGCAAAGATATATATCATTTAAGATTTATATTAAATGCATTCCCACAAGCAGATATGTATAAGTTCCCGCTTACATATGCTGCATGTGTACTTACAACATAACAGCCCATTCCAAATGAACATAAGCCCTGCAACTCTTGCCAACCTTCCCTGAAACAAAGGTGAATTTGCAAAGTAAACCATTTTTTAAAGTATGGGTGGTCAGCCTCATACCAACCTATAAGTCAAGAAAATTATTTTGTGTATTTCTTTACATAATCTAAGTTGCAAAGATACATACCATTTAAGATTCATATTAAATGCATTCCCACACGCAGACAGGTACAAGTTCACGCTTACAAATGCCCAATGTGGACTTGCAAAATAAAAAAACTAATCTCAAATGAACATAAGCCCTGCAACTTTTGCCGACTTTTCCTCAAACAGAGATAAAATTTGCATGGTAAACCATTGCTTACAGTATGGGTGGTCAGCCACATACTAACCTTTTAGTCAAGGAAATTATTTTGTTTAGTTCTATAATCTAAGTTGCAAAGATACATACCATTTGAGATTCATATTAAATGCATTCCCACAAGCAGACAGGTACAAGTTCACGCTTACAAATGCCCAATGTGGACTTGCAAAATAAAAAAAACTAATCTCAAATGAACATAAGCCCTGCAACTCTTGCCGACTTTTCCTCAAACAGAGATAAAATTTGCATTGTGAACCATTGCTTACAGTATGGGTGGTCAGCCACATACTAACCTTTTAGTCAAGGAAATTAATTTGTTTAGTTCATTAATCTAAGTTGCAAAGATACATACCATTTGAGATTCATATTAAATGCATTCCCACAAGCAGACAGGTATAAGTTCGCGCTTACAAATGCCCCATGTGGACTTATAAACTAAAAAACTAATCTTAAATGAACATAAGCCCTGCAACTCTTGCCGACTTTTCCTCAAACAGAGATAAAATTTTCATTGTAAAACAATCTTACAGTATGGGTGGTCAGCCACATACTAACCTATAAGTCAAGGAAATTATTTTATTAAGTTCTATAATCTAAGTTGCAAAGATACATACCATTTGAGATTCATATTAAATGCATTCCCACAAGCAGACAGGTATAAGTTCGCGCTTACAAATGCCCCATGTGGACTTATAAAATAAAAAACTAATCTCAAATGAACATAAGCCCTGCAACTCTTGCCGACTTTTCCTCAAACAGAGATAAAATTTTCATTGTAAACCATTCTTACAGTATGGGTGGTCAGCCACATACTAACCTATAAGTCAAGGAAATTATTTTATTAAGTTCTATAATCTAAGTTGCAAAGATACATACCATTTGAGATTCATATTAAATGCATTCCCACAAGCAGACAGGTACAAGTTCACGCTTACAAATGCCCAATGTGGACTTGCAAAATAAAAAAACTAATCTCAAATGAACATAAGCCCTGCAAATTTTGCCGACTTTTCCTCAAACAGAGATAAAATTTGCATGGTAAACCATTCTTACAGTATGGGTGGTCAGCCACATACTAACCTATAAGTCAAGGAAATTATTTTATTAAGTTCTATAATCTAAGTTGCAAAGATACATACCATTTGAGATTCATATTAAATGCATTCTCACGAGCAGACAGGTACAAGTTCACGCTTACAAATGCCCAATGTGGACTTGCAAAATAAAAAAACTAATCTCAAATGAACATAAGCCCTGCAACTTTTGCCGACTTTTCCTCAAACAGAGATAAAATTTGCATGGTAAACCATTCTTACAGTATGGGTGGTCAGCCACATACTAACCTTTTAGTCAAGGAAATTATTTTGTTTAGTTCTATAATCTAAGTTGCAAAGATACATACCATTTGAGATTCATATAAAATGCATTCCCACAAGCAGACAGGTACAAGTTCACGCTTACAAATGCCCAATGTGGACTTGCAAAATAAAAAAAACTAATCTCAAATGAACATAAGCCCTGCAACTCTTGCCGACTTTTCCTCAAACAGAGATAAAATTTGCATTGTGAACCATTGCTTACAGTATGGGTGGTCAGCCACATACTAAACTTTTAGTCAAGGAAATTATTTTGTTTAGCTCATTAATCTATGTTGCAAGATACATACCATTTGAGATTCATATTAAATGCATTCCCACTAGCAGACAGGTATAAGTTCGCGCTTACAAATGCCCCATGTGGACTTATAAAATAAAAAACTAATCTCAAATGAACATAAGCCCTGCAACTCTTGCCGACTTTTCTCAAACAGAGATAAAATTTTCATTGTAAACCATTCTTACAGTATGGGTGGTCAGCCACATACTAACCTATAAGTCAAGGAAATTATTTTATTAAGTTCTATAATCTAAGTTGCAAAGATACATACCATTTGAGATTCATATTAAATGCATTCCCACAAGCAGACAGGTATAAGTTCGCGCTTACAAATGCCCCATGTGGACTTATAAAATAAAAAACTAATCTCAAATGAACATAAGCCCTGCAACTCTTGCCGACTTTTCCTCAGAGATAAAATTTTCATGGTAAACCATTCTTACAGTATGGGTGGTCAGCCACATACTAACCTATAAGTCAAGGAAATTATTTTGTTAAGTTCTATAATCTAAGTTGCAAAGATACATACCAATCGAGATTCATATTAAATGCATTCCCACAAGCAGACATTTATAAGTTCACGCTTACACATAATGCATGTTGACTTACAACATAAAAACCCAATCTCAAATTAATATAAGCCCTGCAACTCTTGCCAATCTTCCCTGAAACACAGCTGAAATCTTCAAAGTGAACCATTTTTTAAACTATGGGTGGTCGATTTTCTTTTACAAAGGCTGCATGTTTTTATTTTACATGTTTTCCGAATTTTAACGCGAGGAAACTATGCGCAATATACACATTCACCAAATGTTAAGGGGTTGGGCTGCGTAGCAGCCAGGGGCAACGCCCCTAGTATTTTATATTAGGCGTTTTAGTACCAAGAATATTACAATTATTTTTGTATTAAAATTTGACACTTTGTATGGTGGCTACACCGTATAATTTTTATTTGAAAAAAGTAATGATTAATATATGTTGGTATGTATAAGAGCTTTTCAATTGTAGAACATTCTTTTTTAGTTAACCCGTTCTCTGCCGGGAAAATTTTAAATATTGTTTTCTCTTGTTTGGCAACCCCCAAAACAAAGAGTATTAAGAGGCAATGCTTATTGTTGTTTTATAGCAATTGATTGAGCAAATTGTTATAGAGGTTTATTTATGGGTATTAGACGTTTTGCTACCAAAAATATTACAATAATTTTTTGTATGAAAATTTGTCACATTGTATGGTGGCTATACTTTATAATATTTTTTTGAAAAAAGTAATGATTCATGTATGTAGGTATATATAAAAGATTTTCAATTGTAGAACATTATTTTTTAGTTAACCCTTTCTCTGCCGAGAAATTTTAATTATTTTTTTCTCTTGTATGGCAACCCCCAAAACAAAGAAAATTATGAGGCAATGGTTATTGTTGTTACATAGCAGTATTAAAATGACGATTATGCAGAAAAAATAAAGAAAATCGTAGGAGCTGTTTTTGAGAAAATCTCATTTGAAACTTTCAGCTGTTCGGAAGCCATCTTGAATTTTCTAAAATTTGAAAAATGTTTCACAATGAATTATAGTGATACAAAATGTTTTTCTGATTAAGTTAAGAAACATAAAGTTTTTTGCGTTCTGATGGGTTTTTGTAGCCTTTTAATTTTCATTTTTGATATCATGTAAACGGCACTTTATGTTTTTATTTTCAAAAATTTTTATTTAATTTTTATATAGAATTTGATGTTACATATAATATTGTAGAACATATCTTTTTTGTCAACGCTTTCACTTCTGAGAAAATCACAATTGTTTATTTCTTTCATATGGCAGCCCATAGACGCAGGTTGGCAAGAGTGTTGCCATACCTAATTTTCTTAGAAAAAACTTAAGCAACGACCACACTGAAATTAAAAAAAAATCGTTAGAGCCGTTTTTGAGAAAAGTGCAATTTTATGTTTTTTTTGTATGGCAGCCATCTTGAATTTTCAGGGTGGCGCCATGCCGGTCGGCTCATCAAAATCTGTGGTTATCAATTCTCTAAATCCAAAAATTGGTGTCTCTGTGATCATTAGTTTCGGCTGGGACATACACTCATACGGACGGACGGACGGACGGACGGACGGACAGGTTCGACAAATTAGGTTTTTTTGCATGTCCTGGTGCAGGACAACTCATTTCCGTTGAAACCTCATTTTTTTTTTTCGGACGAATACAATACTTTATAACAGTCCTTCGGACTGCTATAAAGTAAAAATCACTTTACTGAAAACATTTTGAACAATAGACCAAAAAACAGTCTGAAGGATTTATTAATATCAATGAAAATTTCCAGGCGGCATTTTCTCACTTTAGCTCGGACAGAGTAGGGACGTTAATGTTATGGATATGAATTTTTCGATCTGGATATGGATATAAGAGTATATCGTTTTGGATACGGTTACGGAAATGAATTTCGTAATTATAACATGCTTTAGATTTTCAAGGAATTGTAAAAATAAAATACCGTTACGATTTTTAGGGTTCGAAAACTTTTCAAATGAAACTCTATTCTTCTTTTTACTTATTTATTTTACACAATTAGATTTATTTTAAGACTTTTATTTATTTCTAGAACTCACATTACACTTGGATTTATTTTTACTGGTTTTGATTCACTGATATAATTTGTTGACTGTATTGGTAAGGGGTTGAAGGTATACTACTCCGGTGCAAACGATTTGCGCCCTTTTATACTGGGGAGGTAGAACTATGGAGAACATATTTTTGCTAGACTGTTCCAGTAGGTAGATATTGATTATGATCCAGAAGATTTCAAAAACTACGAGTACCAACATAATTATTTGCTATACCTATCTACCTACCTAAAATATTTGTACTTTGACTATTTACATAACAATACAAATTTAAAAGTAAATCATTCAATTTTATTTCTTGGTTATCAATTGGTTTCATAATAAGTAATTATTTTACCTTCCTATTAAAAGTGTTATTTAGGTATTTAAAATGGAAAGACGCATTAAAAAAAATACACCCCAATACATTTATTCTTAATTGGTTTTATTTTATTTAATATCGCTATATGATTACTATGTTGGTACAATGCTTATCTCTTTGCTGTAAAAAAAATATTCACTTTTGCCAATGCCACCTGGGTTAAAGCTGAAGCGATTTTCTGCTTGATTCTTTACGACCTAAGGCGAAGAGCTGGCGATACGTGTCCAAAAATAAGATGTACTGTGATTTTTTAACTATGGAATTCTTTCGCAAATGGCTGGCGCTCCCGACTTGTTTTGGACACGAATCGCCAGCTCGTCGCCTTAAGGTCGTAAAGAATTTAGCAGAATAGTGCATCAGGAGTTCCAAGGTCGTGTAAGGTTTGGTATATTTTGTAAATATACATGCAGCATATGTAAACGCAAACTGGCGCATGTCTGTTATTTTTCATGCATTAAATATAAGCCTGAAATGACAATTATAGCGTTAGTTTTAGGTTGGAATTACGGTCGTTTGACATGTTTACGATAATAATAATATTCATCACAATATAAAATCATTATTAAAAGTGTTCATCCTCAGTCGTCGTGCAGAGAGGGTGTCTTCTGAAGACGTTAGCTATGACGAGAATAATGTAAGTTCTTCTTATATCCAATTAATGACAAGATATCTTTTGAACCCAGATAAAATATTATTATTATAATCTAATCTAATCTAATCTAAGTTGCAAAGATATGTTACATTAGAGATTCACATTACATGCATTCTCACAACCAGACACGTATAAGTTCACGCTTGCACATGCCTCATGTGAACCTACAACATAAAAACCAAATCTCAAATGGACACACACCCTGCAACTCTTGCCGTCTTTCCCTGTAACAGGGGTGACATTGGCAAAGTGAACCATTGTTACAGCAGGGGTGGTCAGCCGCACACCAACCTATAAGTCAAGGAACATACACGACAAATTACATTTTATAAATCAGTAAATAATAATATCATCAAAACTAAACAGAAAACCAATTCTAATTTAAAAAACTCTAGCCGCCAACATTACAGGTCAACCGCCATTTCTTTCTGTCCTTACATACTTCTTTCATTTCCTCCAGAGCCATAACTTTTTTCATACAGGCTCTTCTTTTATTATGACTCTGGATATTCCATTCATTCGCAATTTCGGATATTTGGTCCATTCATACCTTTCTCGGTCTTCCTCTACCACGACATCCATATATAAAAATGTACAAAAATGCTGAGACAAAAACCAATAGAAACATATCACATTTAGACTCCGCCCCTATCAGTGATTATTCAAAGATATTTAATAAGGGATACGGATACTTTTAATTGTGGATTTCTAATTTCGGTATGTGTTAAAAAGTCTTCATAACATCCCTATAATAGAGTAATTGCTTTAATTAAAACCTGTCCATACATAAAAGTCAAATAAATTGCTTTCTCGAAACTTCGTTAGTGGTAGTGAAATTTGTTATTCAAACACTTGTATACTTAAGTGTAACCCCTAAATTATAGCTTATCCCTTTACCAACCCTTTTCCGAAAAAAGATCACCCTCAGTATTGGATCCTTAACTCCGAGTATAAAATCTCTTAATTTAACTCAACCACGTCGTTTTACAAAAAAATGCATTAAAACTTAAACTCTCACAGAATGTGATGTATCAGTTTCCATAGTTTTTTTTTGCGAAACGCCATGATTAAGTTTTGGTTTGTAAACGTAAAGTATAATACTTGAAAGGCTGAGCGTACGTTTTATCTACATTATGAGCGAATAAATTTTGGCTCAATATAAATTACCGAGCTAGCAAATTTTCACACAGCCTTTTTAGCCTTTTCCCTTTTAACGATAAGATAGATTCTCAAAAATCAATATTTATTTTTGGGTGCCTTATTTTTTTTAACAGTAGATGAACCAATAAAGATCATCAAAAAAAGTTCTTTGGGTACCTCGTTATGAGGCAGCGTGGAAATTATCCACAATTTATGCATCATGAGGAGCTACTTCGGGAGACAGGCTTCAGGAGTTTGGAAACCAGGCGCAACGGATCCCTTATGGTGCTTTTGCATTAAAAGTCATCGACGGCTTAATATACAGTCCCCCCTTGTTGGAGAGTTACAGACTACATGTGCCTGACGACTACAACCGTGGGTGAGGACGTGACCAATTTCATGTGCCAAAAAGCCGGACTTATGCCGTTGCGCAACATTCTGTGACTCGGAGTGTAAAACTCATAAACGAGTCTAAAATAGACACTTTTGATTGAAATTTAAGTAAACTTGAAAACTAGCATTAGAATTTCTCCCCGCGTGATGGCTGTGACGGTGCGCTGTAAAAAGGGAAACCTGTTGCACACAAAAAAAAAGTTCTACGCCACATCAGGTATATATGTTAATCTAATCTAATCTAAGAACAATATATGCCTTGTTAGGTACATATATTTGCCTTGGCTGCATTTGCGTTGTCATCGTACATGCAACTAATACAACTAATCTGCATACATGGTGCAACTAATTTACCGTGTTGCCTCCGAAGGGATCGAATGTAGTCTGTGAAATTTATTTTTTTACAGTCTTAGCCGTCCTCCAACCACTTTAGTCGAAGTGGGGGTTTCCCATTTCTTGAAGCAGCTGGTTCTTCTTTCTTGTGAAAGCTCAGTTAGTCTTCTGACACACTCGGTGGGAATCGAAGCAAACTCTCAGCATGAAACGCAAGTCTTTGACAAACTGAGCTATCGACCGGAGCCATTTAATCCATCCATCGCATTTTGTCTTTCATAGCCTCCTTCGACTTTCTGGTAAACTGACAAATAAGACGTTTTTTTTTTTGCTTCGTCTATTTATTCCTTGACTGGAGGAAATGAAAGAAGTATGTAAGGACAGAAAGAAATGGCGGTTGTTCTGTAATGTTGGCGGCTAGGGTTTGTTAAATTGGAATTTATTTTTCTGTTTGGTTTTGATGATATTATTATTTACTGATTTATGAAATGTTATTTGTCGTGCATGTTCCTTGACTTATAGGTTGGTATGCGGCTGACCACCCATGCTGTAAAAATGGTTCATTTTGCCAATGTCACCCCTGTTAAAGGGAAGGACGGCAAGAGTTGCAGGGTGTATGTGCATTTGAGATTTGGTTTTTATGTTGTAGGTTCACATGAAGCATGTGCAAGCGCGAACCTGTACGTGTCTGGCTGTGAATGCATCTAATGTGAATTTCTAATGTAACATACCTTTGCAACTTAGATTAGATTAGATTAGATTATAATTTGTAAGTACACATTCAGCATTTGTAAGCGCTAACTTACACATGATTGTTTGTGGGCATGCATTTGATATGAGCTTTGAATGTTAATGTTTTCTTGCAACTTAGATTGTAGATAAAATAGATAGCCTATTTTTATTACATGACCAGCCCACTGCAAGCGCCCTATTTCGATTAAACTGATCACACTGTTGAGTGTAGATGCATCATTAGTTTGTCAAAGCGTGGGATCAACCGACGACTAAAATGTCTAATAATAGCCCCGTTTGATTTCTCTGCAGTACCAAAAACGCCAATCATTCAAGTACTCGTATATTGAAATAAAAACCAATCATCATTTTGTTACATTAAAATTTTGCGTCTTGATTTTATTACATTTCTAATTAGGCACAAATGTGAATCCCTTACATGAGAAAAACAGGAAAAGTTTCCTAATACATAATTACCCCCATAATTCGCAACCCTTACCTTTGTTCCCGTAGAACTTTTCCAAAGGTCTTGTCTTCTGCCATTAAAGTCTCATGATATATGTACATGGGTATAATATATTAAGGCTTTATGGGCGCTGTCCAGTAATTCGTTTGTTCTGAGGAGATTGTAAGGAGAAATAATCGTTAAATCTGGATTGCGAGAAAATTGCTAAAATCAAGACAATTCTATGTAATCTATGATCTTTAATATGAGTTGCAAAGATATGTTTACATTTAAGGCTCATGTCAAATGCATGCCCACAAACAAACACGTGTAGTTCGCGCTTACAAATGTTGAATGTGTACTAACAAATGAAATCAAAACCTAAAATGAACATAAACCATACAACTTTGATTAATCTATAATCTATCTATAACAGGGGCGATCATAGGAATTAAGATCTAGTTCGGCAACTTCTAGGTTTTGGGCGGTTTTCGACAGGACAAGATTATTTTTTGTGCGCAACTCCAAAACAATAAAAATCCGAGTTTTTTCATATTCCATATAGCCAGTGGCGTTTACAATTTAATTAAACCAAAAACGAAAAACCGATTTTTCCAGGGAAACCTGTCGGAACAAAATTTGAAATAGCAATTATCTGAAAACAATGTTAAGAAACATATAACATAGTCCCTTCATGTATAAAACTGAAATAATATTTACAATAATTGCAGGTAGGTTTTTTTATCGGATATTTCACGAACTGTTATAAGAGAATAATGTAAGTTGTCTTATGACGGTTCGTGTAATATCCGTTAAAAAAAAACTGTGTAGTTATAATTATTGTAAACATGTAAAACGACCGTAATTCCAACTTGAACCTAAAAATGAAATAATATTGCATTAGTTGTCTTAAATAAATAACCACCGTGGTTTTTTGTTGCCGTTTCAGACGGACCTTTAAAGTATCTATGAAACTCTTACCTTAGTCATTGTAGAATCTCTAGCATTATGTAGTTGTTCTTGTCCCACGACACTTACACATAAATAATGAAAAGCTTAGTGGAAGCCGCCTGAGCCACATCAAATATCAGAGTAAATGATTGATTATAATAAGACAAGTCAATAACTCGATACTTGAAGTGGCCTTAAGAAAGGCCGTTTTTCTCAATTCTTCCAAACACACACAGTATCTAAGGCATAAAACCGCTGACTTAATGATTTTTAAAATTGCGAAAAAAGTAAGGAAAATGTGCATGTAAAAACCTAAATCATAAATGAATGCAAGCCCTGCCACTCTTATTTGTAAATAAGCTCAGGGCGCCTCTCTTTTTTTAAATATGCTTTTAAAACGTCATCGTAAAAAGAAGTACCACGTTTTATATCAGTCAACATTTTTTTTCTATCGCGATACTCGAGAGGTCGGTGAGGCGTTGCTGACCCTGAGTATTACGCAAATATGTGTGCAAACGTTTGAGGGACGAAAAAGAGCGCTCTGCAGAAGCACTACTCGCGGGAATAGTGACGATCAACTTAGCCAGCCGGACCACCTGGGGGAAAACTTTATCTAAACTGTTGGTGAATACATGTTCTATTAAGTCATGAACACTTAAATTTTGAAAATCCGCTGTTTTATAAACGCATCTTAATTCATTTTTTAAACGGTCTACATCAAAGCTCAGAGTGCTGTACAATCTTACAAAGTTATTCACTAAATCGTCAGGAAAAGTAGAGGTAAACATACGGAAGTTATCACAAGCAAGTAACTCAAAAAACTTTAAGTCTTTTAAGCTCTTAAACCGATCGCGAATCTCGCTCAATCAATCCATTGAAGAGTTGTTTGAAATGTGTCTCCATATTTTCAATATTACGTTTTCGTTTAGGAGTTCCGCAAATTTTAACTACTTTATTATAAATTTCCATAAACTTAGAACGTAAATTTAGTAAATAAACTTCGAAATCTTTAATTTTACGAACGCAGTATGCAATATCAGACGTTTTGTTTTGTAGAATATCGAAAATAATGTCCGTCTCTGAGAAAATGGCATCAAAAATATGTAAAAAAAAATTAAATTCAAATTCTTTCAGGCTATAGAAAAAAGACGTAGCTTGTGTTAATGTATCACCGTCCCACAGATCCACATTGTCACACATTTCCTCGAAGAAATTAATCAAGTTACTTTTTTCTTTAAATACAACGTTTACTATACGCGAGTGATACGACCAACGAGTCTCAGAAGTGCGAGGAATTTTTTTCATGTCAGCGAATTTATTAAAATGAGCTAAACGTTTCGTGCTAGTGTGAAAAAAATTACCCAACATTTTTAAAATATGAAAAAAACGCTTTGCTTCCCCGACACGTTCGAAAGATTTTGATAGAACTAAATTTAGGACATGCGCGGAACACCAAACATATAAAGCCAATGGGCATTGAATCCTTACTAATGCTTGAACTCCGTTTTGTTCAGACGATAAAACTGCTGCCCCGTCGTATGTTTGAGCTACTAATTTAGATAAACAATTATATTTTTCGAGAATTTCCAACACCACGGCACTAAGAGATGAAGCTGTGCGATCAGCACTCACATCTACGTATTTGATGAAACGATCTACAACCTGAGATTCATGAAAATACCGCAAAATAATAACTAATTGTTCTCGACCGCTTATATCCGGCGTTTCGTCAATCATTATAGCAACAAAATCCGTCGAATTAATTTGACTTTGAATTGAATCATTAATTAAGGAAGCTACACTAGAAATTAAATCATTCTGGGTTCTACAAGATAAACCGGTAAAAGCATTTGTGCAAATTTGCAGGTGATTTTCTAAAACACCGTCGTATTTAGCTAAGAGGTCTACTAACTCTAAAAAATTCCCTTTATTAACTGAAGAAGAACTTTCACTGGCTCCACGAAACGGTAACTCTTGTTTTCCTAGAAAACAAACTATATCGATTAATCGTTTAAAAATATTAATATTTCGTTCTACCTTTGCATTATGTTTATCGATATCTTCACGTAATTGATGATTGATTCTTGTCTCAATACGATTTTTACCAAACATTTTAATTTTTAAAGACGATTCAATATGTCTGAGGGCAGTTTCATGTTTTTTCGCGGTACCATGTAAATTATGCAAATCTATATACCCGGTATCGCACCAAACAGATTTATCGTTTGAAAACAACAAGCACGAAAAACAAAACAAACGATTACTATGCACACAGCCAGTTAACCACGGAAAAGTTTCATAAGCTGATTTGTGAAATCTTCTCGACCGATTAACCGTTTTCTGGATTTGCACTAACTCTAAAGATGGTGTTGACCGTCCTTTACTTATCACTTGCATTTTATCGTTAAAACTAAGCTTAGAAAACGAACCGAATTTAATTTTTAGAAAGCACACATTTCCCTTACAATTTTCACAACTGAAGTTATCTATTGTAATAATTAAGTTTCACAATAAATCACAAAAACAATCACAGACGTCAAAAATAACGCGCGCGGGCTTGGAAGAAATTGGAGAATGAACAAAAAGTTAAAATTCACACACTTCTTTTCTGCATCTCTTTCATATATATCACCAGTTTATTTCTGTCTCTACTCTACTATGACGTAAGTGCGTTTCCAATTATTATTGTCTTTTGACCCAGGCAAGCCTGAGTTGAAGCGTACAGACGGTGGCCACATGTGGATGTATGAGTGGGAATTTGTTTACATGTATGGCCGCGCTAGGACCGAGATAAAGTTCAAAATCTCCTTGCTGGACCGCGCTGAGCGTATTGCATGCGTGAAAACGGTAGGCGCTAACTTACAAATGTCTAATTCGGGGCTACGAAAATTGCCTATCTTTTAGGCGTCGATTAATATTGTTTCTTATTAAAATTATTGTTACAAAAATATTTTTTCTTTCCTAAAAGTAAGTTAGGCGAGGCCTAATGGTCTTTATGATATGCACGCCACTGATCTATAATCTTAGTTGCAAGGATATATTTATTTAAAGCTCTTAGATGTATGCCCACAAACAAACACGCGTAGTTCGCGCTTACAAATGCTGAATGTGTACTTAGAAATTACATTATCTATGTTGCAAAAATATATTAACATTCATATTCAATGCATGTCCACAAACAGACACGTGTAAGTTGGCGTTTACAAATGCTGCATGTGTACTTACAAATTAAAATTCAAACCTCAAATAAATATAAGCCCTGAAACTTTTTGCCGACCTTCCCTGAAACAGGGGTGACATTGACAGGTTTTTTTGTGGCAATGTAATTTTTTTTTTTTTTTTAAATCCTGTGCGGGAGACTCCCTAGATTCTAAAGACTCTAGGGGTCTATGACACTTGTTGTAGTGCCGCAGAGGTGTACGAGCTTGGTCGTCGCTACAAAGCGCCAATACTCAAGCAAGACCCAGTTGCTGTGAGGCTGGATGGACCTTTGGTGACCGGTCATTGGTAAAGGTGTATGAATTTTTCAACCCAGCGAAGAGCACATTCGAAATATAAATGGTATATTTTTGTGCTCCGCCGGGATCCGAATCCACAACCTTCCATTTACGAGTCCGAAGTGTTGCCACTACGGACTACGGACCGGTCCATATCTGTTTAAGGCAAAAATAGGTTAGTGAAATGCATTCCATCTCATTTAGCTAAAAATAATAGTTCACGTTTTTCTTGCTTATTCGTTAATCAATACAAATAGGGTTTCATTGCTTTTTTTATAAGTAATTTGCCCAGGCTTCCTTCTATGTTTTATTTTTCTTTCTTCAAAACCATTTTTTAACCCATCTCGTTAAAGCTTTTCCGTTGTCAAAGAAAAGGTTTGATTTAATTTATTTAAAAAAATTGAAGAAAAAGTATTTATGGCCCAAAAAATGATATATTAACACTTTAAAAAAAAAAAAATGAAATTTACAAAATACACGCTTTATTTATTTAACAAAAAAGTATGTCAAATTTACTAACAATATCTGTGTTATATACAATGTTATATTGAAGCACAGTAAATCAGGGTCGAATTTCCTACAAACTTCCCAAATTCTGCAATGTCACTTGAAATAAGATTCTAATGTCAAACTTTTCCGTGAACGGAAAAAAGTACGTTTGAAATTTGTGTCGAATTTTCTTGCAAAAACAATGACGCGACGAAATATCTGATTTATCCGCAAAAAAAAAGGATATTAGATCTTTTTCAGTGAAAAACTCGACTTTCATTTTCTTAAGCCTAACTTTAGATATTATACTTGTACAGTTTTTTCTAATACATGTAAAAGCTTAGTATATATATATTTTTGTAAACGAATATTCACAGAGAATGCGACTCACAAGCATATTTAGGATCGGTCCGTAGTCCAGTGGTAACACTGCGGACTCTAAATGGAAGGTTGTGGGTTCGAATCCCGGCGGAGCACAAAAACATAGTAGTATTTATATTTTCAAATATGCTCTTCGCTGGGTTGAAAAATTCATAAACCTTTACCAATGACCGGTCACCAAAGGTCCATCCAGCCTTACAGCAACTGGGTCTTGCTTGAGTATTGGCGCTTTGTAGCGACGACCAAGCTCGTACACCTCTGCGGCACTACAACAAGTGTCATAGACCCCTAGAGTCTCTAGAATCTAGGGAGTCTCCCGCACAGGATTTCTTAGAAAAAATATATATATTTCTAACCTAATTTTATCTAAGTTGCAAAGATAATGTATCATTGAGGATTTACATTATATGCGCTCTCACAAGCAGACACGCACAAGTTCGCGCTTGCACATGATCCATGTGAACTTACAGCATAAAAACCCAAATCTCAAATAGACATACACCCTGCAACTGTTGCTGTCCTACCCTGAAACAGGGGTGACATTGGCAAAGTGAACCTGTTTCTACAGCATGGGTAGTCAGCCGCATACCAACCTATAAGGCAAGGAATATTTCATGATGCAACTTGTTATATTGTGTACATGATACGTACATAAATACGTCAGAATACAAATTGAATCATTTGATGTGAAATAAAATGAAAAAATATTTACAAGAACAAAAAATAGCTATTTATCATTCGGGGAAATTTTCCAATAATTTGTTAGTTCATTTAAATTTTTAGGTTGGGTCTCATTTTGTAACTAGCAAGCATGTAATAAATAATCTATAATCTAAGTTGCAAGCATATATTCATTTAAAGCTCTCAGATGTATGCCTACAAACCAACACGTGTTGTTCGCGCTTACAAATGCTGAATGTGTACAAATAAAATCCAAACCTCAAATGAACATAAGCCCCACAACTTTTGCCGACCTTCCCTGACACAGGAGTGACATTGGCAAATGAACCATTTTTTACAGTATGGGTGGTCAGCCTCATACCAACCTATAAGTCAAGCATAAATAATAAATAATTGTGAAAGTCAGCTTGTGAGAATACTTTTTATACGATTCGTAAATGTTAATAAACCTTTTCAACTTAGATAAAAGATTGATTTTTGAGGATCTGTAATGGAAGAACATTACTACGCACAACCAGGTTAGAAAATTTCAAGTCATCGGGTACAATTTTTTGAAAAGAATTGTAAGAAAAGTATTATTTTAAAAGTGAAAATTTTAGTACAATTGTTTTTCAAACCTGCGATGGAAGTACAAACACATCAAGCAGAAAAATCATAAAATCTATGCATTGTAAGAGCTTATTTACGCTACAATATTTCAGTAATTTATTTGGACTTTCTAAACGCCATGTTCCCTTAGTTAATTTGTTCATCCGAGCTTTGACTCATGAAGTGAGAAGATGGGCTCTCCTCGGCGTATTTATTTCATAATTCACTATTTTCCTCCAATTATCATGATCTACGGCTTTCTTTCTCACTCTGCTCGTTATTCGGGATGACAGCTCGAATCTGGCGTAGGCCTCTACGCCTCTACGCCGTAGAGGAATAAAATATGGGTTCCTCCTATAAAACATGACGTTTAACTGTACTGTTTTTTTTAAATGTAAGAAAAATTAAACGACCATTAGAGGAGCTGCTTAAGTTTTCATACATTAGTGATTTAAGTATGGGAAATTTGAATTGCAATTTTTATACTTGGGGCACTGCTTTTAGAGTCTTTATTACTCGTAAATAAGAAGAGAAAATAATTAATGTTCTTTTTGTTTGTAGCACTAAAGAGTTTTTGTCTTACATATTTTATTGTATATTAATAAATAAACCAATAAATGGTTGATTTTACTTAGTGCATATATATTGTAATGTAAATGATAGATTAGGTAGTTATTACATACATAGTTATTATAGCAGGTAGGTAGTATGTAGTTATATTAGCATTATGTCATAAGTAGGATTATATATGTGTATTGCTAGAAATGGACGCTTCTCGAAAGTAATAGACTATTCAGGAATGGGCTAGCGAATTTACTCCCTAGAATGTTCTGTTTGTAAGGAATATAAAGCTGAGAATCGGGTACAGCCGAACAGTTACATTATCGGCTTTGATCGACGAGTATCAGCGATACATAACCTGTGAAATATAAATTTGTATAGTAGAAGAGTTAAAGATAAATATTAATTTTGTAAGAAATAAATCACGTGTAAATAAATAATTGGAAAGAAGACCTGTTTATTTAAATTGTAGACTTTTCGGACCTTTAAAAACGTAACAATATATTTCATTTTAAACCACGTATGTAGTTTGGTTCTATAAATAAAGGCAAATAACTTAAATACGACTCACAGTTCACCAAAATATTTCACATGTGGCTTAATCACTGCGAGTAGATTTTGGAAATTAATAAAAAGTCGCGAAATACCACGCACAGTACTCAAAAGCTTGTATCAAAATGAATTGTGAATATATGGACGTCGTGAGAGCTGTATAAAAAGTTTTTTGGGGCCATCTATTCTTATAAGGGCCTGTTGTACCAACCTCCAATCACTATTTGATTGACACATCAAATTGAATTGCTTAACCCGTGACTGGCAACCAGGTTCCCCTGGGGAACCAGAAGGGCTGCAAAAAACGCGCCTAGATGGTGCCTTTACAGGTAGCGGGCTGATACCCTAGGTATGCCTCGCCAGTTGGCCATCTGCTTGGCACGCGGAAGGGTTTCTTTATCGAAGTGAGTGCATTTAGGTTATGACGATTTAAACTTTTTTTGGTTCCCTTAGGGAACCACCTTGCCCTCAGGAAACTTTTTGTTGTTGTTGTTTTTTTGTTTTTTTACTTTATGTTTGTAGAAATGGCATCCAAACCTAATTCAATGAAGCCCAGTGAGTATAGCGAATGTATTTACAGAGTAATATACAGAGTATAGCGAATGGACAATTTTTTTTGCGCTACTGAACATAGCCCTGGTGAACGCACAAGTCATCTTCCAGTCTTCCCCTGGAAATCCAGATCTTACGCGATTTGGCTTCATCAAAAACCTTATTCGCAGCCTTCTGGAACCTCATCTGAACAAGAGACTGCTAAATACTAAAATTCCGCGACAAATCCGTCAGACAATATAGTGTATCTGGAGAAAGAAGTTCCAGCAGAACCGTCAACATCGACTTTGAAGAAACGCACAAGGTGTGGGATATGTCCCCGAGGTAATAATAAGAAAACCTGGTCTACTAAACCGAGTCACATGTTAACTCATAGATTATGCAAGAAAAAGTAGTTTTAATTCTTTAGAGTTACCACAAGTATTTTTTTTTACCAAAAGAGGAAGTTTTTGCCATTTTCCACCTGTAGTTAGCATTTGTTTATTTTCATACCTTTATTGACATTGTTTTGCTTAAATTTTAATATTGTTGATTCAATAAAGTCTATTTAACATACTCAAGTATTATTTATTTTAGAAGGTACCGAAATAGCTGATAAAGTAGGCATAAAACAAAAACGGTTCCCGAAAGGAACCACATTGCGAGTTACGTGACTAAAAAACCACCTTGCCAGTTACGGGTTAATTCTGGTAAGGACCTCGGTTAAATATTTCACAGGAGTGGGTAATAATATGATAGAATTTGAACAGGAACGATGATGTACATCAGCTGATGACGGATATGCAACCATTTTATTTTATTTGATGCGGGAAATCACACTTAATTTTGATTTTTGTCTGATTAGAGTTTAGTACAACAGGCCCTAAATGTTTTTAAACTTCCCAAATACTTTTTCTCATTTTTTTTCAGTAAAGAACTACATAATATGATACTAAATACCTTTTTTTAAATTTTGAAAAGATTTTTGTGAAACACTGTGGAAATTCATTTTTAAAGATTGATTATTTTTCAATAAAGAATTAAAAAACACAAGAAATTACAACTTTGTTGTATTATTTCACTTTTATTGTTTTTGAGTAAGTTACAAATATTTTCGGAATCACTTCCATCATCGTGTAACTAACAATTACTAAATTTAAACTTAAAAATTAAGACAGTGGAGTGGGATCTATTTGTGGTAGTGGTAAGTTTACATCAAACATTCAAATATTTGTACTTTCAAATAGACGTCCAATTTTTTCATCAGTTTCTTTAATTATTCTTCCCAAGTATTTTATTTACGAAACTTTATTTTCTCATTCAAGATTCCATTCTTTTTTCTTCAAGCTAATCTAAAATTCCAGTTTTTTTCTGAATATTATTTTTCTATGTAGATTTAGATTCTTTAAGATGTAGACAAACATTTTTTTGTACACCAAGAATTACAATTTAAGTTATAACCTAACCATAACGTGTTACCAAATTTTGTATCGAAATAGAACTACGCTCCTTGTGAGCGTTGTAGTTTCCATACACATTTTAAAGAAGCGCTTTATTTCAACTTAAACATGAAGTTTTAGTCTAGAAGTACCTACTGTATAATTTCTCACTCACGCATAATCGATTATGGTAACTAGTTCGGGGTTAGAAGTCAGAGCTCTAAACACAAGTGATGAGTCAAAATAAAGTACAATGTTTTGAGATGGAAAATTTGTATGGAAATGATTAATGTTTTTGGCACAGAGTCTGAAAATATGGCACCACATAAAATCGATCTACTCACACTTTTTAGTTTATTGTAATTCTATGACCGGTCCGAGAAATCGGTTGTGGATATAAAAGTGAACTTAAAAAATTCTGAAACTTCGAAAAAAGAGAACCATGTTCTAACTGTTGGTTCCTTGACTTATAGCTCGGTATACTGCTGACCACCCATGCTGTAGAAAAGGCTCACTTTGCCAATGTCATCCCTTTTTCAGGGAAGAACGGCAAGAGTTGCAGAGTGTTTGTCCATTTGATAATTAGGTTTTTATGCTGTAGGTTCAAATGCGCCATGTGCAAGCGCGTATTTGTACGTGCCTTCTTGTGCGAATGCATATACCTAATATGAATACCTAATGCTACATATCTTTGCAACTTAAATTAAATTAAATTGGGTAGTCAGCCTGATACTAACTTATAAGTCAAATGAAAAAGACTGTTATATTGTTATCTATTGAAATTATTTTATAAGATATCATAGAATTTCACGTCAATCTTAGTTTGAAAATATTTAAAGCTTCAGTCGCAGAAGTTTCTAGTAATTTTCAGTCGAAAAGGTGAATTTCCCATTGTCAGACATTTTTTCCAACGCCGGGAGAATTTGTGACGTCACTTTTATTGACAGTTATTTGATTGGCTTACGAGGAATTTAATGTAGAATCACCCCTTGGTAGAACTCTTATTCACAGAGATAACTAAGCGTTATACTTGAGTAGCATAGATAACAAAATACTCATCAATTTATGGTTTACTTCTTTAGTCTAACAAAAAATTAAAATGAAAAATTTATCGAACTTTAAAGATGTTAAATTACTATAATTACGATCGTTAGACATTTTTTGGAATGAAAAAAAAACGGATGTTACTGACCGTGGAAAGAGAAGAAAGATTTTCTCTACGTTTCGTCAGAGTCATCTTCAATGTCTTCAGGTATGTCTTCTACGAAGAAGATCACGAACTGATGAATTGTTGTTTTTTGCTCGAGGTCAAAGGTTGTAGGAGCTCCTGCCTACCATTAAGCAGAGAAAGCTAATCTACTTCGGTCACATTATGAGAAATGTGAAGTACCGTCTCCTTCATCTTATCATTCAGGGAAAGATTGAGGGGAGAAGATCTCAGGGACGCCGAAGGACATCATGGCTGACGAACCTGCGACAGTGGTTCGGCAGAAGCACCAAGTCCCTGTTTCGAGCCGCAGCATCAAAAATCAAAATAGCTATGATGATCGCCGATATTCGTTAGAAGTGGCACAAGAAGAAGAAGAAGAAAGGTTGTAGGTACATTTATTGACCTTTGGTGATGCATTCATAGATGTCGCAAACTTTAATCAAACTTTAGCAAATAATTCACTTTATCCACGACGTTTCATTGTTATCCAAGCCAACTTCTTCAGGAGACATTATTGTTTTCAAGTTCTTCGTTAGCTCACTTGGTGGACGGCGTGCGTTCAATGCCGGAGATATAGAGTTTTATCTCTACCAAGGGTGTCAGATATGGTTTTCCATTTATTTCGAACTAATAATTAAAGTCCCGGTAAGGTTTACTCAGCATTTACTGGAAATAAAAAATCTTTTTGTGAAGAAAAATAAATTACCAGAAGAAGGATAAAAGAAAAACAACTTTGTTTTCGATTACTATGATTATATATTATATTTTATACCACAACCGGTTTCAGGTGGTTGATGCAAATGGATGGTTGCGAAACCGGTTGTGGTATAAAATATATACACTCATAGTAATCAAAAACAAAGTTGTTTTTCTTTTATCCTTAATATTGAACGATTACAAAGTTAATGCCTCTATAATCAATAACAAAAGAAGTTCACAAGTTCATATGTGTACCTACTTACAAAATAAAACCTACACTTTGAGACACAGATTATACTTCCTTTCTTTAAATAAAATAAAAATAGGAAAAAAGTTGTCTACAGAAAAAAATGGAAAAGCTTTACAAAGTTTCCTGAAACTAAGTGAAGTTCGGGATTCAGAATAACTGCGTGACGTTTTGATGGGCATTTTATTAAAAGTATGACATTTGACATCCTCGCCGATATATTTCTTTCGAGAAATAAATGTTGGGATAAGAAACCCGAGTATGGTGACGGATATAGTCATTGGACAGGGTTTATTTATTTCTTAAAAAAATTAATAAGAATTCAGCTGTGTCCGATGATATATGCAATGCTTCTGTCATCTATTTCCTTGTTTACTCTCTCTAGTTCACAATATTTTTGATATGTTTTTTTAATTCCACAATTGTTTTTTAAATTTTCTTCGGTGTTTATGGCCGCGGGGATCAAGTCGGGTTATTTGGAACCGGATAACGTTGGTTCGAATCCCGCAACGATAACTTCGACCCTGGATCAACAGATGCCGTTGCATGCACACAAGCTTCTGTTTTCGCATGAAGACAACTGGCAAGGCAAAATAGGTTGGTGGATTGCATGCCTTTCATGCAAATGCAGTATGTGTATTTACAAAATAAGACATATGTACCTACATCTAAAATTATCGTCTACTTAGCAACTATAGCCAACTTTTCCTGAAACAAGAGGAAATTATCAAAAGCAAATAGAATAAGTTATGGTGGTTAGCTTTATACCGACCAATAAATCAAGGAACAACAATGCAATGTAGGAAATAATACTAAAACAAACAATAAAAAACTATTAAATGTTGAAAACATCCATTTAAAATACATTGCCTTTAGATGCTAACATTACAAATCAACAACCACTTTATCATCGTTGGATATATTTAAAAAAAATCTTAATCGGCTAATACGTATACCCGTCACCGTTTATTTTTTTAGCGGTTTTACAAGACTTTTTTTCACTCTCTTGATAAAAATCTAGACATAAATTTGGAGTGAACTCAGCGCCCTTACACTTTTAGACAAATTTAAGGATAAAAGTTTTTGCTACGCCAGAGGCTTTATCGATTTCTCATTTGTATGTATGGATATTATGTAATATTTGTGTCTCTTTGATTTCGATATTTTATTTGTCTGTAAAAATATTCAGACAGAAATGGATGAAATGAAAGAAGTATGTAAGGAGCGAAAAAAATTGCGGCTGATCTGTAATGTAGGCGGCTAAGGCCAAGAATTAATTTACATTTTTATAGATGTTTTGTAATTTGTTTAGTGTTTATTTGTTTGTATAACTGGATGTTATTAATTGCTTGTATTCCTTGACTTATAGGTTGGTATGAGGCTGACCACCCATACAGTAAAAAATGGTTCACTATGCCAATGTCACCCCTGTTTCAGGGAAAGTCGGCAAGAGATGCAGGGCTATGTTCATTCGAGATTGGGTTTTTATATTGTAGGTCCACATGTCGCATTAATTGTGAGCGCGAAATTATGCGCGTCTGCTTGTGGGAATGCATTTAATATGAATCTCAAATGATACATATCTTTGTAACTTAGATTTAGATTTAGATATTTTAGAAAGATTTCGTATTCTATTTTATAAGATTTATTATCTTCTTCTTTAAGAATTTTAGACCGGTCGATAGCTCAGTTGGTAGAGTGCTTGCATTCCATGCCGTGAGCTCGGGTTCGAATCCCGCCGAGGCGAGGGTGTCAGAAATGATTTCCCGTTTCGGTGTTTGTTTCAAACCCCAAAATAAAAATGCCGGCAAGGTTTACTCAGCCTTCACAAGAAATGAGTACCAGTTCTCTCGGGAGCTGGGAAACCCCCACTTCATCTGAAGTGGTTGGCGTAAGGCCGGCCCCCTTACCTGTAAAAATAAATAGGTTCAACTCGCCACATGCGACCCCTTCGGGGATAACGCGGCAAGAAGTTACACTATATGTGTAGCTTAGTTGCGTTTAGTTGCGTTAATCTCCCGTTTATAAGAAAATGAAAATAAATAAAAATCGTCATTGTACAATCAACATTGGACCGGTCCGTAGTTCAGTTGGAACACTTCGGACTCTGAATGCAAGGTTGTGGGTTTTAATCCCGGCGGAGCACAAAAAATACACCATTTATATTTTAAAATTTGCTCTTCGCTGGGTTGAAAATATCATAAACCTTTACCAATGACCGGTCACCAAAGATCCATCCAGCCTTCCAGCAACTGGGTCTTGCTTGAGAATTGGCGCTTTGTAGCGATGATGACCAAGCTCGTAAAAAGGTCGATAGCTCAATTGGTAGAATGCTTGCATCCCATGCCGAGAGCAAGGGTTCGATCTCAAGGTTTATTCAGCCTTCACAAGAAATGAGAACCAGCTTCCCCCCTCCGGGAGCTGGGATACCCCCACTTCAACTGAAAGTGGTTGGTGTGAGGCCGGCCCCCTTACCCGTAAAACTAAACAGGTCCCGAATCCCCACATGCGACTCCTTCGGGGATAACGCAGGTAAGAAGTTACACTATATGTGTAGCTTAGTTGCGTTCATTGTTAATAAAACTGTTTATAAAAAAAAACGCCTCACTTATTTTTTAATATATATATTCGCTGTACTGGTTACGAAATGAAGACAAAACAAACTGTATACTTTTAATAATGACTTTTAGTTTTTTAAACTTAATAAACTTTAATGAAGGTATCGATATAGATTCTAAAAACTTTATCGTAGTTGCTCGCAAGCAAAACTTTGACGCCAAAGTTGCAAGGAAAATTTCATAAAGAAGAATATGGGTTTTATTGATTGTAGAGGCATTAACTTTGTAATCGTTCATCATAAATGATAAAAGAAAAACAGTTTTGTTTTCGATTACATGAGTATATTTTTATATACCACAACCGGTTTCGCAAACATCCGTTCGCATCATCAGGTGGATAAATTAATACTAAATGGTGTAGAAACGGAATCAATCTTAGAGGGTGTCATTGTGTGAGGGTATGAGGGAGGGATGAGGGGGGGGGGGGGGTGCAGGATGGCCATGTGGCTTGTGTCATCTGGATCGTTTAGCTTCCTTGGGAATATGGTCAACAGGGGGGATGGATTGGGTACTAACATATTAATTTATAAGTGTATTAGGTGAATTTTTTAATTTGTTAATTTCGATTATTTCAAGTGCAGTATTCAAGTGCAGTGCAGCAAGTATTTTTAAAGGTACCACAAGACAAATCAACTCACTTTTAGACGAATTGAATAAACTACACCCCAATATTAAATTTACCTTAGAACATAACCCCGATAATACTCTTAACTTTCTCGATTTTTCTCTAAAATTAAATAATAGCAACATTCAATATTCCATCTATAGGAAACCCACCCACACAGACACCACCATCCACGCTTCTTCTATGCACCCAATCTCTCACAAAATGTCAGGCTTCCTTGCCATGATTAATAGACTCCATACAACACCACTGACGAATGATGATTACAGGACCGAACTCAACACTATTAAACAAATCGCCCATAATAACGGATACAATACTAACATGATTGACAAACTTTCACACAAAAAAACTAAGACTCTTCTGTACAGACAGTACATCTACCACTCTTACAACACCAACGACAACCAGAACAGGCCATGGAAAAAAGTCATTTTCGCAGGTGACATTTCCACCAAAATCTCGAAACTTTTTCCTGATACAATAAGAACCGCCTTCTATACCACTAATAAACTGGGAAATATACTTTTGAATGCAAAAACCAGGACTGATATATTACAAAAAAGTGGAGTGTACGAGATTAAATGTGGAGACTGTAATAAAATTTACATTGGACAGACCTCTAGAAACCTAAAAATACGACTAGACGAACATAGACGATGCCTTTCTAATAATAATTTCTCCGAATTTGATAACCATATCATAGAGACTGGACATTCTTTTCCCAACCACACCACTAAACTTCTGCACCCTAGTTCCTACGGACCAACCCTCTCTGCACTTGAAATAATCGAAATTAACAAATTAAAAAATTCACCTAATACACTTATAAATAATATGTTAGTACCCAATCCATCCCCCCTGTTGACCATATTCCCAAGGAAGCTAAACGATCCAGATGACACAAGCCACATGGCCATCCTGCACCCCCCCCCCCCCCCCCTCCCTCCCTCATACCCTCACACAATGACACCCTCTAAGATTGATTCCGTTTCTACACCATTTAGTATTAATTTATCCACCTGATGATGCGAACGGATGTTTGCGAAACCGGTTGTGGTATATAAAAATATACTCATGTAATCGAAAACAAAACTGTTTTTCTTTTATCAAGAATATGGGTTTTCTTTAACGACGATTATATAATTAAACAAGAAGGAAAACATTTACAAAATTTACAAAATATCTTATATTTTTCATATTCCAGTATTTAACTTGAAATTTTTTGTTAAATATTGGTATGTGATTGGAAAACCGTACTGTAAAAATATGATTCACTTTTGCTAATGCCGCTCATGTTAAGTGTTACAAATTCCATACTTTATTCTTTGGATTATAAACAAGTTCATTATACGCATTCAAGAACTTGCCAGCATTTGCCTTTTATTAGGCTGTATTATCTTCATATATTCAATAGGATGTTTTACACTCTTCATATTGTTACCGACTTTGATGTATGGAAGTGAAGCATAGACAGTGAATGACAGCGAAATAAGTAGAGTATGTACGGTGGAAATGAAGCATTTGAGAAGTATGACAGGAAAAACTCTGAAGGATAGAGTTAGGAATGAATGGGTTAAGAAAGAATGTAATTTGAAAGAGGATGTGAAAGTTAAGGTACAAAATAATGTGATGAGATGGTTTGGGCATGTGGAAAGAATGAATGATGATAGACTGGCAAAGTATATATACAAAGAAAGTGTGAAAGAAAAAAGAGGTAAGGGACGACTGAGAAAAGTATGGAGTGATCAGATTGAGGATATTGTGAAAGAATGGGATATACAAAGTGAGCGTAAAAGAAGAAAATGCATGAAAAAGGTGATGGATATGAATGAATTGAAAGAGGTATGTAAGAATAGGAAAAAATGGAGGCAGCCCTGCAGAGGCTCTGACCACCCCTAGAGTTACAGTTACAGTATCAGATTTTTGCTTTGCAACTTAGATTAGTTTAGATTAAAACATCAATCACCACTTCCTCTTAGTGTCCCAAAACAAAGGCAATACAGCACTGTGCAGCTGAAAAAGGATCAGGACGTCAATCTGACACCAACACTTCTGCGGAATTCCAACAAGCGTCATGGACCTTTAGATTGTTTGGAATCTAAGGAGTATGCCAAACAGGTTATATCTTATTATAGGATTTGAATAGATACCTAGATAGTCAACGACAATACCATGTTAAAAGCACCGGTTCTCATCAGATTACCGAAGTTAAGCAATATTGGGCGCGGATGCTACCTAGATGGGTGACCGCTCAGGTACACCGCGTGTTGTTGGCATTTCTTGGACCGATCGGTAGTCCAGTGGCAACACTTTGGACTACGGACCGCTTAATTAATTCTATTTACTTTTGGCAATTTCCTCCTGTTTCAGGAAAAGTTGGCTAGAGTTGCTAAGTAGACGATAATTTTAGGTTTATGTCTTATTTTGTTCCGACCGGTCCGTAGTTCAGTGGTAACACTTCGGACTCGTAATGGGCAGATTGTGGATTCGAATCCCGGCGGAGCACAAAAATTTACCATTTATATTTCCGAATGTGCTCTTCGCTGGGTTGAAAAAAATCATAAACCTTTACCAAAGACCGGTCACTGAAAGGTCCATCCAACCTTACAACAACTGGGTCTTGCTTGAGAATTGGCGCTTTTACAGCGACGACCAAGCTCGCAGAGGGCTCTTGAGGTGTGATGCACACAAAAACAGCGCTCACCAAATAAATAATTCTAATATTATTATTAATATTAGACTGAGCCAACGCAACACCTGGTAGGGTACAGCTAGTAATGTTAGCATGGAGGAAGTATTAAATGAAGGGGCTATGTATGTGATTTAGTACAAATCAACATGAGGCACCGTCTTTGATACCATACGTTGTTTATAATGCTGTCTCGCTCACGACATATGAAATGATTTTCTCATTTTCTATGTAAGCAACGTGTCTCTACTCCGTCCTCAATCTATTTACATATCACCATGGAAACATGACATCACCAGGGCAACCGAATTTGTTACTAGTGTTGTTGAAAGTATGAAAATATCTGATAAATTCCGAATTCAAAAATGTTCCTACCACATTGTGTACGGAATGATTTTCACAAGTATCTATTACCGCGAGCATAGAAGTTACATACTTGAAGAAGCAAGTACTTTTATATTTGAACATCACTAGTTCTAGAAATGGCTGTCACTTTCGCGAACAAAATATTTTGACAAACGAAAAATAAAATTTATCAACGTAATCATAGAGAATAGTTATTAAAGTGAAATATTATTCCACTCTCTTTTGTTGACACGTGTAGAAAATACCCAGTTTGGCATTTATATGGATTTTTTTACAATTACGTAACACAACTATTGACAGTTGGAAGGTTACCGCTAGAATGAATTTGGATTTTTGTATGATGAGTGGGGTAGCGTATTTCTAATTCTCAAATGATTGATTTCTTAGCCCATCCAGTTCTATATATCGATGAATATAAGTATGTAATATATCATGTATAACATGCTTTGACCGCATTTAGGAAAACTCTTTCTCAAGCCCGGCTGAAACTTTGTATCTACATAATCTTCCCAACGAGATCCCCTGTTTTATAAATACCATATCGAATTTCCGCCAGACAGAAACTTATTCATCTTATTAATTGAAAATAATTAATTAACGTTAAAACAGATGTTCGACAGTTAATCAAACTGAAACTTTAAAAGCTTCATTCATGGATGCCTTCTATAATTATATTGATTGTTAGGAATGAAATACTTGGAGCTCTATTATAAATACGTATATTCTCTGTTGTACTTATTTTTATACTGAGTAGAATAGAACCTCGATTATCTGAAATATTGCGGAATACATTTGCAATGCGTAATTCATAAATAGGTTTACATGGATCGAAAGAAATAGCCGTTGATCTGCAATGTTGTTGGTTAGAGTTCGGTGTTACAGATTAATGTATGAATTCGGATAACGGATAAATGCAATAACTTGAGATATATTATGTTCCTTGACTTATAGGTTGGTGTGAGGCTGACTACCCATACTGTAAAAATTGATTCAACTTACCAATGTCAACCCTGTTTAAGGGAAGGTCGGCAAGAGTTGCAGGGTGTATGTTATTTGAGATTTGGGTTTTTATATTGTAGGTTCACATGCGGCATGTGTTAGCGCGAAATTATACGTGTCTGCTTGTAGAAATGCATTTAATATAAATCACTAATGTAATATTATCTTTGCAACTTAGATTATAGATTATCTAATCTAATCTAATCTAAGTTGCAAAGATATGTTACATTGGAGATTCACATTACATACATTCCCACAACCAGACACGTACAAGTTCGCGCTTGCACGTGCCTCATGTGAGCCTACAACATAAAAACCAATCTCAAATGGACATACACCCTGCAACTCTTGCCGTCCTTCCCTGTAACAGGGGTGACATTGGCAAAGTGAACCATTTTTACAGCATGGGTGGTCAGCCGCATACCAACCTATAAGTCATGGAACATAAACGATACACAGACACATACATACATTATAGAAAATAAAAATACCATTCTACAATTTACAACCGGAAGCCTAAAAAAGGCCTTCTAGACACAAAATATTTATTTATATTACTTTAATATTACCAAAAAAAGCTTGTAACATGTGTTTGTATTTGTTTTACAAGAAACAAAAAAAAACTTGAATGAAAAGTTGAGTATGAAACTTAAAGGCAGAATAAGTTGACTCCGGAGATAGGATATATTCAAAGTGCCTTTTCTGTTTGAAGCATTGAAGCAAAGTTTTTTGAATTTTCGAGTTTCATACATCTGCCGGAAAAAGTTTCACAATCTCCAAGTATAAGCTTTTTCGTTAAACCTCAACTGTAGCGATTAACCAGAAACGTATGAAAACTAATGAAAAGTGCCACTATTGGGCGTTTTTGTTTACATAATTTTTTGGTTAAACGCGCATGGTTCAGATTAGGCGTATTTCATGTTTTATATTCGGAATGGTGACTCTTCAAACTGAGCTAAGAGAATTTTGAAGATTTTTGTCGAGAATAGAAAATAAAAATTTATTTTTCATCGCAAATTTCAAAAGGTTTTATTGATTCTAAGCCTGAAATAAGGTTTTGCTATGGTTGAAAAAATGTATTTTTTTTTAAAACATATTTTGCGGTTTTCAGTATGGGTGATCAGCCTTATTCTGGCCTCCTAGGAAAAGTAAAAAAGAAAAACAAAAAAAAGCAGAGATGGTTAGGCTTACTATAATAACTTACAAGCAGTAGTAGGTAATCTTGCAAAAATCAATAAACATTTAAAATTAACTTTCCATTTCAGAAATGTAAATAACGAATTGACAAAGGGGCCGTCCATAAATTACGTCATCGATTTTGGCCGATTTTCGACCCCCCCCCTACAATCATCCTATAGTCATTATCTAATGACCCCCCCCCCCCCCTCTTGCTGTAATAATGGATGAGCTTAATAATTAATAATGTTATATTACTTGCATACTATTTTGGATATTGTGTAAAAAAGAACGACGTCACTTCTGGGACTCGTACATCATTTACCATCATCCGCAGACCAGATCCCCCCCCCCCCCCCTAAATGCGAATGACGTAATATATGGACAGCCCCAAAGGTGAATCATTTTTAACGATATGGAGAGGGAGTTCCATCGTATACTTGCCTATAAAGAACTACAACAAAAAATAGTTAATGCGAAGTTTAATTCAAAAACCAAAAATATCTAGCCGCCAATATTGAGTGTCAGCCGTCATACATATTGTTATGTAAATAGCGAATACACATAAATATTTGGGTAGGTAGATATATCATTTGTAGGTGATGGGAGCTGTATATAAGTAGGATGCATTATTATAAGTACCTAGGGTAAAGATATATTATAACAAAGTAACTAGCGATCATCACCAGTATGTGCTCGAAGCTTTTTTGGAAGACCGTTCTCTCGAAGGTTCTCGCAGAATTGGTCTCTGGTAAATTCTATAACTGAGGTATAAAAGGGCGCGACAGCTTGTAGTAGTCAGTCTATATACGACAGTTTTCTTCTGAACACGGTAGTGAACACCAACCATCTGTGAAATAAATGTAAATTGGTAAACCATGAATGTGAATAGTAAAAAATAAATATATATTGTTAAATAAATCTAAGTGTAAAATGAATATCCTGTAAAAAAGACCAGTTTTTTTTAATTTAAAGACTATTTGAACCCTCAAAATATAAAAATATTTTGATCCTTGCATACTTTTTCATTTAATTCAGAGTCACAATCTATTTCACACATACCTACCTCTCTTTCATTATAACTCAGAATATTCCATTAGTCGATAAGATCGCGAAAACAGGAAAATCAATACAAAACAATTTCGTTTGAAGGATTATTTCGTATTTACGTACAACAAATACGACTTACAATTTAAGGGCTAAATGACACCCACATCTTTAAGGTTATTAATATATAAAGATCAAACACAGTCTACGCTTTGCTGTCAAATGTTCAAAGCCTTTTTCAGGCTTTAAAATAGTTTTCATGTGGGAGGAAGAATGGTATTTAATATTCAATTTCATAAAACAAGGAATCTGTTTTGTACGACTTGAAAAATAATTGAAGTTCGATCAATATTTAAAGGATTTATATATACAAGAAACATATTAGGCCAGTTTGATTAATTATTCTAAGATATCTAAGCCAGCAATTAAAAGTTAAAATCTATAATCGAAGGGTCAAGATAGGTATAGTGCATGTCCACAAGCAAACACTTGTATGTTTGCATTCGCATCATGATACTTATAACAGTAATAGGATGATTTATTTGGTGAGTGCTGTTGTTGTGTGAACCACACCTCAAGAGCCCTCTGCGAGCTTGGTCGTCTCTCTAGAAAGTGCCAATTCTCAAGCAAGACTCAGTTGCTGTAAGGCTGGATGGACCTCTAGTGACCGGTCTTTGGTAAAGGAATATGAATTTTTCACCCAGCGAAGAGCGTATTTGAAAATATAAATGGATTTTTTTTTTGTGCTCCGCCGGGATTCGAACCCACAACCTTCCATTCACGGGTCAGATGTGTTAACCACTAGATTACGGACCGGTCAAACATTTTTTATGTGTACTAACTTTACAAAAAAATCATGGAATGAAAAAAAACCCTGCATCTCCAAACCTTCATTATTTAAAAAAAAAAACCTTTCATGAATCAGAGCTGACATTGTCAAAGTGAACCAATTAGAACCGTATTGGGGGTCGGTCTCATACCAACCATACATGCAAGCATTAAGCACAAATTAATTAATATGCCTTCTCTTAATTAATTAATTAATTAAAACTTAATTAAAATTAATTAATATAACACTTCTCATCCAGCTGCCGTGGCGTGCGGACATGTCCAACGCTGCTCCGTGTTTTTTATTAATTTAAATTACTTAAAGGCATTACTTTGCGATTGAAGTACCTTAATTTGTTCCGCGTGTTTAGTGTCCGTGTTATAAAACAAGAGAATTTTAATTAATTCATTGTTTTTGTTGTATTTACGCGTTTTTTTTCCTTCAGAAATAACCACGTGGTGTGGACACGTGGTTATCTAATTTGTAAAATCTATTTTTTTCTCGCTTCTCTCGTGTTTAACGTTAATTTTAATATCTATGTTGTTCCGCGTTTTAGTTTTAACCTTTATAACAAGAGAATTTGTATTAATTCATTGTTTTTTGTTGTTTTTTAGGCTTTTTTCTTCATTGGAAATAGCCACGTGGTAACCTAACCTCAATATTCGTTAAGTATTGTGCGTCATTTATTTTTCCTACTTATTTAAATTCAGTAGTATTATTTTATTTCTTTTTCGTTCTCTTTTTAACTTCATTATTGATTTCATGTCTCGTGGCCCTTTTTTACTTTTTTGACCACGTGTTTTATTTCACCTGGCTGACAACCAGGATATTTTTAGTTGTGTGCAAACTTGGGTCAGTATGGCATTAGTTCACTGTGCTGTGATGTGGGCTCCTGTGGGCAAACGATGAGATAGTCATGCGAAGGCGCACTAGGGCTGACAATCCTAGTCGCCATGCTGTTGGAGGAGTGTCAGATGGCCCCTGCAGGGTTGCCAAAAGCTTTACCAGGTACAGTGGGAAACCACAGTGGCCTGGTAAAAGCAGACGTAAGAAAGGAGATGAATGGAATATTGCTACTTTGAATGTAAGAGGTATGAAAAATAAGGAAGAAGAACTATTGAAAGAGATGAATGAGAGAAAAATTAAAATTTTATGTGTGACCGAAACTAAAATGAAAGGTGAAGGAGAGAAAGTTCTGAGTAATGGAAATTTGTTCATTTACTCAGGTGTGAAAGATGGATGTCCTAGACAGGGTGTTGGTGTGATTGTTAGTGAATGTGTGAAGAGCTATATCAGGAATTATGAATGGATCTCCCCTAGGATTCTCCTAGTAAGGATCAAGTACGACAGAACGAATTTTCTACTGATAGCATGCTATGCGCCAGTAGATTCAGAATGTATGGAGATTAAAAATGAATTCTGGGATATGCTTGACGATAAAATCAGAATGAAAGACAAAGAAGAAAGGGTGATTCTGCTTGGTGACATGAACGGATGGGTGGGTAGAAGAAAGGAAGATTATGAAAGGGTAATAGGACCAAACGGAAGGGGTGTCATCAATGGCAGTGGGAGACGGCTTGTTGACATGTGTGTGGAGCATGGGATGTTTGTATCAAATACTTGGTATAAGCATAAAGACGTGCACACATACACGTGGTATGGGCCAAATACTCGCACAGTCATTGACTACATATGTATGGAAGAATGTATGAGAGGTGCCATAAGAGATGTCAGAGTCTACCAAGGTATATCCGTGGGCTCAGACCATCATCTCTTGTGTGCAAAAGTAATGATAGGCGAAGTAAAAGATAGGAAAAGAACGAAAGTGATTAAGATGAAAAGAGTGAAAGTGGAAAAATTAGATGATGAAAATGTCAGGAATGATTTTGAAGCTGAAGTAAGCCAGATTTTGAAATCGGATGAATGTAAGGAACTTGTGAAGAATGCATGTGTAGAAAAAATGTGGAAAACATTTAAAACATGTTTGGTTGAAAGCGCAAAGAAAGTATGCGGTGAAGTTACGATTGGGCATAAAAAAGGCAATGAATGGTGGAATGATCAGGTTAAACAAGCAGTGAAAGAGAAGAAAGAGAGCTATTTAAAATGGATTAATGACAGAAAGAATAAAGTGTTAGAGACTGAATACAAGGCGAAAAAATGGCTAGCGAAGAATGAAGTTCAAATGAGTAAGAGAAGAATGGAAGAAAAATTGAGTGAAAGAGCACAGAATGACTTCTCTGACAATAAAAAGATGTTCTGGAGCTGGGTGAGACAAAACAACGACAGTTGTAGGTCCACAACTCAGGGAATCAAAAATGTCAGCGGAGACATTCTGTGGAATAAAGACGATGTAAAAAAGAGATGGAAAGAATATTTTAACGAGGTTTTTGGTGAAGAAGAATGTGATTTAACTGTGAAAGGAGATTATGATGAGGGTAATGTTTTGAAAATATCGGAAGATGAAGTAAGAAAGGTCATAAAGGAATTAAAGAATGGGAAAGCTGCAAGTGTGGATGGTGTGAGACCTGAGATGATGAAAGCGGGGGGAGAATGTGTGATTGAATGGATGAAAGAGCTTTGCGAATTGTGTGTTAGTGTCAAGGAGGTTCCATCGGACTGGAGAGAGGCGGTCATTGTGCCAATTTACAAAGGTAAAGGTGACAAAAAAGACTGCCGTAACTTCAGACCGATTAGCCTTCTTAGTGTGCCAGGTAAAGTGCTATGCAAGATTCTTATCCATAGGGTAAGATTATCCACCCAGGAGAAGGTCTCAGATATACAATCTGGCTTTATGCCGGAAAGAGGTTGCGTAGACCAGATATTCGCGCTTCGACAGATAGTCGAAAAACAGCTAGCCGTAAATAAAAAGGTCTACGCGGCTTTCGTAGATCTTGAGAAAGCCTTCGACTCGGTGGATAGAAGTATGATGTGGTGTGTGCTTGAGAGGTATGGTGTGAACAAAGCACTTCTGAACGCGATACGCGCCATCTATCTTAATAGCAGGGCGTGTGTCAGGGTGGATGGAGAATACAGCGAGTATTTTAATGTGTACAAGGGTGTGAGACAGGGTTGCATAATGAGCCCATGGTTATTCAATATAATCATGGATCATTGTGTTAAACAAGCGAATCTGGAAGGGCATGGCATACAGATTGGAGAGAGAAAAGTCGGAGTTCTGCTTTATGCTGATGACGCAGTATTAATTGCTGATTCAGCAGCGGAACTTCAGGCAATGCTCTCTAGTCTGAACCATGCTCTGTGTGTGAACAAGTTGAAAATTAATGCAAGTAAGACGAAAGTACTGATTTTTGACAGAATGGATGAAAATGAAGAATGCACGCTCATGTTGAATGGTACGAAAGTTGAAATTGTGGATGAATTTAGATACTTGGGAAGTATGTTTGAGAAGAATGGAAAGATGACAAGAGAACTTGAGAATAGGATGTGTAAGGGCAAGCAAGTGGTCGGTGCAATAGGAAGAATAGCAAAGAACAAGCGATTGACGATGGATCTGAGAATGGCGGTACACAATGGCATATTGTTACCGACTTTGATGTATGGAAGTGAAGCATGGACAGTGAATGATAGCGAAATGAGTAAAGTATGTACGGTGGAAATGAAGCATTTGAGAAGCATGACAGGAAAAACTCTGAGGGATAGAGTTAGGAATGAATGGGTAAAAAAAGAATGTAATTTGAAAGAGGATGTGAAAGTTAAGGTACAAAAGAATGTGATGAGATGGTTTGGGCATGTGGAAAGAATGAACGATGATAGACTGACAAAGTATGTATACAAAGAAAGTGTGAAAGGAAAAAGAGGGAAGGGACGACCGAGAAAAGTATGGAGTGATCAGATTGAGGAGATTGTGAAAGAATGGGATATACAAAGTAAGCGTAAAAGAAGAAAATGCATGAAAAAGTTGATGGATATGAATGAATTGAAAGAGGTATGTAAGGATAGGAAAAAATGGAGGCAACTTTGCAGAGGCTCTGGCCACCCCTAGCGGAATGGCGACAGAGTTACAGTTACAGTTACAGTTACAGTTTGTCAAGGTGCTTATGTTTTTTGCAGTTATGGTGGTTACATTAATGCAACCTTTTAAATACGGAATCTTTGCCTTTGGATAACCAAAAAAAAAATCGATGAAAATCTATTCTCTTTAATAAAGGGAGGATAAAGTTGTTTGTTTCCTTTCGAAAATAAAACTCACATATAAAAGATAATCTTGTTTGAAAGCTTCTCATCTTCATGCACAACTCTTGACGTATTTTATTTGCCTTTCAACCCATCCATAATTCATCACAAAGTAAGTTCTTATTAATTAGTATTGCTGCCTATCAGCGGATCTCAAAGGAAAAAGTTTTGTGTTGAAAATCTTTAATCAACTTCATAAACGCAAAGTTAATGTTGAATAAGTGAAAACATGCAAATAGCTTGTAAAAATATTGAAAAAAAACATTTTTTATTACGTCTATAATCTATAATCTAAGTTGCAAGGATATATTCATTCAAAGCTCTCAGATGTATGCCCACAAACAAACACGTGTAGTTCGCGCTTACAAATGCTGAATGTGTTCTTACAAATAAAATCCAAACCTCAAACGAACATAAGCCCTGCAACTCTTGCCGACATTCCCTGAAACAGTACTACGTACGTACTAATGGAAATGGAAGATACAGATAAATACTGACACGTACTTTATTCTAGACATTCTTTTTCACAAATAATGGTGCCTTACATCAACTACTTACCTTGATGCTGGAGTTTCTCTGCTTTGAAGAAGGCAACATCTCATTAATTGTGAAGGTTTACAAACCCTTTGTGGGAATCGAACTATAGCCGTCTGGTTGTGGATGCAATCGGCCTGTCGGCCAACGACAATTAAAATATTCGCAGTCAAAAAGTTTTTCTAACTTTATTATTACCTCTATTAAATTCCTTCACTTATAGGTTGGTATGAGGCTGACCACCCATACTGTAACAAAAATGGTACACTTTGCCAATGTCACCCCTATGTCAGGGAAGGTCGGCAAAAGTTGTGGGGCTTATGTTCATTTGAGGTTTGGATTTTATTTGTAAGTACACATTCAGCATTTGTAAGCGCGAACAACACGTGTTGGTTTGTGGGCATACATCTGAGAGCTTTAAATGAATATATCCTTGCAACTTAGATTATAGATTATGATACATGCGGCATGTTTAAGCGCAAACTTTTACGTGTCTGCGTGTGGGAACGCATTTAACGTAACTCTTAATTGTAGCATATCTTTGCAACTTAGATTATATTTTTATGTAAAGTCGATATCAAAATATCCAATTCAAGTTTATTTGAACATCACCGCACTACTTTAATTGCTATTGACTTTCCCGAGTCCCGATGTTTCGTTGGAGTCCTAGACAGACCCCAAATGTAAGACTTAACGTTTAAGCTCAACCACAGAGTTCCGTCAGGAAAACTAAAACGTACCGTAGAGGAGCTATTTGAGTTTCCATACATTTTTGAGAAACACTGCGATGTTGGAGAGCTTACACGTGAAGCTATTTACTTGAAGTAAAGGGTAACCAATTTGGTTTTCAGGTACTGGTTTGAAATGACCGATCCACGCCTTTGTATTTCAATTGAGCTGCGGTTTTGTTGTAGGATAAAAGGAATATCTAAACAGAGAGAAACCATTAGACTAAAATAGTGAAGTTTCACTGGAGTTCCATCTGAGCAGGAACGATCATCTCGTACAGGCACATGTATCCATAAGCTGAGCAACATGGTGTTATAAATAATTGTAGGATTCAATTAAATAAATAAAAACTCTTTAGATTTTTTTATAAACTCAATAGGAAAAACCAAGTTTTAATTGACTTTTGTGCTCAAACGTTTTCGCTTAATAAGCCATCTTCAGGAGGCATCTAATCAAAATCTTAATCTAAGCTGGAAAAATATGTATCATTTGAGATTCATATTAAATGCATTCCCACATGCAGACACGCATAATTTCGCGCTTACACATGCCGCATGTGGACCTACAATAAAAAAAACCTAATCTCAAATGAACATAAGCCCTGCAACTCTTGCCGACCTTCCCTGAAACAGGGGTGACATTGGCATAGTGAACCATTTTTTACAGTATGGGTGGTCAGCCGCATACCAGCCTATCAGTCAAGGAATATATAGTTAAAAATATTTGTACTCAAAATTCAAAAGATTTTTTTTTTAAAATACGCAAAAAGTAATGTATAAAACTATTTATTTGGAGATGTGGAGAACAGGACCACTTGATTTTCACAAAAAAAAAACAAGTCTTTTTAATTTTTATTCTTTTTAACCCATTTTTTTTAAATACACATAAGTACTTTCATAGTATAATTTAAACTGTTGTAAATGTACTTTCTTACGTACTTATACAACCTCAATATTTTACCAAAAATAGATGGAAACTAAAACACCCACAAGCGCTGTTTTATTTTCCATACATTATTGGTAAAACACTTTAATTGAATCTACGCTAGTTGTTTACGTACTGGAGCCTCAAATAGACCCCAAATTCAGTGCCGTTTTTTGGAGGGAAAAGGCAAAAACTGTAGATGAAGGTAACTCCGTACTTATGTACTAACGATCTTTCGCTACGATCATCACTTTTTATGGAAATTTCACATTACGAGAAAATGTAGGGAGAGAACCTGTTCACGAGTACACAATCTTTTTTCGACGAACGTACCTATACCTACCTACAGGAAATAAGTGTCTCCCTTTTTTTGAAAAAATATATTAAGCTAGAGTTTTGGATCCTGCGAAATTGAAATATTTATAAATAAATACTGTCGCTGTGGTCAAACGGGTCAAGATGGTAACTTTGACTAGAGTGTTTGAAATAAAAAAAAAACAACACTGTTTTGAGTCATATGTCCGCTTGCGATTACTCTGAATCAACATATGCCATTTGTTTGTTACAATATGATTTTATTATTCATGAAAGATAATAAAAAATGATGAATAATTAATTGATAATTTTTATACCTCTTTCTGGCTAGACGAATTCAGTGTGATGAATTGAGCAACTTTTTATGACTTTTTTAAAACCAAAATCGAAAGAGATAATAAAATTAAGATGATTTTTTTGGCGAGCGCTGTTTTTGTGTGAATCAAACCTCAAGAACCCTCTGCGAGCTTGGTGGGCGCTATAGAAAGCACCAATTCTAAAGCAAGACCCAGTTACTGTAAAGCTGGATGGACCATTGGTGACCGGTCTTTGGTCAAAGGTTGCATGAATTTTACAACCCAGCGAAGAGCATATTTGATAAAATAAATGATATATTTTTTGCGCTCCACCGGGATTCGCGACGACCCAGTTACCCAGTTACTGTAAAGCTGGATGGACCATTGGTGACCGGTCTTTGGTATATATATTTTTATTATAAATGTTTTTTTTTGATCCATCGGGATTCGAACCCATAGCCTTCCATTTACGAGTCTGAAGCGCTTACCACTTATATACGGATAGGTTGAATATGCAATTTAACAAAAAAAACTAATCGTTTATTAACTCACAACCCATATTGCAACAGAGCAGAAACAAAACCGCGTGGAAGTAAAACTCGCTATCACCTGTGAACCATACCACGTGCGCCGTAATTTCTACTTTGATAATTTACTTTCCATGACCTCCCCTGCCACGTGTCAAATAAACCCCTCACTAAATTCATTTTGGCATTAAAGTCTGAAAGCTACGCGCGAAGGCCTAACGAGATTTTTTGCTAGCCTCAGCGCACAGTGGCCGCTTTAGCCAGTATACACGAATGGGAGCTTTTTGACAAGCCTAGCAAATAAATTAATTTTTGCTTGAATATTATTTTAACGGAACTCCGGCGTACCAATTAGTTTGATTATGTGTGAAAAGTAAAAGGAGAATGGGAAGGAATGAGTTCTATTCTATAATCTCCTATCTATAAACTAAGTTGTAACATAATCTATAATCTAAGTTGCGAATACATATATTTATTATATATATTTACAAGGATAATTTATTTGGAAGATATACAGATTAAAGAGCGTCGTTTTTTTGTGTGTCACACTTCAAGGGCCCTCTCAAATCACGGATAAGATTTTTTGTAAAGATGCGTCTTTAGTGCTCCCTTAAAGACAGTTTCTGCCTTCCTTACATTAGATGGTAGTCTGTTCCACTCCGTTGGACACGCAAACTGGAAAGCACGGTCCCCAAAATTAAAATTATTACACGGTTCTCAAAATATATATATAAATACATTATTTTAAATAAATTTGTAAAGAGAATTGCAATTCACCAACCTATTTTGCGTCTCTAGTTTGCTTTCACGTGAAAGCGGATGCTTGTGTGCATGCAATGCCCTTATTGACCCAGGGTCGAAATTATTGTCGATAGGACACGGTAGGGTTCGAACCGGCGTTAGTGTCATTAACGCAAATTCTAGAAATTTGAGAATATCTTGAGAATAAAAAAAAAAAAAATTAGGTGTGTCTTAAAAAAAAACACAACTAAGCTACACATATAGTGTAACTTCTTACCTGCGTTATCCCCCAAGGGGTTGCATGTGGCGATTCGGGGCCTATTTATTTTTATGGGTAAGGGGGCCGGCCTCACACCAACCACTTTGTGTTGAAGTGGGGGTTTCATAGCTCCCGGGAGAGCTGGTTTTCATTTCTTGTGAAAGCTGAGTAAACCTTGAGATCGAACCCTTGCTCTCGGCATGGAATGCAAGCATTCTACCAATTGAGTTATCGACCTTTTTACGAGCTCGGTCGTCGTTGTACAAAGCGACAATTCTCAAGCAAGACACAGTTGCTGTAAGCCTGGATGGACCTTTGGTGACCGGTCATTGGTAAAGGTTTATGATTTTTTCAACCCAGCGAAGATTAAATCTGAAAATATAAATGCTTTATTTTTTGTGCTCCGCCGGGATTCGAACCCACAACCTTCCATTCAGAGTCCGAAGTGTTACCACCTGAACTAAGGACCGGTCAACAATAGGGAGGAATATTACCGATTGTTTTTATTTAAGTTTTTATTCGATAAAGAGAAATTTTAAAAGGAGGTTAAAGGCTTTTATCTAATGTTAATTAATTGTTCATTAATTCCGATGTGAACGTATGAAATGAGCTTCTCCCCCGCCGGAAAACTTTTCGAATCAAACTTTAGGGATTACAAATGGCGCCGGAAAAACGGCGGCTGTTGTGCAATGGAAATTTGGAGGGAAAACTGGAAAAACCGAAACGGTGGAAATTTCAGTGAAAAGCTGCGGTTTTTGTTGGTAAATATGCCTGCGAATGTATGCTTTTTATTAGTTGAAAATTTTAAACACAAAAATAAAAATTGTGAAGGAGTAGAGTTAACTTGTTGGTGGATTTGTCTGTAAAATTTTAAAAAGATGTTTAATTAATATAGTATGGAAATATTTGGTTGTAAATGATTTTGGTGAAAATTACAAAAAAAAAACACAACAATTTAATTCTGATTAAAATGATCTGAAACATATTTTGTAAAAAAATATGTAACTGTAAATAAGATATTTTTATAAAAAATAGATTGATGAATATTTAAAATAGACTCGGCACAAATTCTAAAGACGACAAAACTCTTGCCACTTAGCTGAATTTCTAGTTAACTTCTGAGACTCGTATGTATTTATCGAAGGGAATGTCAAACATAAGCGTGGAAGGGTGAGATCTGGTAAATATGGATAGATCAAGAAAGCTAGATTTAAAATTGTTGGAGAAAGAGTGTGATGAATTTATAAAGAGGTGAATTAAGTATACAAAGAAAAAACAAAGTGGTGGCGCATCTGCAAAGGTATCGACCACCCCTAGAAAATTATTGGCTGGATAACCAAAGGTTTTATACATCTAAAAATAATAAAATGATCACACTACATTCTTCTTTACAAATGTAAGGAAATCAAAGTATTTTCAATTAATAATGAAAAGATAAATCACAAAGTTTTTCTTAACTAGTTGATTTCTTTAATCAAAAACAGGTTCAACTCGCTACATGCGACCCCTTCGGAGATAACGCCGGAAGAAGTTACGCAATATGTGTAGCTTAGTTACGTTTTTTTTTTGCGTAGCGCTTCCGATGTTATCACATCATTATCAAATGCTAGTGATAACATTGAAAGCGCTCCAGGAAATAAATCAACTCGAGAACTGTTCCTTGACTTATAGGTTGGTATGCGGCTGACCACCCAAGCTGTAAAAATGGTTCACTTTGCCAATGTCACCCCTGTTACAGGGAAGGACGGCAAGAGTTGCAGGGTGTATGTCCATTTGAGATTTTGTTTTTATTTTGTAGGTTCACATGAGGCATGTGCAAGCGCGAAATTGTACGTGTCTGGTTGTGAGAATGCATATAATGTGAATCTCCAATGTAACATATCTTTGTAACTTAGATTAGATTTGATTACAATAATGTAAAAATAGTTTTTCTAAGCTAGTTGATTTCTTTTCTCGAAAATAGGTTCAACTCGCCACATGCGGCAAGGAATTACGCTATGTGTGTAGCTTGGTTGCGTTTTTTTTTGCGTAGCGCTTTCGATGTTATCACATCATTATCAAGATGACGTGATAACATCGAAAGCGCTTGAGGAAATAAATCAACTAGTGAAGAATAACGTTGTGTTTATCTATAATCTAAGTTGCAAGGATAAATTAACATTTAAAGCTCTCAAATGCATGCCCACAAACAAACACGTGTAGTTCGCGCTTACAAATGCTGAATGTGTACTTACAAATAAAATCCAAACCTCATGAACATAAGCCTTACAACTTTTGCCGACCTTTCCTGACACAGGGGTGACATTGGCAAAGTGAACCATTTTTTTCAGGATGGGTGGTCAGCCTCATACCAACCTCTAAGTCAAGGAATACAAATAATAAATAACATTTAATGAAAAAAAGGACAAAACCTTAAAAGAAATCTGTACAAAAAAGTCAATACTTTCCTTTCCAAAACATGTAACAAATGAATAAGCCAACATTACAAATCAACATTGCAGATTAGCCGCCACTTTTTCCTGTCCTTATATATTTCTTTCATTTCATCCAGAGTCATAACCTTTTTCATACAAGCCCTCCTTTTATTATGACTCTGGATATCCCATTCATTCGCTATTTCAGAAATTTGATCGATCCATACTTTTCTAGGTCTTCCTCTACCACGACATCCATCTACATTATCTCTTTTATTTCTACTATTATTGACATTATCTTTACATTATTAATTTAAAATAATTATTCGCAATGTCAATACACAAACTCCTCAATTTTTAAAGTATTTTAACTTTATTATGTTTCAAAGCACTTTTCTTAATTTTGCATTAAAATTTATCTTTTGGCACAATCTTATATTTTTGTCTGTAAAAAAAAGCACACTCCGATATCAGAATTTGTGAGACAAATTACACCCCATTCAGTCCATATTTTTCATTTTCCGTTCGACTTTTAACGTTTCGAAATAATGACTAATCTGTTTACTTCGTACTGGCGAGATTTTCCCTGAAAGATAAGTGAGGCTTAACGTTGGAAAATATCGACGCTAGCTGGCAACACTGTACCCCAAGTATAACATTTTAAGTGTCAACTCAACGTTAACGTTTTCCAGAAAATGTAAGGAAACTATAACGCTGATTACAGGCGATGATCACGTATTCATGTATTTTTTCTTGTTGACGTTGAAAGTATACTTGAAAGTTAGTGGTGGAAAAAAGGAACTATATATTAGTATGGCACGTAATAACTGTCTGAAATTGTCAATATTTCATGTTCATTTGCAAATAACTGAGTACTTATTTTAGTTTTATTATTCAGAATGTGTTTTTGAATGTGAATGGGATTTGAGAGCTTACAATTTTTTTCTTTTTCTAAGTCTTTTTTTCTGTTATATTTATTTTCAGGTCTTGACATATTATTTAGTTTCTAAAGGGTGACACAATTCCTGAAGCTTAAGGACGGCTTTCTTTCATTTTTGTTCTGTTGTTTTATGCAGTCTATCTTTATATGTATAATCTTAGTTGCAAAGATATATTATATTCTATATAATAATCTATAATCTAAGTTGCAAGGATATATTCATTTAAAGCTCTCAGATGTATGCCCACAAACCAACAAGTGTAGTTCGCGCTTACAAATGCTGAATGTGTACTTACAAATAAAATCCAAACCTCAAATGAACATAAGCCCCACAACTTTTGCCGACCTTCCCTGAAACAGGGGTGACATTGGCAAAGTGAACCATTTTTTACAGTATGGGTGGTCAGCCTCATACCATATTCATATCAAATTAAATGCATTCCCATAAGCAGACACGTAGGTATAAGTTCACGCTTACACATTTGGACTAACAACATTAAAACCCAATCTCAAATAAACATAAGCTCTGCAAATTTTGCCGACCTTTTCTGAAACAGGGGTAAACTAAGCTACACATATAGTGTAACTTCTTGCCGCGTTTTCGCGAAGGGGTCGCATGCGGCGAGTTGAACCTATTTATTTTTATAGGTAAGGGGGCCGGCCTTACGCTAACCACTTCAGTTGAAGTGGGGGTTTCCCAGCTCCCGAGGGGACTGGTACTCATTTCTTGTGAAGGCTGAGTAAATCTTGCCGGTATTTTTATTATGGGGTTTGAAATAAACACCGAAATAGGAAATCATTTCTGACACCCTCCTCGGTGGGATTCGAACCCGAGCTCACGGGGTAGAATGCAAGCACTCTACCAACTGAGCTATTGACCGGACCATGGAGGGTGATATTGGCAAAGTGAACAATTTTGTTAACATAGTGAATAATCTATCCCATTGGTATTGTTTTTGACCAATAATTGAATATGAATCTGACCACCTAAAGTGTAAAAATTAGTTCGTTTTCCAATATCACTCATCTTTCCGAGCTGGGTGGCAAAAGTTGTGAGAAAATGTTCTTTTAAGTTTTGTGTTTTATTTTGTAAGTACATATTCAGCATGTGAGAGCGCGAACTTGGAGTGAACGTGAAGTGGGCATACATTAAATATAATACATCAATGCTAATCAATTATTACAACTTAGATTAAAGAAAGGCAGTTGTATTAAAAAAAATGCCCTCGCGGAAGACCAGACAAAAGATGGAAAGATAGCTGGGTTTCAACATTACAGGAGCTAGGAAACTCGGAACAAATAAGAGATGTAGATAGGTTCGGGTGAGAATGCAACCCAACGCAACTAAGCTACACATATAGCGTAACTTCTTGCCGCGTTATTCCCGAAGGGGTCGCATGTGTCGAGTTGAACCTATTTATTTTTACAGGTAAGAGGGCCGACCTTACGCCAACTACTTCAGATTAAGTGGGCATTTTCCAGCCCCCGAGAGGTCTGGTACTCATGTCTTGTGAAAGCTGAGTAAACCTGCCGGTACTTGATTTTATCGCTTGAAATAAACACCCCTCTGTAGGACTCCCCGAGCCCACAGCATGAAATGCAAGCACTCTACCAGCTGAGCTATCGACCTGACTTCTAAGAGAGAGAGAGGGAAGCGCGGAAAAAAAAGAAGAGAAGAGATGACTAAATAAGAAGAAGAAGGAAGACTTTAAAATGTGGGTCAATTTAATTCTAAAATTTACATCCGAAAAAAATAAAAGGAAATAGCTACGAGTAGAACAAGAAACAGAGGTCGTTTACGAGGAAACCTTTGAGTCAAAAATACACTTTCCTTAAATGCAAATTCTCTTCAAGGCAAAAACAACCTGTGTTTTTTAATTGTACATCATCTGCTTCAGTTAACCGAAACACCCTGTATTTTCCCCAAGTAGGCTTAACCCTACGTTAGTCCCAACCTTTTGGCGTCTTTGCCCGAGCGCAATGTGACAAAAACACACCTGAGAGTATCCTCAAACCTTCCTGATACCCGTCTTGTATGTCTGTGTCAGAAGGACCCATAGCACATGGATGCTCATACAAAGCTTTATGCTTTCTCAAGTGGCGGAAGACCTTCCCGTGAAGTAAAAGAAACAAGAATCTTTAGGTCAGAGGCGTGTCCATGACTCTAAAAGTAAATGGTTCGATGTCACTGAAGCTAATAACATACCTCGGATGGCACTCCTTGTGGGATTGTTGCTAGATCACGAGTAGCGTGAATAATGATACAAAACATCATGTTGGTGTTACCTCATCCTCTTTTTTTATACATACTGTAAGCTGCAGATATATATTAAAGGATTTTATTTAATTTACACCTACAGACAGAACCGTCTAAGTTCTCACTTGTAGATGTTGCATATTTACTTACAAAAAACAAACCTCACCACGTTGATGAGAAATCAGTGGGGAAACCATTGATTTCTCGTAAATGTCATTTAACAATGACCTTGTTTAGGATCTGGATTGAAGAAGTACAAAATGTTGTATTACACTTAAAGATTTAATTTATAAAACATCATTTATCTTGCAAAGTTATAACACACACACAACAGAATCAACAAATCCTTTTTGTGTTCTTTCGGGTTTGACCATGTTCTATTTGCAGCTCCTAATCTGCCGACGTTTCGCCTTCACGAGCAGAAAGCATCCTCAAGGCGAGTTATCAAAGCGGTTAATCAAGGCGAGTTATCAAAAATAAAACATGGTCAAACCCAAAATAACAAAAAAACGATTTGTTAATAAACACCGGCCATGAATGAAAGTGAAAGTTTTAATTAATTAAATAATACACTGTTTTAATTCACTAAATTTTATTTTAAAAAAGTCAAACGTTTTCGCCTAAAAAGGCATCATCAGGACAATGACAATTAAATTTTTAATTTTTAATTTTTAATTTTTAATTTAATTGTCATTGTCCTGATGATGCCTTTTTAGGCGAAAACGTTTGACTTTTTTAAAATAAAATTTAGTGAATTAAAACAGTGTATTATTTAATTAATTATACAATGGACTTTCACTGTGTGAACTACCAAACCCTAAAAAATATTGAAAGTTTTAAACTTCATTTACAACAGACTCAGACTGATTGTAGTAAAATTACTTCTCTTTTTATTCCGTGGAATCAAGCTCCTCCGAAAATTTTAGATGGATTTATTTTGCAGTCATCGGCCACTTGCTCTACTTGTTTCTGGAAGACCTCTAGGAGCCAAAAAAATACTTATTTTTCTTTCAGATTAGGGTCAGGTCCCCCTGATGTCTGCTATCAAAGGCAAGAATGTCCACTCCTTATCTCTGGTCAATCTCGTGAATTACCGATCATCATTTTTCCTCGATCTTTCTTCCAATGATCAAATGCAACAGTCCATTATTTTATAATTTAATCTAATCTGGGTAGCAAAGATATGTAACATTGGGGACTCGCATTATATGCATTTTTACAAGCAGACACGTATAAACTCGCTCTTAAACATGCCGCATGTGGACTTACAATATAAAAACCAAAATCTCAAAAGAACATGCATCCTGCACTCTTGCCGACCTTCCCTGGAAAAGCCTGGGCAAAGTGAACCATTTTCTACAGCATATGTGGTCACCTGCATACCAATAAGCCGCATACCAAAGCTAGGTACATATTTGAAGGGCAAATAATACTACGTGTGCCTACTTTTTTGCACAAACGTGCCCAACAGAGGGTTAAAAACTCAAGCGGAACGTATTCCTAAAAAGGTACGAACACAAAAACACTCACTAACGGCGATGTTTTAGTTTCTTGTGTGTTATTTGGTAAACGCTATGGCTTAGTTTGGACCTAAAGTTTTATACTTGACGGATTCGCATCACTCGTATTCATCCCTCTACCCTCTGTGTTCCTGCCAAGACAAGAAAGAAAGGGCGGCACTCTGAATTAAACCGGACCGGGATGCTGGAAAGAAATGCGACCACTTATTTTCTTTCCTCCCGTGAAACATACCTCAAGTAATAAAACGTCACGTTCAAACTCAACGATTGCGTATACAGAGAAAATATATAAAAACAAAAACACCCGATAGAAGTTGTATTTTAGTTTCAATATTTTTTTTTTTTTGGTAAACGTAATGTTTTATACCTACTTGGGGTGAGGGTCCGCACGAGTGAGGCGGGTGCCGCAGAGTAAATAAGATTTATCCGGCAAGGTTTGCGCAGACTTCAGAAAAAAGGGACACAATCGCTGTCACTGACTGTTTAATAACGCTACGTGCAAGTGAGTTTTGTGCCTGTAGTACGAGTTTTAACAAAATAAGGTCCTGGAGATGTCAGACATGATTTTACATTTTTGCATTTTCTATGGTCCAAGTCATAGTATTGTTATTATTTTTCATAAAAAAAAACATAGAAATTCGCTTATTTAGGAACACTAGAAATACCCCATGTACACTTAATTGATTGGTGTATGGCTAGTTTCCTTAAATGTGAAAACATAGTAGGTGTTATGAACGAGGGGGTTGAGGCACATGTTCGACTAACGTATTTACAACAAAATAACGTTGGTTCGAATCTGCGTCTGGCCCACTTGACCATTACTTTGACCCTGGTTCATCAGATGCATTTTGACCGGTCCGTAATCTAGTGGTTAACACTTCTGACTAGTAAACGGAAGGTTTTCGGTTCGAATCCCGGCGGAGCACAAACAATATACCATTTATATTTTCATATATATGCTCTTCTTGGCTAGTGAACCATTTTCTAGAGCATGGGTGGTCAGCCGCATACCAGCCTATAAATCAAGGAACATACACAACAAATTACATTTTTAAAAGCAAAATAGATTAAAGATTATAGAACGCTTCTTTTAAGCTCAGTTTTAAAAAAAAAAAATCGTGAACATAAACATTAATTCAGATATGAAAAAGTACATGTACAGTTTTCACGTACTTTATTTTGCGTGGGTTGATAAAATAAGGTAGTTCTAAAAAGACAGTTTGTATAAAAATAGTCCTTTTTGTTACATGAAAATGTGACATGAAAAATGTATATTGAATATTGCAAAAGATAAATAGACCTTTAAAGTCACATTTACCGTAGGCTGTTTTTTCAACCGGGTAAGTTTTTTTATGGAGCGTTTTAAAGGAACAATGTTAGCCACATATTTACATACAATTCATACGACTACCCTTTTTTTCAAGTGAATGACGTAGGCAACGTATAAATGTAGATATATAAGTTTGTATAGATATACAGTTAGTACAGGTCTATAGTCTAGAATGTAAAGCTACTGACTCGTGAACCAAAGGACCCAAGTTCGATTCCCGGCGAAGATCAAAAAAGATATAACTATTTATTTTCAAAGACCGTTCGCTCAAAGTCTTGCTTGAGAATAGCGACGACCAAGCTTGCAAGGGGCTCTTGAGGTGTGTTTTACACAAAAACAGCGCTTAGCGTTATCATCAAAATAAGATATGAAACATCAAATAAATTGTATGGATACTTTTATTTTATATTTTAATGAAAATCTTTACCGGCTTAGACAAAAATCAAAGGAAATTGAGTTCAATTCCCAGGAAAGAACATAAAAATATCATTGAATTCACAAAACTTTTCTTTCTGCGCTGGGATGAATAAATTCGTTACTAAATAAGTATCTTCTCCAGAAGCTTCACTGGCTCCGTATACCGGAGCGCATCGAGTTCAAAGTGTGCACGATGGTCCACAAGCTTTATTTGGAAAAACACCCAAATATCTCGCTGATTTAATCAAACCAGTCACCCTCGGCAAAAAAAAGCCTAACACTGAGCTCGGCTGAGACTGGAGCCAAATCAAGGATTGAAGAACCTATAAGAAGAGTTAATACAATGTTTTGAGAGCGTGCATTTGCAGTTGCTGGCCCTCTGGCCTGGAACCACCTGCCACATCATGTGAGAGAGCTAGAGGACCATGGAAAGTTCCGGAATACGCTGAAGACAAGCAAATTTCTGGCATCGTTTGCACCAGCGCCCTTGGAGTGACTACATACATCACGAAACGGCACTATAAAGAAATCATCAACTCATCATCATCATCAACAATACAAAAACTGTTTCATTTTTGAGAACTTGGCGCTTTCTATAGGACAACGAAGCTAGTAGACGGCTCTTGAGGTATAATTGCGTGCAAAAACAGCGCTGTTTATCAAAAATATATCGGCCTGATATTTTATTAATTTATTCGTTGAGCTTTACAGTGAACCTACAACATAAAAAACAAATCTCTAATGGGCATACACCCTGCAACTCTTACCGTCCCTCCCTGAAACAGGGGTGGCATTGGCAAATTGAACCATTTCTACAGCATGGGTGGTCAGCCGCACACCAACCTATAAGTCAAGGAACAAGTCGTATAAATGCAAACGCCGTCAACTTCTTACGCGATGATTTTGAGAAAAATAAACTTGTGTTTTTAACGCAATTTAAACCAGTTGGAGATGACGGCGTTTATCCCGAAGGATTAAGTGAGGTTTTCATCAAATTGCACACAGCAAATGATTTGTTACACTACGCAGAATCAAATTCAATAATTATCTCAAAAATCATAAAATTTGGAGATGACGGCGTTTGCAGTTATACGACTCATTTGTCTTTAATAAAGGCAAATATTTTTTTCAACCAAGTGTACCACATATAAAAATAATTTGAATCTGGTACCTTCGGATGCTACGAAGCTAAAACGTTTACCACTATACTACGAACGGTCGGTAGATTAATAAACAGATTTATGTGGCGAAACCTTAATAATGGCAAATATTCTTTGCCGTTTGAAAATCGAAGATCGTGCTTCCGATTCAGTTTTAAAAAATAAATAAACTATTAGAAGTCCTTGAAATACTACATTTTTATCGATGAAATACAATTCTATATCGTTGCCGTACCACTCTTGAAATGCTGTGAACTAAAGATGGATATCTAACTATATGTGTATAGGAATGTAGAAAGATAGATATGTATATTTGTGTAGATATATAGATAGATAGAAAGAGGGCAAGCCCTCAAGCGGGAATATATGTCACAATTTAAAATACTTTATTGCCTGTATCTCGGAAAATACATCCTCCACCCTGCCAATAAATAAAATACTCCCACAAGAAAGCAGAAAGTAACGTTTTTTAATATTGTTGTTTACAAAACCGCAAGAAAAATTGGGTTAAACATAAGAAAAACAAAAAGCCTTTTAAAATAAACATGGAAATTTGAGTAAATCATCTTGAAAATATTTTTAAAATATCTGCTTTATCTGGCTTGTGAAGCAGAGGTGGTCGTATCGTGATTTGATTTTTTGTATACCCGTAGTATTTCCAGCATTTTATTAATAAGTTTAGCAGAAAAACAAAGAAAAAGGTTGGTTGTAAGACAGCAGTAAAATTATGTTAAAAAAATACACGTTCATACAAATGCTGAATGTGTACTTACAAATAAAATCCAAACCTCAAATGAACATAAGCCCCACAACTTTTGCGGACCTTCCCTGACACAGGGGTGACAATGGCAAAGTGAACCATTTTTTATAGTACCTATGTGTGGTCAGCCTCATACCAACCTATAAGTCAAGGAATTTTTCCTGTTTGAATGATACCTTATCCAAATGATTTTTATGCTTGAGTAAGGAAGTACTAAAAAGGAAATCATCGTGTTGTGGTGAAAACAGAATTTCTGATTTTTTGTAAAATATATATACGCAACGCAACGCAACTAAGCTTCACATATAGTGTAACTTCTTGCCGCGTTATCCTCGAAGGATTTCGCATGTGGCGAGTGGAACCTATTTATTTTTACAGGCGGGGGAGCCGGCTTTACGCCAACCACTGCATTTGTAGTGGGGGTATATTGTGTTTAAATTTATTTCGTTAAAGTTCAATTGAGAACAAGGAGATGGTTCGGGCCTTTACAAATAATAAAAGTTGAGTAACTTAAAAAAAAATCACACAATCTCTACCTTCGAACCGTCACCTTTCATGGTTTAATTAGATATTATGTATGTAGAATATTTCTGCTAAGGTTTCCTCTGCTAAGTTTGAGTGTAACTTTGAGTTTGGCAATCTTCTGTGGAACGACTTAAGTTGTGGATCAACTGAGCTCAGCTTAAGCGACTTAGTGTGAAACTTGCACTTAGCTAGTCATGAGGAACTTTCTCCTTTGATATAATTTATGAACCCGAGAATAAAGAATATCATCCCCTTAATTGTACGGATTTTTTTTTTGGGTTTATCTAGGTATGGTACCATTAAGCTTTGCCTTTGAATGCAAGCGTTCTATCAACTGAGCTTCCAACCTGACCGGATTTTTGTACAAGTTTGTATAATGTTTTATCCAAATTGTACAGATAATAAGCATGTATGCTCACAAGCAGGTACATGCTGGATGTGTATTCACTAAACCCATTTTTAAAAGAACATAAGCCTTGCAAGAAACACCGAAATAATTTCTGACACTCATGCTGCGGATCAAAACCTGGGGGGGGGGGGAAGTCTCATCGCCATGGTAATTCCTACCTACCGAATATCGGTAATATTTGTATGAAGAGCTGTCAATCCAAGATGGCCGCAAGTGAACAGCTGATTAATCTTAGTACAAATATTACCGATTCGTTAGGTAAGAATTGCCGTGGTGATGAGATCCAGAGTCATAATAAAATAAGAGCCTGTTCAAACAGGCTTATGAAAAAAAAAAAAAAAAAGATCATGACTCTGGAGGAAATTAAAGAAGTATGTTAGGACAGAAAGAAATGGCGGTTGATCTGTACCTAATCTTGGCGGCTAGGGTTTGTTAAATTGGAATTTGTTTTCTGTTTAGTTTTGATGATATTATTATTTGCTGATTTATAAAATGTGTTCGTCGTGTATGTTCCTTGGATTATAGGTTGTTATGCGGCTGACCACCCATGCTGTAAAAATGGTTCACTTTGCCAATGTCACCCCTGTTACAGGGAAGACGGCCGGAGTTGCCGAGTGTATGTCCATTTGAGATTTGGTTTTTATGCTGTAGGTTCACATGAGGCATGTGTCAGGTTGTGAGAGTGCATGTAATGTGAATCTCCAATGTAACATATCTTTGCAACTTAGATTAGATTAGATTAGATAAGATTAGATGAGACTTCCAGCCCTGGCTTATTGGCTTAGAACGCTAGCGTTCTGACAACCAAGCTATCTATCAGAATGCCAGTAAGTACATTACAAAAATTACAAAATAATAAGCACAAATAAGTACCTACATTACAAAAATTACAAAACAGGGGTATGAGATCTATTTTGAATAAAAAACTTGACTGTAAAATAAATTAAATAATAGATACGTTAGATTAGACATTTAAGAAAATTAAAAAAATGATTGCTTTTATTTTTATACACAAACTAGCAGTACCCGGCGTGTTTCACTACGCCATTTGGGCATGTGGTATCAATTTTTTTCTACAGATAAAAGAGGAAACAACAGGATCAAAAAAAAAAGTGTGCTAATCGGAATCAAGCTTCACACAATTTATCTCTAGGTTAATCTTCACGTTTTCTAAAACAAAGGTCTAGGTACAACTGTTAAGCAGCAGAGCCAAGCATAGGGAAAATCGATTGCGGTGCTCCATTTATATTTAAGATAAAAAAAATCGGCTATGTAACGTCACTCATCTAATCTATTCTAAGTTGCATGGATATAATTGTTACATTTGGAATTCACATTAAGTGCATGCCCACAAGCAGACACGTATAAGTTCACACTTGCACATTCTGCGTGTGAACCTACAACATAAAAACCCAAATCTCAAATGAACATACACCCTGCAACTCTTTGCTGACCTTCCCTGAAACAGGGGTGACATTGGCAGAGTGAACCATTTTCTATTTATAGTTGGTCAGATGCATATTGACCTATACAAGAAAAGAATATAAACAATAAATTAAATTTTATAATCATACAATTAAAGAACTAATCTATAAAATTCACTATACTCTTTGAGCAAAGTGAAGAAATAAATGTATTCCAAACAATCAGGAATATTTTTCAATGTAACCGCACTGTGAAACGTATGCAGTTGGGGAAAATGCTTCATACAATATGATGCACTTAAGTGTTTTTTCAACTATCTCCATAAAAGTGTTTAATTTATGTTGAATTTTTGACTCCCTGTCCTGTCTTTATCCCGGCCAAGTGAATTCACATTTTTTCCCCACATTTAAAATGTGCTCTATCCATTATTTCAATAAGTGAAAGTTTTAGGTAGTGCACACGGAACATTTTCTATTGACAACAAAATTGTAAGTCGCACGGCCGGGTTAGGTAAAAGGCAAACATTTTGTTTATCTTGGTTGCTTTGGACCATTGTCACATAGAAGAAAGACGTTTAACCGCCGAGAAAAAAACGATCTTTAAATTTGTGGTGAGTATATAATTTTACAGAAATGCGTTTTTTGAAAAAACAACTATATTATGTATATTTTTATTAAAAGTATGTTTCAATAAAAGGTTTTAATAATAAAAATATATTTCAATATGGTCTTCTAGTTGTGACCTACGAACTTTCGTTTATCGTATTTTTTATAAGTGCGGGATATAAAAGCTTTCTTACATTTCTAAAATTCAACTTGGAATACTTGAATAACATTTTTTGATTTGGAACTTTTGTCTAGGCCAGGGGTCGGCAACCTTTTGAGTCGGAAGAGCCAAAAATTACAATTTACAAATTTCAAAGTTTTTCCTTGACTTATAGGTTGGTATGAGGCTGACCACCCATACTGTAAAAAATGGTTCACTTTGCCAATGTCGCCCCTGTTTCAGGGAAGGTCGGCAAGAGTTGCAGGGCTTATGTTCATTTAAGATTGGGTTTTTATATTGTAGTTCCACATGCGGTATGTGTGAGCGCGAAATTATGCGTGTCTGCTTATGGGAATGCATTTGATGTGAATCTCAAATGATACATATCTTATTTTGGATTTGGATTTGTAAAGAGCCACAAATGTTTTTTTGCCAACAATAAATAGCGTCGATGGGGCGGGGGGAGGGTGGGGGGTGAAAAGCGAGTACAAGTAGCGGAGAGATCGTTAATCGATTCAGAACGATTTAGTTTTTTTCGATCAGAAGTATAATTCTGCGTTTTTTTTTATATTTGCGTATGAAGCTAAAGAGCCGTAACTTCACACCCAAAGAGCCGCATGTGGCTGGTGAGCCGCAGGTTGCTTACCCCTAACCAAACCGATATCGATCCACCATATTTGTAAAAAGTCCGGTCTATAGCTTAGTTGGTAGAGTAACTGCATTCCATGCCGAGATCTCGAGTTAGAATCCCACTGAAGTTGTCAGAAATTATTTCTCGTTTCAGTGTTTATTTTAAACCCAAAATAAAATACCGGCAAGGCTTACTCAGCCTTCATAAGAAATGAGTGTCAAGCCACTCAGGAGCTGAATAACATCCATTTCAAGTTGGCGTAAAGTAAAAGTTACTGGGTTGTTCATTTTAGATTTGGATTTTAAATTATGAGTAGGTACACATGCAGCATTTGTAAGCGTGAACTTACATGTGTCTACTTGTGAGCATGCATTTTATATGAATCTTTAATGTAAATGTATATTTGCAACTAAGATTATGTATTGTAGTTGAATATAATGGTCTTCTTCTATTGGGTGGTTTCAAAATTTACCGACCTCGTTGCAGAAATATTGAGAATTGAGAACCATTGTTTATTTGATCACCATCAAACTTCACAGAATTTATTCTAAAAATATGTTACATGTTTCCTGAAAATTTCGTCAAAATCGGATGAGCGGTTTATGAGTCTATAGGGAACATACATACATACATACATACATACATACATCCTTCTTTATAGATATAGATAGATAGATTGCATTCCATGCCGAGATCTCGAGTTAGAATCCCACCGAAGTTGTCAGAAATTATTTCCCGTTTCAGTGTTTATTTTAAACCCAAAATAAAATACCGGCAAGGCTTACTCAGCCTTCATAAAAAAATGAGTGTCAAGCCACTCAGGAGCTGAATAACATCCATTTCAAGTTGGCGTAAAGTAAAAGTTACTGGGTTGTTCATTTTAGATTTGGATTTTAAATTATGAGTGGATACACATGCAGCATTTGTAAGCGTGAACTTACATGTGTCTACTTGTGAGCATGCATTTTATATGAATCTTTAATGTAAATGTATATTTGCAACTAAGATTATGTATTGTAGTTGAATATAATGGTCTTCTTCTATTGGGTGGTTTCAAAATTTACCGACCTCGTTGCTGAAATATCGAGAATTGAGAACCACTGTTTATTTGATCACCATCAAACTTCACAGGATTCGTTCTAAGAATATGTTACATGTTTCCTGAAAATTTCGTCAAAATCGGATGAGCGGTTTATGCGTCTATAGGGGACATACATACATAAATATACATACATACATACATACATACATACATACATACACACATCCTTCTTTATAGATATAGATAGATAGATTAGAAAAAAATATGTTACCTCAGTATTTGAAGAAATTTTTAATATAAGCAGAGATATTCATAAATTTAATACCAGGAAAAAGTTTAATTTAAGGAAACCAAAATTAAAAAGTGTGAAATATGATAGGGGCGTTTTGCAAAAAAGACTTGATTATTATAATAATTAACCAGTAGAAATAAAAGATTGAAATAAAATTTAAAAAATATATATGCGCAAACCGGCCTTAACATAATTATTAATTATTTTGTTTACTTTTGTTTGTTGTTTATTATTATTTTATGATTTTGTATTTTATTAAATTAAGTTGTAATCAGCAATTAGGTAAAATAAAATAATCTATTTATATATAAGACAAACAAATAAAGTAAACATCTTTATTCGAGGACACTAATAACTAACATTTATAATTCCTAACAAAACAACTTCACGAGACCACAACATTCTTAGGAGTTTGCGCTAAGAACTTATTACTTAACAAATGAAACACCAGAAGTGGGTGAGAACTTAACTTTAGTATCAACATCAACCAAGTCTGCGGCGCTAAGCAGTGGACCAACTTCTGATGGCTCTGACCCAGTATAGGCTGTCACCTACCGGCATGCCAAACAAACTTCCACCGGCCTTGATGGAAACTTGCTTCTAATCATAACAGTCTCAATAGCAAGGCATAGTATTACATCGAAGGGAGATCTGTACATGTAAAGCGTCGCTGTTCCACTAAAGGTGGCCAGTACCCTTTCAGAATCTCTTCCACTTATTCCAATCCTGACAATTTTGTTTAACTTCGGTGATTCCTTGGTTAGGTTGGTATGAGGCTGACCACCCATACTGTAAAAAAATGTTCACTTTGCCGATGTCACCCCTGTTTCAAGGAAGGTCGTCAAGAGTTGCAGGGTTTATGTTCATTTGAGATTGGGTTTTATACTGTAGATCCACATGCGGCATGTGCGAGCGCGAAATTATGCGTGTCTGCTTGTGGGAATGCATTTAATATGAATCTCAAATGATATATATCTTTGCGACTCAGATTTAGATGACCGGACGAGAACCGGTGCGTTCAAAATGGTAATGGTATGTTTCCTATTTTGTAAACAATCCAGCAGAGTGACGAGCCAATTATTTTTCAGCAATTTTTTTCCGGCTGGATTATTTTCAAAATTTGTCATTTTTTCTGTTTATTAAAAAAACTTGGAAATAAAGTAGACAGTATAAAAGTTATACAAGTTCGTGATCGTTAACCTATTCCCGAGGGAGCAGGGAGGTTGTTATACCAATAAGGCTGTGAACCAAATTGTTGTTTAATCGTTTTTCCCGACATTGGAGACTTATATTCGGCTTACAAGTTGTCATTTGAAAAATAGCAACAACATAAATACTCAACAATCGCGTTAACAGTACCCCTAGTATCAAACATGAGCTAAATTCTCTGCCATGAAGTAAATGCACAAAAAACATACACGAAATCATTTCTGACACCCTCGGTGGGATTTGGACCAGAACTGACGGCATGGAATGCAAGCACTCTACCAACTGAGCTATCGACAGGATGCCATTCCATGGTTTTAAAATTAGTAAAACTTACAAAATAACCATGCATGTTAAATTTTATGCGGGACTTTAGAATTCCCAGAAACAAATGTTAGACTTTTAACGTCTGTCGTAGAGGAAACGTGGCGACATTAGGTTTTAAGAATCGAGCAACCGCTGCTGCATACAAATGCGGAAATTTAACGTAAGTACGATTTATAAAACTGCCATTTAAAGAAACATTTGTCGTGCGAGAATTCAAAAGGTTTTCGCCAGAAACAACGTTTGAGTAAAAAGGGATTTTTGAGTAAAAAAGGATTTTGGAGACGATTAAGTACATTTTAATTATTTCTGTACTTCCTCAGTAAAGATTCGCCATCATCTTAATCTAATCTGAGCTGCAAGGATATATAATATAAATTAAGATTCATATAAAACGCATTCCCACAAGCAGACACGTAAAAGTTCTCGCTAGCACATACCGCATGTGAACCTACAATATAAAAACCTAATCTCAAATGAACATAAGCCCTGCATTTCTCGCCGACCTTCCCTGAAACAGGGGTGACAGAAGTTGGTCTTCACGGCAAAATGCTTGGAGCGACTAATCGCTCTCCACACCATTGCAGTTCATATTCGTATATACAGGTACAAAAGAGATCTTTCTCGCATATTCCGGATCATTCTTCGATTTCTCGCTCACACCAGCACGCCGTTCTATGCACTACCACCATCATGAACTGCTTCCAGATTGTTCTACCCACACTATCGTACTTGTATAGATGCGCGTAGGTACTTTGATTTCATAGTTAGTAACAATACTTTGTGCGCTGGATATTAAATAATCAAATTCACAAAAAAGTACTAATCATCGTAGTAACAAAACCACATTACAACTTCAATTTAACGTGAAAAACTTTTCCATTCTTGAAATTTTGTCTGTATATTAAATTACCATTCTCCCTTTATAATCTTTTCATTTTATTATTTATCCATTCTTTTTTAGGGCGTGAATCTTTATGATAGGTGTGAAAATTATCACAAATTTCTGATGCACGAAAAACAGCTCTTTTGCTTGCATGTTTGGAGTCAATAAAAGTACCGCAAGTACAAAGGGTAACGCTTAAATTTAACCATACAATTTCACTGAAAATGTATGTACACTAATAAAGCACTCACAGTAATCGTTTTAGATTGTATTCATATTTAGGTGGACGCTTCGGTTGCGTTTAAACGCGAAACTTTATACTAGGGGTATACAACTTGATAATTACCCTAACAGATAATGCGAGAACGTAAAATGGAGGACTTTTGTTTGTGTTTTTTTTTCACCAAACCAAAAATAATGCTTTGAAATTTAAATATAAATTTTCCCTTTTTAAGAATAAAAGGGAAAACCACAATGGCGTGTGTGGTAGAAAAAAAAGTCACCTAAAATTTTACTTACCTACATGTGCCTGTTTGTGGGCATGCATTTAGTATGAGCCTTAAATGTTAACATATTTTTGCAGCTTAAATTATAGATTACAGATTATAGTGTAGTAAACTACGCGAATACAGAATAAATTAAATATTATATTACAAGGGTAACCTGTTGTGCAAAAATGTGTTTTAATTAAAAGGAAGTCATGTGAAAAAATACTTAATTTTAACAAATTCATAAATTAGATGTGTGCTAGCTACCCAATCACGCAAACTTTGAAAAGGTCATTAATCAACAGTGTGTTTTTGGTGACCTTTAGTTGCGGTGACCTTAATATTTAGGGTAGTCATAAATGCCATGGAGAATTATGACCCTAGGTGACGAAACACTTTTAGGATTGTTGATAAATTGATTAATTTACTTTTCATGAAAAAACAAAAAGTAAGGAATTACTCGTTGTAATTTTATATTTTAAAAATGTATTAAAAAATGTGTTGTATGGAACCAAAACGTACATCTAGAATTTTTGTATAAAATTAGGTACATGTGTAAAAGGTGTCTGCTTGTGGGAATGCATTTAATATGCATCTCAAATGATACATATCTTTGCAACTTAGATTGATTTGATTTGTAAAAGACTAGAGAATGGCATTTTCTGTCTTTCCGCATATTTATCTAATTTCATAAAAAGTCCTAGATTGCTGCCTTTGGTTCAATAAACAAGTTCAAATTTATTTTGCATTTCTATATATCACGGAAACAATATTTTATTTACTTAAATTTTTGTTGTTTAATGTTACCTGAAGAAAAAAAACTTCAAACGAAACATTATAAGAAAAAAAAAACTTTTTTTATTATAAACTTGTTTAAGATAAATAAATAAATCAATATTCAATACTACAGTAATAGAAACTTTGGTAAAAAACCAATAGAATAGATACTTATTGAAAAAAATGTAATGAATGAATATTTCGCTTACCACACTTCAAATCAATATGGCCTTTGATCTTGATTTCTGATTTCACGTAGAATTAGTTCCACAAATATTTTCACTTTTATTTTTAAACATTAAAAATATAAGTTTTTTCCAGCTTTTATATTCACTTAATTGAAGTCATACACAGCCTTATTCATTAGATTGGTAGGGCCTTAAACCAGAGTTAAACTCACTTAAGAGTGTGGTAAAATTTACTTTAAACTAGTTTAAAATAAAACCCTAGTATAAACAAGGGAGACTATATGTTCTTGTTGGCTAGTTTTTTTTCAAAATACTGTTTTTTAATAAAAGAAAGTGAAGAATGTTTTTGATTTACTAAAAGTTTATCCAACAATGAATTGCTGTTAAATTATTTTAATTACCATTAGTGATTAATCGACTAACTATTAAAATTATTTTATAAAAACTAAACACGACTTCCATTCACTTGTAAAAAATAATTGTTTTGTATAACTTTGAGTTGCTGAGTAACTTACAAACTTCCAACGTTTACTCTATTTACAAAACAACTACTTACTTTTATTATCTACTTATTTCAAACCTCTTATTGTTTTAAATACAACCAACCAACCAAAAGTTTCTAACTTTTAAAAACAACAGAAACAAGTTGTATTTTTCAATAAAACAAAGTTTTTTACAAGTTTAAAAAAATAGCTTACACACAAAAATTCACATGTTTTTCTTAATTACAATTTAAATTAATTTATTAAATAAGAGAGAGTATTTATTTTTTGTAAATTAATACCTATATCTTGTGTTTTACAACGAGTTTTTGAGTACAGATACGCGAATAAAGGATGCACGACCGATCACGACGAAGGCGGTACATATACTGAAATTTCTATGTACAGAGCTCACAGACTAAAGCGATTTTCCTTCCTCTAGCGCCTGATGGTTAGGCAATACACTCTCCTTTTACTGAAATTCAAATCATAGGTATTTTCAAGTACAAACAATAGGGTATTTGCAATAGTGAGGAATTTGGTAAAAAGTGTATAATTTTGTTAGATTACGATAAGCATATAAACAAGGGCCTAATTTCAAGTCCAAAATAAATTTATATAATTTTTAATTTGAAAAAGATTTTTTGAAAATTTTGACCGGTTTTGAAACGGATGTGCGATCCGTCAACGAAATTTGTAGCCCCCGCGACGTCATTTTCTTGTATCGACAACGCTGCTGGTATTGCGATGGCTATAAAAAGTCAAAGAAAATGACGTCACAGCCGAAAATTCAATCCATGGAGCGTTTTGGCGCGTAAATTCAAACTTCATTTTTTGAACATGAATAACTTTGTAAAAAATGCAAGTAAAAATAAAATTCAAGAAGTTTTATGATAAGCAAATATAAAGGAATTTAAATCCACAAGAATTGTTTTTTGTGAAATTTCCCTATTGCATAGAGGTTTTTTTTAATAAAAAAACATGACCGAGCCTCCACAATTTTCTGTGTCGCAAACGGATCTAAGCTACATATGTATATATATATACAACGATAATTTATTTATAAGGTACACATAATAAAAGAGAGCCGTTTTTGTGTGTGTCACACCTCAAGGGCCCTCTCAAATCACGGATAAGATTTTTTGTAAAGATGCGTCTTTAGTGCTCCTTTAAAGACACCAACAGTTTCTACCTTCCTCAAATTAGGTGGTAGTCTGTTTCACTCCATTGGGCCCGCAAACCGGAAAGCTAGTAGAAATGTAGTATAACTTCTTGCCGCGTTATCCCCCAAGGGTTGTGCATGTGGCGAGTAGAACCTATTTATTTTCACGGGCAAAGGCCTAACTCCAACCCCACTTCATTTGAAGTGGGGGGTTTCCAGCTCCCGAGGAGGCTAGTACTCAGTTCTTGTGAAGGCTGAGTAAACCTTGCCGGTATTTTATTTTGGGGTTTGAAATAAACACCGAAACGGGAAATCATTTCTGACACCCTCGGTGGAATTTGAACCCGAGCTCACGGCATGGAATGCAAGCAGTCTACTAACTGAGCTATCTGAGTGTGAATCATGAAATATATTTTCAGTTTATGAAGGTAAAAATATTATTAGTCAAAAAGAAACAATCACATCTTTAATTACTACGCGATTACTGTTTCTTGTATAATAGATTGGTATGAAGCTGACCTCGAATGCGTTAAAAACTTTGATCTCTTTTGCCTATGCCACCCTGGTTTTAGGAAAAGGCGGCAGGAGTTACAAATTTGATTGTCATACGGTCTGCCTCATATCATGTTGCCATTTGTCAAAAATGTGAAATATAAATGGAGTGAAAATATGAAGGCAAACACACAGATGCGCGGTTTAAAAAAGAGAAAATTAGATTGAAAAAAAAAGCATAAGGACCTTCTTATTCTTCTATAAAAAATATTATCGTTATTCAAAAAGTGCCTAAAGGCCAGGATGAACTCAGTCGACGTGCAAGGAGGCTGTCTCTTGAAGACGTTAGCCACGTTGCTAACGGAACGTCGAGAATGTAAGTTATTTTAAAACGGTTCTTCTAATATCCAATAAATTAATTTTAACTGTGTAGTTTTAATTATTGTAAAAATGTCAAACGACCGTTATTCCAACCTAAACCTAACAGTTACAAGTGTTTACTTTCAGACGTGCATTAAGTATGAATGTTGAATGTGTTAATATATTTGCAACTTAGATTATACATTATATTACGGACCAGTAAAAACATGCTTAGACGTCAAGGTATTATAAAATTAAAAAAATATTCATTCTCCTGTAAACTTTTTAAAATAAAATTGCAACTTGTATTGAAACTAACGCATGCGAGTATTTTTAACACATTTTCTTGGTAATGTTTTATGCATTCTTTTTAATGTGTTGAAGTTATCGATGTATAAGAACTAGATGGCTTAAGAAAACAATCCTGTAAGAATAAGAAATGCGCTAACCCTCATCGCTCATCGTACAAAAATCCAATTTCAGTATATTGGTAAACTTCCAACTATTAACAGCTGTGTTACCTAATTAGAAAACATTTTAATGCCAAACTGGATATTTTCTAAACGTGTTAACAAAATTTTGTTTTTTTTAAATGCTAGAATAATTTTCACATAAAAAACTAATTTATTTGATTAATCTATAATCTAAGTTGCAAGGATATATTCCTTTAAAGCTCTCAGATGTATGCCCACAAACCAACAAGTGTAGTTCGCGCTTACAAATGCTGAATGTGTACTTACAAATAAAATCCAAACCTCAAATTAAAATAAGCCCCACAACTTTTGCCGACCTTCCCTGAAACAGGGGTGACATTGGCAAAGTGAACCATTTTTTACAGTATGGGTGGTCAGCCTCATACCAACCTATAAGTCAAGGAATTCATACCAACCTATAAGTCAAGGAATTCATACCAACCTATAAGTCAAGGAATACGTTACAAACATTTACGTTCATAAAATTTATTTTTCATTTTCGAAATATTTTACTCGCGAAAGTGACAGTCATTTCTAAAACTAGTGATTTTCAAGCATAAAGTTATTTACTTATTCAACTATGTAACTTCTACATATGCTTGTTGTAATAGATACTTTTGAAATTTATCCCGTACACAATGAGGTCGGAATATTTTTGAATTTATCAAATATTTTCATACTTTCAACAACACTAGTAACAAATACCGTTGCCATGGTGATTTCATGAGTTTCCATGGTGATATGTACCTACATATATTGGAGACGAAGAAGAGACACGTTGCTTTCATAGAAAATGACAAAATATTTCATATGTCGTGAGCGAGACAGCACAATGATGGTTTCAAAGACGATGCATCATTTCGATTGGAACTAAATCACATTCATAGCCACTCCATTGATTACTACCACCATGGTTGAAGCGGATGTTGTTCTGTTGCGTGTATTATATTCAGTGTTCTAAGAATTACATAAATAGAATACAAGAACACTCTGTTTTTCATCCCTTTTCCTTTTGTACAATCCATTATCCCCTTAGCAACAATTTCTAGAAATTTATTTTATGATGTCAATGGAGTTTTTCACGTCTTGTGAAAACCATTTTATGATCTTCACTTTGAAATCTTTACAAAACTACCTCTAACAAAATAATACAAGTTATAGTACATTTAACAAAGACGATGAACTTTCGATCTTACCCTTTGGTTGTCGATGACCGTTTACATACATTGAGAGATTCTAGGTTAATTTAAAAAAAAAAACAGATTTTATTTGCACAATAATGATGATGGATAATTTCTTTCCTGTGGTGCCATTTAATGGCCAAGGACTATCTCAAGGGCACCATGGCTTCTGGAAAAAAGCAGTGTCTTCAGTCCCTTTCTGAAGGTGGTGGTAGGCTATTTCGTGCGAACCCGACGCACGGGCAAATTGTTCCAGGCAACCGGCCCGGCCACCGCAAAGCTCCTGTCTGCAAAATTTGATGTGTTCGCTCTTTTGGGCACTATGACCTTGTTGACAGCAGTGAGGGCAGAGCGTAGTAACGATATAATTAACGATATAATGAATACGTTACGCGCGTTTTGCGCGTACGACAGCTGTCTTTTCATCGCCAGGAGCCAATGGATAAAAAAACTAGAAGAGTTTAATATATATTTGTTTACTCCGCAAATGTGCAAAAAATACAAAATTTAGAAAACTGTTGTTTTTAATCTAATCTAATCTAATCTAATCTAAGCTGCAAAGATATATATCATTTAAGATTTATCATTTGTCCGGTCGATAGCTCAGTTGGTAGAGTGCTTGCATTCTACCCCGTGAGCTCGGGTTCGAATCCCACCGAGGAGGGTGTCAGAAATGATTTCCTATTTCGGTGTTTATTTCAAACCCCATAATAAAAATACCGGCAAGGTTTACTCAGCCTTCACAAGAAATGAGTACCAGCCCCATCGGAGCTGGGAAACCCCCACTTCAACTGAAGTGGTTGGCGTAAGGCCGGCCCCCTTACCTGTAAAAATAAAAAGGTTCAACTCGCCACATGCGACCCCTTCGGGGATAACGCGGCAAGAAGTTACAGTATATGTGTAGCTTAGTTGCGTTTTTTTTTTTTTTTTTATTTATATTAAAAGCATTCCCACAAGCAGATATGTATAATTTCGCGCTAACACATGCCGCATGTGGACCTACAATATAAAAACCCAATCTCAAATGAACATAAGCCTTGCAACTCTTGCCGTCCTTCCCTGAAACAGGGGTGACATTGGCAAAGTGAACCAATTTTTTTTACAGTATCGGTGGTCAGCCGCATAACAACCTATAAGTCAAGGAACTAAACTAATAAAATTGATAATGTTTTTCTTGGTCAATTAATTTTTCTAGAAGAAATATGTTTATTTTTTTTAAATATTGTTATGTAAATTGTACTTATGTAGGTATAAACAAAATAAATAGGGTAGGTGTAGATAGACTCTAGCTGTAGGATGTATTATTATAAAGTACCTAGAGTAAGGAAATATTATATAAGTAAGAGTTGTATTGGAAGCTTGTGGAATATGATTTTCTTATTATTATGACGGAAGATTATGACGTTTCCAGACGAATTTAGGCCTACAATGTTTGATTGTAATAGCTATAAAAGGCGTGAATTGCCTGCAAGTCTCCAATCTGTCAATTGTCTCCAAAATACTATTAGCCGTTACAGGCCAAGTCAGCGAAAGTCAACCATAAAAACATTGTAACATTGTGAACCATTGTAAAATATATTGTAAACTAAAATAAAATATTTTTCATTAATTGATGAGGCATTCACTTTGTAATCTTTCTAAATCTAAATCTAAATCTAAGCTGCAAAGATAGGTATCATTTGAGATTCATATTAAATGCATTCCCACAAGCAGACATGCATAATTTCGCGCTTACACATACCGCATGTGGACCTACAATATAAAAAACCCAATCTCAAATGAACATAAGCAATGCAACTCTTGCCGACCTTCCCTGAAGCAGGGGTGACATTGGCAAAGTGAACCATTTTTTACAGTATGGGTGGTCAGCCGCATACCAACCTATCAGTCAAGGAGTACAAGCAATTAATACAATCAAATATATAAAACAAATAAACTCTAAACAATTAAACAGTAAAAAAATAAAAAACTACAAAACATATTTTTTTAAATTTTAAAGCCTCAGCTTTAACCGCCAGCATTACAGATCAACCGCCATTTCTTTCGATCCTTGCAAACTTCTTTCATTTCATCCAGAGCCATAACCTTTTTCATACAAGCTCTCCTTTTATTATGACTCTGGATATCCCATTCATTCGCTATTTCGAAAATTAGTCAGTAATATTTTGTACCTGACGATGGAAACATTGTTTCCGAAACCGGTCGTACTAATTGTTGTTACCCGATGATGGAAGGTATTCCGAAAACGTTTGTAACATACTCAAAAACAATAAAAGTGGAATAAAACAAAGTTTTTAATTTCTTTTATTTTTTTATTTTTTATTGAAAAATAATCAATTTATTAAATTTTACTCGCCCCGTTACCTTATACAATTTGTTTTTTATTTTTAATTTAATTTTTAAAAAAAAAATTAATTTAAAATAAATCTCTTCCCGTTTTAATTAAAAAGACCATCACTTTAAATTTTCAAAACATTAGAACCCTAAAAACACTACAATATTATATGTGCGGGTCTAATATCTGCATACATGCGTCTCTACTTTGTTATGTCTTTAAACACTGAGATTTCCAATCTCACTTATTTGATCAATCTCTATTTTAAAATGCAACTACGCAACTAAGCTACACATATAGTGTAACTTCTTACCGCGTTATCCACGAAGGGGTCGCATGTGGCGAGTTAAACCTATTTATTTTTACAGGTAAGGGGGCCGGCCTTACGCGAACCACTTCAGTTGAAGTGGAGGTTTCCCAGCTCCCGAGAGTGCTGGTACTCATTTCTTGTGAAGGCTAAGTAAACCTTGCCGGTATTTTATTTTGGGGTCTGAAATAAACACCGAAACGGGAAATCATTTCTGACACCCTCGGTGGGATTCGAACCCGAGCTTTCGGCATGGAATGCAAGCACTCTACCACCTGAGCTATCGACCGGGCTAAATATATAAAGCTAAATGTAATAATTTATTTTATCTCGATTTTTTCCTCCCACGCTAACTTATCGTTTTTATTTAAATTTGATAAAAGTTTCAAAATCATGCTTGTTCAATATCAGTGACCTGTTTATTTGCAAACGTCTCCAATCTGTTTATTTTTCAAACAAAAACATTCAAATACGACTCGAGAGGATATCAAAGTAGTAGACGTTATCGCCGAATACAACACAATCTATTTAAACTTAATCATCACGTTGACAAAACATGTATTGAAAATAAAACAGCACTCCTACATAATGTTTCAGGTTCCATAAATTTTCGGCAAAATGCTGTGGTTGAGATTCAACGCAATGTTCTATACATAGAGCTCTTGTATTAATTTTGTAGACTCACAAAAAGCAAACTTATTCAATATAGGCCCAAGTTTGGCAAATTCTCCGTTTCTTTGGGGGATAAAGTCGACTACGGTAACGCAAAATAAATATTAGCGAAAGTCGGAACTATGTATGATGGCAGGGAAAAGTTTATTTTATCTCGAAGAACCACATATATCTGCTTTCTTTGTACAATGTATTTGCTTAAGCCAATTTAAAGAAAAACAAGACTTGCCCCGTCAAAAATATACATGTCAAAAATCTTACAAATATACAACAACAAAAACAACTTTTTTATAGGTACTTTACTTTCAAGTTTAATTTATTTCGTACACTATCAGTTTCAGAAGAAGCAGTACCTACCTCCCATCTTTAGGTGTGATTTGAAAATTTATTTTATTTACATATTTTATAAGAATGAACTTAATCTAGATCTATAATAATATAATCAATAATCTAAGATGTAAAGATGAATTAAGATTAAAAGCTCATATCAAATGCATTCCCAAAAGCAGACACGTGTAAATTCGCGCTTACAAATGCTGAATGTGTACTTAAAGCCAAACCTTAAATGAAGATAAGCCCTGCAACTTTTACCGGCTTTCTCTGAAACAGGGGTGGCATTGGCAAAGTGAACCATTTTTTACAGTATGGGTGGTCAGCCGCATACCAACCTATAAGCCAAGGAACATACATAACAAGTTACTATTTTTGTAAGTCACAAATAACAATATGTATAAACATCAAAACAAATACAGAATACAATTTCTAATTAAAGAAAAAAGTATTAACAAAACAAATAGTTAAAAATGGGAAATCACTTTTAAGGAAAAACAAAAGACAAAATTAGGTATGAATAGTAATTTAAAAGTTTTGCATGAAGTTCATAAGATACTGGTATCTGTATTCGTCGAGTACGATCTGAAATGAACCGGTTGCAAGTTTGAATGCACTTCAGGAACGTTTTAAAATCCACTTGGTAATTTTTCAACTGAAAATTCTGTTGCGCTTCCCACTAAAAGCTTTTATGTGCACTCAAAAGAAAAGCTTCATGGAAAAATATATATTAAAATTATAGTGCATTTAAAACTATGGTACAAAAATGTGGTAGTCCAGTCGGTCGGTTGGTAGCTCAGTTAGTAAAATAAAGATTTCCCTGTTCCCTAAGGAGTTGTTTCTCATTTCTTGCCAAGATTGATTAAACCTTGCCGTCACTCAGACTTGGGTTAGAAGAAAACACCGACACGGAAAACCATTTCTAAAGTCACCGGAATCTAACCCAAGCTTTTTAGCTCAGAAAACGGACACTCTGCTGACTGAGCTGTCCACCAACCCTTAATAATAATAATAATAATAATTAGGCAATTTTATATGGCGCCGCGCGGCCTGTCCGGTCGATAACTCAGTTGGTAGAGTGCTTGCATTCCATGCCGTGAGCTAGGGTTCGAATCCCACCGAGGGTGTCAGAAATGATTTCCGGTTTCGGTGTTTATTTCAAATCCCAAAATAAAATACCGGCATGGTTTACTCAGCCTTCACAAGAAATGAGTACCAGCTCCCTCGGGGGCTGGGACACCCCCACTTTAACTGAAGTGGTTGGCGTAAGGCCGGCTCCCTTACCTGTAAAAATAAATAGGTAACTCTCCACAACCGACCCCTTCGGAGATAACGCGGCAAGAAGTTACACTAAATGTGTAGCTTAGTTGCGTTGCGTTGCCGTTTCGTGCCACTAGATGATGATGATGATTTTTATAGCGCCGTTTCGTGACTACTGTCACTGCAAGGGCGCTTTCAGGCTTGACGCGGCGGTGAAGAAATGAGTCTTCATTCCCTTCTTGAAGCTCTCGATCCCTTCCTTGGCGCGCACTTCAGGAGGCAGCTGGTTCCAAGTGGACGGTCCGGGTGGATTAGTTACTCCAAGGGCGCTTAATATATAAATTTGTCGCTTATATCAATTACCTAAGTTGCGAATATGTTTTAACATTTAAGATTCACACTTCACGCACGCCCTGCATAGCTTGCCGATAGGCAAGTACTCACGTGTAAGGTCGTGCTTACACACGCTGTATGCTTGCCTATAAAAGAAAACTCTGCCACTCTTGACATTATTCCCTGAAAAAGGGGTGGCACTGGCTAGAGCATTATATGTAATAACCTAATGAAGTTTCAGGGAAACAATTTTACTAATTGGAGTTTCGTCGAGATGAAAATTGTATTTACTCTGTAACGCGATAAAGCAATAAAAATTTTGTTTTTGATGAATTTAGGAAATGAAATTCATGTTGAACAAGCAAACACAAAGCATTTTTTTCAGCCATGCGCTTACCTACATCTCTATTGGCTGGTTTAGTAATAATAGGCCAATTTTATATGACGCCGTTTAGCGGCATTGGCCACCCTATGGTCGCTTTTATGTTGCTACGAACTTGGAGTACCTACGTGCGACTGTACATGCATGCATAGAACAGTCTGGCACTAGTATGATGATGTTACGAACTCCGAACTTACGTATGTAATAACCTAATGAAGTTTCAGGGAAACAATTTTACTAATTGGAGTTTCGTCGAGATGAAAATTGTATTTACTCTGTAACGCGATAAAGCAATAAAAATTTTGTTTTTGATGAATTTAGGAAATGAAATTCATGTTGAACAAGCAAACACAAAGCATTTTTTTCAGCCATGCGCTTACCTACATCTCTATTGGCTGGTTTAGTAATAATAGGCCAATTTTATATGACGCCGTTTAGCGGCATTGGCCACCCTATGGTCGCTTTTATGTTGCTACGAACTTGGAGTACATACGTGCGACTGTACATGCATGCATAGAACAGTCTGGTACTGGTATAATTCATGATAGTATTAGTGCATACGTGATACTTATCTCGCTTGTGGAACGCTCTGGTGTTGGAACCATTCACTATGTTCGAGAATAGTCGAGAACTGTCCGTATGTCCGTTGAGCTTTTATTTCACCCCAAGTACTTTCGACTTGTTTACGTCATTTTCATCAGGACACCTTTCCTTGACTTATAAGTTGGTATGAGGCTGACCACTCATACTGTAAAAAATGGTTCACTTTGCCAATGTCACCCCTGTTTCAGGAAAGGTCGGCAAAAGTTGCAGGGCTTATGACAATTTGAAATTGGGTTTTTGTATTGTAGGTATGCGACATGTGTTAGCGCGAAATTATACATGTCTGCTTGTGGGAATGCGGTTAATATGACTCTTAAATGATATACATATATCTTTGCAGCTTAGATTTAGATTTTAGATTTAGACACCTTTTGTTTTCTCGTCGTATAATTGAATTTTGAATAGTTGACCATAGATTGCTTAATCCATACAATGTCTGTCACTGTTTAAGGTGCTCGGGGCGTTTTAAGGATAAAACTGCTGAAACTTGGGCGAGTCTTGCAACAGTTTACTGCAGGGAATGAAAGTTTTAGTGGCGCAATATTCATTTATGGTCATTGGATAGTGGATACCTACAATTCCACTGAAATTAAACTTCACTAAAACCGAAAAACAAAGTGGGCAATCTAGTATTTGCAAAAAAAACAATCAAAAATATATTCATACTGGAAATCATTTTCCCATCAGTTCTTTATATCATATATAATAATAATCTATAATCTAAGTTGCAAGGATATATTCATTTAAAGCTCTCAGATGTAAGCCCACAAACCAACAAGTGTAGTTCGCGCTTACAAATGCTGAATGTGTACTTACAAATAAAATCCAAACCTCAAATGAACATAAGCCCCACAACTTTTGCCGACCTTCCCTGAAACAGGGGTAACATTGGCAAAGTGAACCATTTTTTACAGTTTGGGTGGTCAGCCTCATACCAACCTATAAGTCAAGGAATATGAATAAAAAATTACATTTAAATATATAAAAGAACAAAACCTTACAAAGAAATCTATACAAAAAAAGTCAGAAATTTCCTATGCAAAAAATGTAGCAAATTAATACACCAACATTAGAAATCACCATTGCAGATTAGCCGCTAATATCATTGTTAAAAAAAATCCTAGATGGTCAACATTGATTTTATACGACTCAAGTGATTCCTATTCTAGGAAATAATTACCAGATGAAAAGTTTCTGTAATTTTTTATAAATTTTATGGATTTTTTAATTGAAACGATACATGAAAATAAGTTAGCCTGTATAATTTGATAACAGCTTTTAGTGTGAATCACACCTGAAGAGCCCGGAACAAGCTATTTTAAAACATTTTGGTAATAAAATCAACTTAATGTTGCTCAATTAATATTGTCAGCACTATTCGTTCACTTTGCCAATGTCACCCCTGTGTCGGGGAAGGCCGGCAAAAGTTGTGAGGTTTATGTTAATTTGAGGTTTGGATTTTATTTTTAAGTACACATTCAGCATTTGTAAGCGCGAACTACTTTTTTTTATGTTAATTCATGTTAATTCCTTGACTTATAGGTTGGTATGAGGCTGACATACAAATAAACAAAACCTCACGTGAACATAAACCTTGCAACTCCTGCCGCCGTTCCCTGAACCGGGTGGCATTGGCAAGGCATTGTCAAGGAGCACAAACAAATTTAATGATGTACAAAAAATCTTAATTACTATATACACATAACAGATCCAAATTAAAATAAAGTAAAATTAGACTTAATATTTAAATTAAATTGGAATTGGTTTTGTTTTTAGTTTAGATGTAGGTACATACATATTATTATTTGTTGATTTAAATAATGTAATTTGTCGTGTATGTTTCTGGACTTATAGGTTGGTATGCGGCTGACCACCCATGCTGTAAAAATGGTTCACTTTGCCAATGTCACCCCTGTGTCAGGAAAGGTCGGCAAAAGTTGTAGGGCTCATGTTCATTTGAGGCTTGGATTTTATTTGAAGGTACACATTCAGCATTTGTAAGCGCAAACTACACGTGTTTGATTGTGGACAACCTACAACGTAAAATCCCAAATCTCAAATGGTCATACATCCTGCAACTCCTGTCGTCCATTCCTGAAACAGGGGTACTTTGGCAAATTGAACCATTTTTTACGGCATGGGTGGTGAGCCGCATACCAAAGTCAAGGTACATACACAACAAATTACATTTTTAAAATAAACAAATAATAATATGTAAAAACATAACAAACAAATAAAAAATACAAAATTCTAATTAAAAATTAAAAAAAAAACTGTGACACTAAGTAGGCACACAGATTGATTACCTGTGACTGACCATAAAGAAAGAGACGGATGAATGGCATTCCTCTATTTGTGTAGTTCTGTGGTGTAGTTATTCAAAACAAAGCATTTTGTTTTTAATAAAAACATAGATTTGTGAAGAGGAATTCATTGACTTACCTAAAGATTGGTATGAGGCTGACCACCCATACTGTAAAAAAATGGTTCATCTTGCTAATGTCTTGTTTTTGTATTGTAGGTTCACATGCGGAAATGTGTGAGCGCGAAATTATGCGTATCTGCTTGTGGGAATGCATTTAATATGAATCTTAAATAATACATATATTTGCAACTTAGATTTCGATTGAGATTTAATGCAATTTAACAACTTGTTTTGCCTGATCAGAAATTAGCAATTAATAATTCATTGTTTTAAAATTTTAAGGAATTATTAATTAACAATTACGCAATGACATACGAGTATGTTGAAGCAGGGTCAAAGTTATTGTCGATAGGACAAGATGCAGGTGGAGTTCGAACTTGCAACTGTGTTGCGAAAAAACCCAAAATTCGAATTTGACCATACCAGCGATGTTTTGTTAGAAAACTTTACAACCTGACTGGTCGTTCCTTGCACTATAAGTTGGTATGAGGCTAACCACCCATATTATAAAAAAAAATCACTTGGCCAATGTCGCCTCTGTTTCAGGAAAGGTCGCAAGAGTTGATGGGTGTATGTTCATTTGAGATTGGGTTTTTATGTTGTACTTAGGTTCACATGCGGCATGTGTAAACGTGAACTTATCTGTTTGTTTGCTTGTATTTACATGATTTTTAAATGTAATAATTATATTTCTGCAACTTAGATTAAAGATCATAGTCGCAGCTGAGGGGTTAACGTTGCAGACTCATTATCAACAAATATAGTGTTTATTTATCGATGGAGCAAAACAAAAAAAAATGCTTTCTATCTTAGATTTTTTTTTATCAAAGACCAGACACAAAGGTTCATTCATTGCTTTTCTTAAAAACCGTAATTTTTTTTTTTTGATATCTCAACAGAAACGGCCTGAGCTCGAGCCCCATGGGAAATTTCAATCACAATCAAAGTTTATAAAAATTGATTTCTCATCTGTCAATTAAGCATTTAAAAAAAAATGTCCCTTCACAAAATACTTCCAAGAATTTTCTCCTGCGGGAATTTTTAAAACCCTCATTTCAGAAATCAAACACCGTCATTTATGAATAAATCCTTTTGAAGTTTCAGCATTTTTGAGTCCATTAATGTAACGCAACTAAGGTACACATATAGTGTAACTTCTTGCCGCGTTATCCCCGAAGAGGTCGCATGTGGCGAGTTTATCCTAGTTTAGAAATCAAACACCGTCATTTATGAATGGATGCTTTTGAAGTTTCAGCATTTTTGAGTCCCTTGTTGTGCCAAATAATAATAAAAATAAATGTTTATTCCAGCTTAGTCATGAGGAGGGTGCAATACATGACCAGACATAAAAAAATACAGCAATAGAAAAGTACATGGAAGAAAAATACAAAAACCAAGAATACACAAAAGCAGAAAGATATGAAAAAATAATATATATCTAATTAAACAGATAGAATCGAAAGGAAAGTGAATAGATGTACATTGTACATCGGTGGCGAAGGGTGCCATACAAGCCGGCTTCCATCGGTTTCCCGTTTAAAATGAGGCAGAAATGATAATAAAGTAGATTGCATGGTTTCAATGGGAAAAATACGTATTGTTTCTTTGGTTTTAAATGTATTTTTTTACTTTGTGCTTATATTTTTTAACTACTTTGTTACATCATTTTAAAAGGGAAGCTGATGGAAACCGGCTTGTATGGCACCCTTCGCCACTGTTGTACATAAGAATAGCAAGACCATATTACACAGGGAAGAAAAGACTAGGTAAGCTAAGTTCCTTGCCCAATGACGCCATATGCCCAACTCCCATTTCAGGCCTCTGATAGTTGCGATCAGAGAGTTTTCGCTGGATTCAATTCTCTCTCTGAACCCAGCCATTGAGGTTTGCAGCAGCCCTAATAACAACAGCCTAAATAAGTGAGACAGTTTAAATCACCCAAAAAATACGAACCTACACCTTTGGGTCCAAGGATATAAATGAACCTAAACTAAGATACACATAGTGTAACTTTTTGTTGCGTTATCTCCAAAGAGTTTCGCATGTAGGGAATGGAATCTTTAATTATTTTTAGAGTTAAAAGAGGGCGGCTTTACGCCAATCACTTCACTTGAAGTGGGGGTTTCCCAGCTCCCGAGGGGGCTGGTACTCAATTCTTGTAAAGGCTGAGCAAAGCTTAGGTACCAGTATTTAATTTTGGGTTTTGAAATAAGCACCGAAACGGGAAATCATTTCTGACACCCTCGGTGGGGTTTGAACCCGAGCTCTGGACATGGAATGCAAACACTCTACCAACTGAGCTATTGACAGGGCACCGGACCCTTTCCTGTCAAAATAAATACATTTATTCCACATGGCAAAAAAGATAATGCGTTCTACTGCAATTCATAAAAATGAAACTTATATTCACATATTATAGTGCAACTTCTCCCCGCGTTTTTCCCAAAGTGATCGCATTTGGCGACTCGAATGTAGGTATAGGTATAATTCTTCTACTTATTTTGAAATGGAAATTACCCTGCTCCCGAAGAAGAAGAATTTATTTTGAAGGATAAGTAATACATGCCAGTTTAAAATAAACATTTTTAATATATTTATAATCGAAGTTGCAAAGATATATTAAGATTTAAAGTTCATATGAAATGCATGCCACCAAACAGACACGTGTTAGTTCACGCTTACAAATGCTCCATGTGTAGGTACTTACAAGTTTAGAATGCTGACATCTTTACAACTTAGATATAGATTATATTTGATAGTGAAATATAAGAATTCATGTTGAAATAATTTTCCAAACAAAAACCCTAAATACCTTTTATGATTTTCAAAAATGAAAAGTTTGAGAATTTTTATTATTAAAATGAAAGATTCGCCTTTTTCTTGGATTCTTGACTTTTCCCAGTTTTTCTTTTGACGTTCTCCCTCTATGTGGTTCTCTGAAAAGAAATTCGTGCACAGGGGTTCAACATTTTTGTTAGCTAGCCTTACAACTCATCCTAGAGTTTTTCACATAAAAACACAGATGGCATTTTTCATCACTTCAAAATTTCACATAAAATTTGTATCCAGTACTATTTACAATAATGAAAAAAAAGTTAGTTACCCTTACAATTCATCCTAGAGTTTTTCATATACAAACACAGATGGCAGTTTTCATCGCTTCAAAATTTCAAGACTTCTGTTGATTGCCATTTTTTCATTTTTTTTTGCCATAAAAGGGTCTTTTTTCTATCATTTATAGAAAATCATGCTGTGTGCTTAAATTTGAACTTCATTATACTTCAATTATTTTTTTCTTAATAAACAAAAAAAAAAGTTAAGTATATAGCAGTTTTTATGCTTTTTATTAACTTTTCGAGTCTTTGGGGCAGTATAAGATCAAATATTTCGACCTTATGGTAGTACAATTTATTGTTTGTATTGATATAGAGCAGTTTTTGGCAATTACGCGAAATCGAAATTCCCAAAATAACGATTTCGATCCACCTTAGTGTCCATGTTGATATGTACATAGATTGAAGACGGAGTAGAAAACCGTTGCTTACATCTTCTTCTTCTTCGTGTCAGACACTACACTACTCTTGCCCAGTGTCGGGCAACATCTTACATAGAAAATAACAAAAGCATTTCATATGTCGTGAGCGAGACAGCACTATTAACAATGTATCGTGTCAACGACGTTGAATCATGTCGATTGGTACTAAATCACATTCGTAGCCCCTCCATTGAATATAGCTCCATGGTTAAGTGCAAAAACAAAACTAAGCCCACTCAAGGGATTTTTTTATTTTATTTTTATTTATTTATTACAGAAAACAACAGCACATACACATAAAACAAGTAAAGATTTATAATAAATACATATAAGGCCAATAATAGTTTTCTTAAATAAAAATAATTACAATAAAAGCTTGTCTACAGCAAATGTAACAGCAAACGAAAAGAACAAAAGAAAAAAAATAAGAATGCAGAGGTTTTTTATCAGAGACGATTTGGGAAAATAGGATAGAAAGGACGATGGAAGGGGAAGAGGATGCCATTCAATCACTTTAGCATTTTCTCAAGTAGTACATCCGCACCCCTTGAAGAAATGCGTTCTTGGACAAACAAAAAATGTCCAGGTGATTAAAATTTGAGTTATAACAAAACATAGCTCTCGTTAAAGTCGAGTTCCTGGCATAATTTGTAGTGTGCGCTCCTGTATAAAAAAGTGAATTTAACCTAGTGCGCCTTGTAGGTACACGCAAAGTGAGCCCCTCACAAAGAACGGTGGAGTCAATATGGCCGTGTACTATATCGTACAGAAAAGCCATATCTAATAGCGTTCGACGGGCTTCTAGGGACATAAAACCGTGATGACATCAAGCATCATGATAATTATTAAAAGTTAAATGTTCCCTGTAATTTAGATGCTTTAGAAATTTCTTTTGTATAGCTTCTATTTGTTCCTTATAAACACTGTACTGTGGATTCCAAATAGGTGAAGCGAATTCAAGCCTACTGCGAACATACGCGCAATAGGCCATCTTAACGGCATTAGAACCCCTGAAGGGCTCACAGGTCCTTAAAATAAATCCCAGCATTTTGTAGGATTTAACGGTGGTAGAGGAAATATGGGCATCAAAGATTAATTTAGCATCCATAAAAACACCAAGGTCCCTCACCCCAGTCACAGTGTCAAGGTATTTACCCTTGAGTTGATAATTAAACTTTAATAATAATTAAACTTAAGGGGTTTGTCTTGCCGGTAAGAGATATCTTATGGCACTTAGATACATTAAAATCTAATTTGTTTTTAATACAATAATGTGTAAGGTTGTCCAAATTATCCTGCAGCTTCATGTAGTCCTGAATGCTATTAATTCCTAAGTAAATTTTAGTATCATCAGCATATAATAAACATTTTGTAAAATTAAAACACTGTTCAATGTCATAGACATATACATTGTAAAGAAGCGGTCCGAGGTGAGAGCCCTGGGGGACACCAGACGGAATACTAAAGAAGTTCGACTTGCAGCCACCAACAACAACCGCTTGAGATCTTTTTATCAGGTATGATGCAAACCACCGCAGCAGATTCCCATGCACGCCAAGTGTTTGTAGTTTATCCAATAATATGCTATGGCTTACCCTGTCAAAGGCCTTTGAGTAGTCCGTGTAGATTACGTCAATTTGGCCCCCTTTTCCATCTCATCAAACACGTAATCTGTGAAAACTGCTAAGTTGGAGACGACTGATTTTTTTTGAGAAAACCATGTTGGGATTTGGTTAGCTGAGAAACGAGTAAATGATATATTTGATCATAGATCAACTTCTCAAACAATTTACCAAATACGGGTAAGATGGATATAGGTCGATAGTTTTCTGCAGAAGTTTTAGGACCAGATTTGTGTATTGGAACTATGTGCGCCCTCTTCCAGGCATCAGGAAATATACCCGTAATAAGGGACTTATTGAAAATCATTGCCAGAGGGAGTGATAGTTCATTAGCGCAACTAATTGCAAAAAACGAAGGAATGCCATCACTACCCGCTCCTTTGCTAGCATCAAGTGTGTTTAAATATTTGCAAACCAATTATGGTTTGCAAATATTTAAACACACTTGATGCTTGGATGACTTGATGAGGGAGTAACCGCCAGTCCACAAGCAATGTTTTGATTTGTAGACAATTCACCAAAGGACTGAGGACAAGCGACAGTAGATAAATCAGTGATATCAGAAAAATCAGTGTAAACAGATCTAAAATATTTTGAAAACAGATTTGCCATACTACAAGCATCAGAGGCCACTTGCCCCTCAAATAATAATTCTCTTGGTAGTGAACTGGAATTTCGCACACCCTTAAGATATGACCAAAATCTCTTTGGCTCTTTAGACATGGATAGCTCTGAGTATCTGATAAACCTGGCATGACACTCACCCTGTACGCGTTTCTGACGAGAACGTAAGAGGGAGAATGTTTGATAATCCCTTGGATTTCCTGTTAACCTCCATCGTCTGTGAGCTTTATGTTTTTCTTTAATCATCTTAATCAATGCTGCTGAAAACCAAGTTGGATACTTATTACAATTAATCATTTTAACGGGTATAAAAGAGTCAATGCTTTCATTGATTATTCTATAAAATACATCAACACAGTCATTCACATCGCACCGATTGAGAATTAGCTCCCAATCAATATTAGACAAGAAATTTTTAAGTTTAGTATAATCACCCTTCCTAAAAAGACGTGTAAAGCGTGGGGCACTAACCAAGTATCTCTTGGGAACAAGGTCGGCAGTCAGTTCAAGTGACGGATGATGGAGGTCCTCAGGAACCAAAGGAAAAGCAGCATGTATAGTTTTTATAGCAGTATTTGAAAGAATAAGATCCAATATTCTCCCATTAGCATTAAGAATATTATTATACTGTTCCAAACCAGTAGCAGAATAGTTAAGGAAAATCTCAGCAGTGGAGCGTTCACAGAAAATTAGGGTGAGGTGATCATTGTTGTTTTCCTCAGTCCACTTTATATTGGGCAAATTAAAATCTCCAACCACAATAAAAATATCTTTAGGGTAAAAATTAAGTAAATTTGTAAGTGTCGATGCAAAATTGAGCATCATTTCTTGGTGAGAAGATCCTCCCATCATATAGATGCAAGCTATATGTAAATCAATAGCGTTCCTGAACGATTTTCCAGGAATGGTCAACCAAACGCATTCTAGCCCCGACTGCCACTCCGGTCGCTGGAGAGCATTTAACACTCTGCGAGTTGCAATCATTACTCCCCTTCCTCGAGACAATCCTGTGTCAAGAGGGTCTCTATCATTTCTAAAGACGTCATAACGACCATCAAACAACTCACCATCCAGAATTCCGTCATTTAACCAACTTTCAGAAATCAGTAAAATGTCATAATTGTTCAATAAAACATTATGTGAAAAAATATTTGTTTTAGTACGTAACCCACGTACATTTTGATAATATAACCTGAAAGTCATGATGTCGCACGTTTAATAATAAAGAGAAATAACTCTAAAATTGGGAAAATCGAGATTTTGTAATAAAACGCAAGAACAATGCGAGAAGAATAGGTAGAATGCGACAGCCGTTCAATTTGAACGAATATGACCGAGATAAAACATCGGCCGCCTTTTTCATCCCATACAAGTTGTACTGGATGTCTGAACTTCAAACGTGATTTCCTAACATTCATGTTTTTTGAGTTAATGCTCTTTATTATTAAACGTGCGATGTGTTTCTATTATGCATAATTAAAATGTAAAAGTAATAGAAATGATATGTCATAAAATTATAAAATATTATATGAGAACTCACCTTGCGACAAAGGATAGGGGCAACATCCAACGTAGGTATAAACTGAATCTTGAAATGCATGGCATTGGAATTAATAAGGAGAGGGGGAAATGTGAAATAACCATAGGATGAGAGGAAAGGGAAAGCTCTGATAAATAAACATAAGAACAGATAAAGGAAAAATAAAAACAAGAACAAAGATAAAAACAGATAAATGGAAAAACTAAAGAAAAATAAAACTGCAGTAAGATCAATAGGGAGAAATCGAGCAAAGACCAGATTGAGCAGCAGGAGTTCATCTAATGTGTATCTGAGGGTAACATGGTGTACTACTTGATCTTGCTTACATCTTCCAATGAACGTATCCTTATAGCTGGGGAGACATCGCTCCTTCTTACATATATTGAACAATTCCTCGTCCATACGTACAAAAAATTATGGGCCTTAGCTGCTTCTTTAGTAGCTCTAAGAATACGTTTACTTGCCGACGTTAAGTGCTCGTTGATATAAATTCTGTTTTCAACACCATTCTGTTTTTTCATGAATTCCGATGTTTTTAAGCCTTTTCTCTTTCGAATAGTGGCAATTAGTTGATCACGTGTGCTGGGATTGGAAAATTTTGCAATAATCGCTCTCGGTCTGGCGCTTTTTTCCTTGTGTGCGCTTCGTGACGCAAACACTATGTTCTCCTTGTTAAGAGTCACACCGAGTGCCTCTCCAATTAGTATGACATCCTTTATCGGATCAGAGCCGGCATCCGGCATCCCCACAATTTCTACATTGTCCCTTCTCTTATCCTGCTCCGTGAGAGACAGTGCAGTAGATAAGGACGTTGTAACCGAAGAGAGACTCCTCACCTGCTCCTCGAAGATGCCGAGCTTTTCACTGCACTTACAGGCCTTTTATTTTTGACCTCCAGCTCCTTAAGCCCCTCCTCTAGGATAGTCATCCTACTCTGAAGCCCCTCAAGCGCTCTCAGGATACCCTCAAGCCGCTGGTCTTTGGATACTTCTTGCTCACTCGAAGGATGGTATTCAGATGATGGTGTCACAACTTCTACTGGTACCGCCTGAGACAATGCAGTGGGTGTTGGAAGAGAGACTGGCTTAGATGTTCTCGGATCCTCCGACCTGCATTTGTTGCAGGTCCACTGTGAACTGGACCTCGTGGACATCTTGTTAATGTCCACTGATTGTTGCTGGCAAGCAGGATGGAAGAAATGATAGCACCTGACGCATTTCAGTTTCTTTTTTGGGCTAATGTCGTTGGCACATGTGAAGCACTTCATGTTGATGATGATGATGATGATGAGTTGATGATTTCTTTATAGTGCCGTTTCGTGATGTAGTCACTCCAAGGGCGCTGGTGCAAACGATGCCAGAAATTTGCTTGTCTTCAGTGCATTCCGGAACTTTCCATGGTCTTCTAGCTCTCTCACATGATGTGGCAGGTGGTTCCAGGCCAAAGGGCCAGCAACTGCAAATGCACGCTCTCCAAATATTGATGATGAGTTGATGATTTCCTTATAGCGCCGTTTCGTGATGTAGTCACTCCAAGGGCGCTGGTGCAAACGATGCCAGAAATTTGCTTGTCTTCAGTGCGTTCCGGAACTTTCCATGGTCCTCTAGCTCTCTCACATGATGTGGCAGGTGGTTCCAGGCCAGAGGGCCAGCAACTGCAAATGCACGCTCTCCAAGCACTGTGTTAACTCTTCTTATAGGTTCTTCAATCCTTGATTTGGCTCCAGTCTCGGCTGAGCGCAGTGTTAGGCTTTTTGTGCCGAGGGTGACTGGTTTGATTAAATCAGCGAGATATTTGGGTGTTTTTCCAAATAAAGCTTTGTGGACCATCGTGCACACTTTGAAATCGATGCGCTCCGGTATACGGAGCCAGTGAAGCTTGTGGAGAAGAGGAGTAATGTGTGTAAATTTCGACTGACCAGCAATCATGCGAGCGCACGCATTTACAACCAATTGTAGCCTATTTAATTGACATTTTGGTTGGCCTGCATATAGGGATTGCAATTGCTGGATCCCTCATCCAGCAATCCAGCTGGATCCAGCGCATTTTTCGGCCTGCTGGATCCAGCACCAGATGCTGGATCCAGCGCTGCGGATCCGCAAGTATAAAACTTTCCAAATAATGTTGCAAAGTCTGGCTTGCCAGCATTGGCGCTTTGCTAGATGCTCTAACAGCTCGGCGGGAGCGATATTGCCGCTCTATTATGATGACGAAGACACAGACACCAATGAAGGCTTAGTTGTAGTAATTAAACTAACACCAGCTGAACATGAAGTAATTCAGCGATACAGTGAACTTTTTAATAATATGCGAAAAGTTGTAAAGACTTTTAAAAGATCACCTACCAAAGATGAGATATTTTTGCAAAAATATATAAAGGAAGCAAAGGGCAAAGAATTGAGTTTGATTCTTGACTGCTGCACTAGGTGGAACAGTTTGCTCAGCATGCTGAAACGTTTTTGCTGAAAGTTAAAAAGTTTGCATCGATAAAGCCTTCATAGCCACTGCCTCAGAAACTAAATTCTCAGCGGACGAGTGGTCACAAATCAGTGAGTTGATCGCCAGGACGCCAGTTTTCAGCCGGTTAAACTGGCCGTTGAAATTCTCTCCAGAAGAGAGCCGAGTTTGATAACTGCTGACACAACCCATAAATTTGTCTTAGACAAACTAAAAAGCCAGGACATAATCTTGAGTGCAGATCTTTCTGAGGCACTCCACAACAGAATCGAAGAACGGCATCTTACCGATGTCACAGGCATGCAGATTTATCTACAGAACCCGAAGAAGTATGACGAAGAAATTTCCCATTACCAAAAAAATATGCAATGCATCAGGAGATGAAAATATGCTGAATCGTGTAAACGCATATTTAGTGGAACCATCAACAGTGCAAGAGCAAGGAGATATAATGGAAGTAGAAAACTATGGACAGATAAACCGAACACACTGAATTTGAATTTAAACAAGAACTGGAGATTAAGCTAAAATGTGAGAAAGAAAAATTCATGAAACCGAAAGAAACGAGAACTCAGAAGGATTATAAGATATTAAAAAAGGAAATAACTGTTTATGAAAGTGAGGGAGTAAGAGGTGAAAACCGAACTTTAATTTACGATTATCAACGTTAGATTACGATTATCAGAAACTAACCAACAAGTGTAAAGGCAGACAGGACCTTCTCTGCAGCCAGATATATATGCAGTTCATTAAGAAGCCGGTTGGGAGACAACACCATTAATACCATATTTTTCTTGAGATCATACTAGGTACCAGAAAAAAAGATAAATTTTGTGTTAATAAAAAGTCAAGAAAATACTTATTTTTGTTATAACTTTTACTCTGTGTGTCTACTCTAAAAGTAAGAGTTTATGTAATAATTTTTATTATTGTGATTTGTTATTTTGTTAAAATGTTTAATTAACACGTTTTCTAAGTATTTAAAAAAAAAACAGGTTCATTTCTTCGAAAATCAATAAATTGCTGGATCCGCGCTGGATCCAGCTGGAATAGTGTTGGTCCAGCAAAAATCCAGCTGGATTGAAAATGCTGCTGGATTGCAATCCCTACCTGCATATAAGCTATTGCAGTAGTCTATTTTAGATACCACAAATGCATTTACTAAAGCTTTCCTTGCTTCCATTGGTAGACAGTTATTAACAAGCTTGATTTGCCGTAATCCGTATAAACTCGAACTAAATATTGTGTTAACTCTTCTTATAGGTTCTTCAATCCTTGATTTGGCTCCAGTCTCAGCCGAGCGCAGTGTAAGGCTTTTTTTGCCGAAGGTGACTGGTTTGATTAAATCAGCGAGATATTTGTTCTATGTTCTATTTGATATATGTTCCCTTCCTCCAATACTGTGAGGGTTTCACAAAAATAAATAAATAATAATCCACTCAAATCAATCAGCGTAATTAAGTATATCTAGTATGAATTACTTTTAAATAATATACTTGATTTATTTTGATCCTTTCTCCTACTTTGATCTTTTTCTTTATTATGTGCCCTCTGTTGAAGGACCGTTGAACCTTTTAAAAGCAGTTATAGCAGGGACACACACGTTTTAATCGACAAAATTAAAAAAAAAAAAAAAGTTGTAAAGTTTTAGTGTAGATGGTCTTGCAGGTAGAAATAATTTCTTTCCGTTTTATAATTTGATAGTAACTTTTTCGAAATCTTTTAAGTGACAAATCAGAAAAAAAAACACCTTATTAAGGCACTCTTATTATCACAAAACCTTCCAAAAAGTCCAATAAATCCTTTGGTATAATTTTATATTCACTATAAGGATGTGAAACCGATCTAAATAATAAATTACTTGAGGATGCGATCTGACAGCTGATTATTGTGTATATTATATAAGGGAAAATAAAATTTTATTTAAAAAAAAAAAATATTTTTATATTATGAGTATGGAGCTCTAAACGCCTTTCCCTGAAACAGGGGGACTTCTTTTCACCGAATTCATCAAAGGTCTTTAATGAATAAGAAATGCGAAAAAGCCTTTTATTCTTTTCAAATTATTTTTTTATTTTTTAAATTATGTATTTTGTAAAATACCAACCTACGCATATTAAAGACAAATTTCTCGATAATTCTTTGGAATGAACGTGGACACGTGTACAAAGTATATTGATGAAGAAGAAAGGAATTCTGGAGAATTTTTAACATATTTACTTATTTAGATTCTATTAATAAGTTTGTTTTTTCCGGAAAATGTACTTTCATAATGAACCTGTTATGTTCAAATTTGAGAGGTACCTCTAAGATGTACCTTCAATACTGTAGCGAACTTGGAATACCTACGTGCGCCTGAACAGGTACAATAGTGTGTGTAAAATAGTCCAGTATGATCCATGATGCTAATATAGGGTCAGCGACGTTACCATGTTGAAAGCACCGGTTCCCATAGATCACCGAAATTAAACAACATTGGGCGCGGATAGTACTTGGATGGGTGACCGCTCAGGTACACCGCGTGTCGTTGGCATCTTGGACCGGTGTGTAGTCCAGTGGCAGCACTTCGGACTCGTAAATGGAAGGTTGTGGATTCGGATCCCGGCGGAGCACAAAAATATACCATTTATATTTCGAATGTGCTCTTCGCTGAGTTGAAAAATTCATAAACCTTTACCAAAGACCGGTCACTGAAAGGTCCATCCAACCTTACAACAACTGGGTCTTGCTTGAGAATTAGCGCTTTCTACAGCGACGACCAAGCTCGCAGAGGGCTCTTGAGGTGTGATACACACAAAAACAGCGCTCACCAAATAAATCATCCTAATAGTATTATTATTATTCCATTTCAAATCACCCAATGGGTGTTGCATCATGATTTTTAATCTTTTTCAAAAAAATCATGTGGATTGCAACTATATTCAGAGCTGAAAACACACTTTAAAAAAAAATTAGGAACAGCGGTTCTCAAATTATAGCCCTCCGAAGTTTTCAACTTGAGATAATTAATCAAGCGTTAGCGATTAATCCTACAACATCTAAGCCTTTTGAGATACATAAAAAATTTTGAAGAAACAAGTTGTTCACAATTAAATGTTCTTTACTATAAGTCATGTTACGAACTCACGAAGTCACGAGACAAACTTAAACAAAGCTCGGCCGGCAATGTTACGGCTCGGGGCTCCAAAATCGGCAAACGTCGAGGCTTAATGCTCCTACAAGTAGAGCCCTAGGGTGGAAGTTCCTATGCACCTGGCTCCGGTTTCCTTTGATGGCAGCATGCAGCTTCGGGAGAACTTGGCCGAAAGAGCACGACTGTTCCTGCAGTCCTTCGGCTAACGACCGCGTCAATTTTAATTTTGTTATCACGCACTAACTGGTAATGTATTTTTAATTTTAATTCGTGTTATTATTTTCTAAAAACATAACAACCCATGTAAGAATCAAACATGACTCAGAACTCGTATTCGCACGAAAAATAACTAGTTTATTCTCAAGATTTCCCTTATCGCCTATACATGAGGATGAATACATTGTACCTTTCAGATTTTATTATTGTACCTAAGTATAAAACGCTACGTCTAAACTAAAAAAAACTGTATGGAAACTTGATAACAAAATTATCGAGCGTTTGCGTGTCCATACAAAACGATATTGGTTGAGTTTTTACAAGGTTTTGCAATATGTAGGTACTTGTGGCACTGGGGTTTCTTTCTCATGGGACGAGTCTTATGCTGTAGCGTATTTTGTTGTTCTTCTTGGTATTGGGCTGAAATAGATACAAACGTCGAGGGTTTTCCAATACAAGAAAGGGTTTCCATTAAAAAGGAGAAGTATAAGTAAGAAAAACAGCGAGAAGGAGATGTATGCAAGCAGTTTATACACGACAGCTATAATATTATGTAACAGAAAAGTGTCCTGTACCCTTAGTACGAGTTGCAAAACTTGAGAAAAGTAAAGTTTACGGAAAATATTAAAGAGTGATTTCTCCTTAAATCTGCCATTTTTGTTTCTTACACTTTATGGTCTTAGCAAAAGAGTTACAGTCAAAACAAACAAAAACAGCAGATTCTAGGGGAAATCACTCTTTAATAATTGCCGTAAACTTTACATTACTCAAGTTTTGCAACTCGTTCTAAGGGTACTGAGTATAAAACGTTCCGGAAAACTCTATTCGATTGCGTTAATTGAGAAAATATATGAAAAATAAATCACTCTCTTAGAGTGTCGTCGTATATTCTATACATTTTCGATTAACGTAATTCAAGTGAGATTTACCCAATATTTTATACTTGGGGTTTGAGAAACATTTAATGTAAGTTCATAGGTAAGTATCTAAATTTACTTACTCGTATGTCATTATATGACATGGACTCTTCCGAGGACTGGACTCAAAAAAAAAATTGACTTTAGAACTTTTTGTCAGCTGGCAAACGTCACACTTATATGGGACTACGGTTCGCAGCAACCTACTCGTATGTTATGTAAATATTAAAATAAGTATAGGTATTAGTTATAGCTATGCAATAGGAATCCTCATAAGTATGTGTGGGTAGGAATAATTAAATACACGAATTGTCTAGTAATAGTGATTGCTACGTACCTACTTAAATCTTTCCTTAGTTCTGGAACTGTCTGGCGAATATAGTTTCTAGATGGTACTGTTGTGAAGGGTATATAAGACGATATTTGCTTGCACTAGGAGTCAGTCTTCTGCAAGCTCTTACAACTACAGTCTTATCTGTGAACCCAATACAATAAACGAATTCGACCAGTGACCTCAAACCAAGTGTAATGGAATAATTGAGACTATCTTTGTGAAAATAAATGTTAAAAGTGTAAAATAAATAACTGTAAAAGAAGACCAGTGTTATTAATTGAAAGACTTTCGAACCCTAAAATTCTAACAATATATCGCACGTTTAATAATAAAGAGCAATAACTCAAAAAACATAAATGTTGGGAATTCACGTTTGAAGTTCAGACAGCCAGTACAACTTGTATGGGATGAAAAAGGCGGCCGATGCTTTATCTTGGTCATCGTCGTCCAAATTGAACGGCTGTCGCATTCTACCTATTCTTCTCGCATTGTTCTTGCGTTTTATTACAAAATCTCGATTTTCCCAATTTTCGAGTTATTTCTCTTTATTATTAAACGTGCGATATGTATTTTTTTTTTAAATATTGTATTAACATTTAATTATTTGTAAAAATATGCAATGCACGCCCATAAGCAGACACGATTTAGTTAGAATTTACACGAGCTGCATGTGTACCTAAATCTAAGTTGCAAAGATATGTATCATTTGAGATTCATATAAATTGCATTCCCACAAGCAGACACGCTACCTACCTACTTAAAAAATAAACTAAACTCAAATTAACATACACTTTTTAACTCACTGGCATAGTCAACTTATTTTTACTGTATGAGTGGTCAGTCTAACATCAAGCTATAATTGAAGGAAGCATAATGAAAGCAAAATGATGAGAAGGGATTCCATAAAATGAGAAAAAAAAACATCCTTGTCGATAAATATCTTATTTTGTAACACTAAAAGCTTTCGCTAAAAGAGAATTTTCCAACATTTTTAAAATACCTAATTTTTAATGAATACTTACAGACTAACTTAATTACTTTATTAGTTTGCATTTTGAACCTTAAAGTAATCTCCGGCATAAATGTTTAGAATTTATAATGCATAGGTACATTATTTACAGCTGCGCTACATATTTTGGTAGCTAGTTTACAGTAACGCTCTCCCGTTCCACCAAATTCTAGATTTTGTTACGAACTATGAGTTTGTGTGTACATGTATCTATGTAGGTACGTGCGCCTAAGCACGATGGTGTGTGTCGAACAATCTGGAAGTGATTCGAAAATTCTAGATTTTGTTTCCCAGCCCCCCTCGAGAGCTGGGAACTGTTATGTGATTTTAAAATAACATAGAAAGAACAATCTCGAAGTGTACAGTGTGTTTTGTGGGCCGAACGGAGCCGAACGGCCACGGAAGCGGCTGAACTGCACCGTGCGAACTAATCGGGCCGTCGCTCATCAGTTCTCGGCAAGAGGTGAACAGGGTCAGACGTCGGCAACCAAGCACCAAGTGGTGCAAGAGGGAGTATTACCATGGAGCTCCCTCCTCCCCATCTACTAGGAATTTCTGCCAGCAAGGCACCCGCCTCGTGGACTAGAGACGGGGGCATAGGAGCACCCACCCAGGGGCTCCAACGTGTGGAGGCATCCGCCTCGTGAGCCGCCGCTAGCCTGGGGCGCTGCCCCAGGCCTTTAGTTCAGAACTCCAGTCAACAGAGTAGGGAGTGTTTTAGTGACGAGGTGCAGGTCGGGCCATTCCCTTATTTCTCTTTTTTCCCCCTTATTACTAAAGTTAATAAATCCTTATTTGTTCATGTTAAACTTATCTTTTAATATACAACCCTTCCCAGAATACAAGTAAGCAACACAAGGAAAGAACCCCACGCCCTGAGAGTGATGCTGATGAGAGCAAGCCGGAGTAAGTATCCTGTAGGTACATCTGAAGGTACTTTCAATTATAAACATAACAGAACCCCTCAGTTCAACTCAAGTGGTTGGCATAAGGCCGACCCACTATCCTGTAGAAATAAATATGTTTCTCTCGCCACATGCAATTCCCTTTGGGAACGTGGCTAAAAGTTACACAACAGTATATGTGTAGTTTAGTTGCGTGGCGTATTCAATATTACGTAGATGTCTCTCTGATTTTGATTATTGCAAAAGAACGCAACTCCCAACTAAGCTGGGCGTATAAGGAATCTTCTTACCGCGTTGTCTTCGATGAAGTACGTTTTTTTCACAGGAAGGAGGCCGGCCTCCCACCAACTACTTGAGCCAAAGTGAGGATTACCTAGCTTTTGAGAAGGCTGTTTACTATTTCTTGTGAAGGCTCAGTAAAACTTGCCGGAATTTTTATTTTTGGTTTGAAATAAACAATGAAACAGTAAATAATTTCTGACATCCTTGGTGGGATTGAACCTTAGCCCTCTGCCATGGAACGCAATAATCTACAAACGGAGCTTTCGATCGGACAACTCGTGTGTTTATAAAAATTGTAATTCTTTTTTTGGTGGGCACTGTTTTGAGAATCATTATCATCAATTAAAAATCAATTAAACAAAAAATTAGCATAAGTAAAACTACATTAAGGGAAAAATGTCAAATCAGTTTTAAGGTCGATCACTGAAATTTTAGCTATCCTTGGCGATCGACCTTAAAACCTCCCGCGATCGACCCTCTGGTTTAGCATATCTGCCGCTAGATGTATTTATTGGGGGTAAATTCAAAATTGAGAACAATATACCATTTTGATACGACCATTTGAGCACCGCTGACTCGGTGCGTTGAAATTCAGTTTCAGCCAGGTCATTTGTCATTAATGTAAATTTGGTTTAATATTGGGAGCCTGTTCTATAAATATTCATGGATCTTGTGGTTTGGATAGGACCCAATCAGAGGTCTGACGAGTGAGTGAGCCTACCTAAACAAAAGGTCACTTGTCGGGGATGATGAAAGTAATACTGATGGGTGGCTTACTTACAATAAACCCCAGTCAAAGTACACTATAGTTATTATTAATAACCGAAATAAGAAAGTACAAAAAATAAATCTCATTGAAAATTTCCTTACCTTTAAGATTTACACAGGGACTAGGACAGATCGACTAAAGGGTTTTTCAATTAGAATTTTGTATTCTGTATTTGTTTTAATGTTTTTACATTTATTATTACTTGTGATTTAAAAAAATGGAACTTGTTGTGTATGTTCCTCAACTTAAAGGTTAAGACCACCCATGTTGCCAGTGTCACCCCTGTTTCAGGGAAGGTCGGCAAGAGTTGCAGAGTGTGTGTTCATTTGAGATTTGAGTTTTCTTATGTCGTAGGCTCGCATGCGGCATGTGCAAGCGCCAATTTATACGTGTCTGCTTGTGATAATACATAATTATTATATGTATCCGTAATGTTACATCTCTCTACAACTTAGATTAAATTAGATTAGATGTGTATGCGTAAACTTACGCGTGTTTGCATATCGACATCAACACTTGAGCAGTGATGTCGCGTGTCGCATCGCGCATTAAAATAAATTAAAAAAAGTGAATCACGATGCCCACCAGAAGGCAAACAAGTGCAGACAAGGTGGTGGAGGGGCTCGACAGCCTTACCTCCATCATCTTGGAATTAAAGTCTCAAATTGAGGCTCAAAATAGCCTAATATGTGATAATATGTTAACTAGAAATCGGCATAGAGAGCCAAAGGGTCACAAACTGGGCAATTAAAATGACCGCAAAAGTATAATCAAGCGGCTGCATAAAAGGAACACCCATCGCAGCCGCTGCAGCAACAGAAGCAGCCGCTGCAGCAACAGAAGCAGCCGCTGCAGCAACAGAAGCAGCCGCTGCAGCAACAGAAGCAGCCGCTGCAGCAACAGAAACAGCAGCTGCTGCAACAGAGGCAGCAACTGCTGCAATAGAAGCAGCAACTGGACCAACAGAAGCAGATACCGCAGCAACAAAAGCAGCCAGCGCAGCAACAGAAGCAGCTGCTGCAACAGAAGCAGCCTCTACAGCAACAGAAACAGCCGCTGTACCAACAAAAGCAGCCGCTGCAGCAAAAGAAGCAGCCTCTGCAGCAACAGAAACAGCCACTGCTGCAACAAAAGTAGCAGCTGGACTAACAGAAGCAGCCTCTGCAGCAACAGAAACAGCCACTGCTGCAACAGAAGTAGCAGCTGGACTAACAGAAGCAGCCTCTGCAGCAACAGAAACAGCCACTGCTGCAACAGAAGTAGCAGCTGGACTAACAGAAGCAGCCTCTGCAGCAACAGAAACAGCCACTGCTGCAACAGAAGTAGCAGCTGGACTAACAGAAGCAGCCTCTGCAGCAACAGAAATAGCCACTGCTGCAACAGAAGTAGCAGCTGGACTAACAGAAGCAGCCTCTGCAGCAACAGAAACAGCCACTGCTGCAACAGAAGTAGCAGCTGGACTAACAGAAGCAGCTTTTGCAAAAGCCACCGTCTCAGGATCAGCCGCTCCAACAGCAGCCACAACAGCCTAAAAAGGGGCAGTGGGAAACTCTCCAGCGACGGAAACAGAAACCAAGACTGAAAATTCTGCGGGGTGTCCTATCGGTGGACGACCTTAAGGCAGCACCTAAAATTAGGGTTGTCCACGTCTGGAAGTTTCTTAAGGAAACAACTGCCCGAGATATTGTGCGGCACACCAAGAAAGTCAGCGGCGTAGAGGTGGAGGCGACGCTTTTAATAAACAGGGGGGTATACGCCTCTTTCAAGGTTATCGTTCCTTAGGTTATCCTTCCAAGGTTATTTTTATCCCGAGCAAAAATAAAACGTAATGTAAATACGCGAACAACGTGTTATACAGAAAAAAAAGTATGGAAGATACGACAACGCCTGTAGTGAGCGTTTTAGTTTTCATACGTATTTTTTATACATGTGCGAATGTTTACGCAATGTTTTGTAGTTAATGTATCGGTGGTGTTTATTCACAATTAGTCCAAAAAATATACATGCGGTTTATTGAATCCAATATATATGGTAAAGTTAAAGGTTTATTGTAAAACTGAATATCGCAAAATTTATATCAAAACTGGATAATGCGTCTACAAGACTGGGTGGTTCATTTGAATACGGCACTATGTCTAATCTAAATCTAAATCTAAGCTGCAAAGATATGTATCATTTGAAATTCATATTAAATGCATTCCCACAAGCAGACACGCATAATTTCGCGCTTGCACATGCCGCATGTGGAATAACAATATAAAAACCCGATCTCAAATGAACACAAGCCCTGCAACTCTTGCCAATCTTCGCTGAAACAGAGGTGAAATTTGCAAAGTGAAACATTTCTACAGAGTACGGGTGGTCAACCTGATACCAACCTATAAATCAAGAAATTAATTTATAATAAATAATATTTATTACTATTAGATGAATTTATTGAATACTTTACATTTTAACGTGAGTTTCGACCCTGAGTCTACAAACAAAAGATGCTGTAGGCAAGGTGGTAAAGGTTCGACTGTGACCTTCCTTCACTCTTGGGGTCTATGTATCCACCTTTAGGTGACACCAATATCGATTTGAATACAGGATCCTCATTGGTTGGATCCTGCAGCAGGGCGGCTTGGCTAGCCAGATAATATAACAAGTAATCTGCAATGCTGATTTGTAATGTTAGTTTATTAGTTTGCTACATTTTTTGCATAATATTTTTTTGACTTTTTTGTTTATATTTATTTTTAAGGTTTTGTTGTTGTTACTTAAATGTTATTTATTACTCGTATTCCTTGACTTATAGGTTGGTATGAGGCTGACCACCCATACTGTAAAAAATTATCCACTTTGCCAATGTCACCCCTGTTTCAGGGAATGTCGGCAAGAGTTGCAGGGCTTATGTTCATTTGAGGTTTGGATTTTATTTGTAAGTACACAATCAGCATTTGTAAGCGCGAACTACACGTGTTTGTTTGTGGGCATACATCTGAGAGCTTTGAATGAATATATCCTTACAACTTAGATTATAGATTATAGGAGCGTACGATTCTCGGTCCTACAGAGTACAGATGGTTAAATTATCATATCACACCTCATGTGACATGGAGTTAAATAAAAAATCTTAAAAAACAGGTTTTAGCTGGATTTTGGATATTAAAAAAAGGCACTACATACCACGCATTGTAAACAACAGTTTGTAGTTAAACGTACGGTTGAGATAAGCGCATCGTGTAAGCCATATGAAAAAAAGTGAAACTTTTCATTTTTGAAAAACTATCTGTTAAATATCTTCCTTTTCTTAGTTTAATCACTATGGTACTTAGCGCAGTTTTTGAGTCTACTATCATTTTTTGAGTCTACTATAAGCTTGCATTCCATGCCGTGAGCTCGGGTTCCAATCCCACCAAAGGTAGTATCAGAAATAATTTCCCATTTCGGTGTTTATTTCCAACCCCAAAATAAAATACCGTCAAGTTTTACTTAGCCTTCACAAGAAATGAGTACCAGCCCCTCGCCGGAGCTGGGAAACCCCCACTTCAACTGAAGTGGTTGGCGTAAGGCTGGCCCCCTTACCTGTAAAAAAAGGTTCCACTCGCCACATGCGAAACACTTCGGAGATAACGCGGCAAGAAGTAAAACTATATGTGTAGCTTAGTTGCTTTGCGTAATAGCCTGTCGATCCGGCACCGGACTTTGCCGTTAAACATTAAAATTTTCTCCTTATGTTAACGAGGTATTTGATTATATTTGCGGCCAATCACTAATTTTAGAATACAGTCAGATACATGAATGATTACGGCTATCGAATTACATAAAAATAATTGGCTTTTAGCGATTTCCATCCGGCTAATGGCAACTTCCCCAACAGTGTCAACTAACGCATACACGGAATAATTATATTCCCGTGTGTAAACATGAGAAATGTATTTACAATGTGAAACATGGACTAAAAACAAACTCAGTTTAAATGAGATTTTTAATGGTCTTGATTAAAATCTGTGTACCAATGAAAAAAACAGATATCATTGATTATAGAGGTAGACCGGTCTGTATTCTAGCGGTTAACACTTCTGACTTGTGAATGGAAGGTTGTGGGTTCGAATCCCGACGGAGCAGAAAAAAATACCATTTGTAATTTTTAAGTTTGGACACCCCTAGCGGAATGGCGACAGAGTTACAGTTACAGTTACACTGTTTTATCTTCTCACTTCATCATCTTTAAAAATAAAAATACAATTTTTCGAAAAGTATTCAAATTAGGTATTAAAGATCTGTGGCATTGCAAATTAAATACCGAATAATTCTTAAATTGAAAAGAAAATCGTAATCTCCAAACCAAAATGCATCAAAAACATTTAAGAAAAAAATTAAAGTAGGTACGTTTCTTCAAATATTTTATGTAGTCAAATATTTTTTAGTTACATCCCCATACAATTTTTATTTTAAAATTGTAATACAAAATAAATGTATCCGTCTAATTTATTTTAATCAATTTCTCTATTCTACATGAACATAAAATTTAAGAAACATATTTAAAAAAAAAGGACAAATTAGATTTTAGGGCATGTAGCCGTCCGAAACCACTCAGTTATGGCCATTTTGCGGCCGATGGTACCCATTTTAGGCAAGCCTGTTCTGAATGGGTAAAATGTATGCAGACAGCAACGTGTAATATATGTACGTCGATAAAACTTTGTTGGTTGTATGTACATTGTACAAACACATTTTGTTACCTTGTATGGAGGAACGCACATTTTTCATAATTTCAATAAAGAAAAAAAAAACAACCTTTTCAAGTTTTAATGGAAGCCCGTGTCTGCCGAAATTTTCATGTCTGCTTTTTTGTGAATAATTACCGATGAGGCGATTCCAGTCAAAAAACTCATTTAAAACATGAAGATAATTTTAAAGCATTAAAAACGTAACAAATAAACTCCACATTTTCAGGGGGTCCTGAAAAAATAATGGAAACAAAAAAAAACTGGTTCTATTTACGATTTCAGTGCAAGAATTGTTTAATTTTTATACTTTCCAGAATGCTGAATGAATCTTTTAACTCTCATTAATGTAGAAAGAGATTTTGCTAGATTCTTTGATCACAAATTCTCATCACATTTTTTCACGTAAATACGTGAGAAGGAATGCAATTCACTGGCCTATTTCACCCTGCCTATAAACGGGTAACAATATCATCACTGGGGTATGTTTGGAATCAAAAACGACAATCAAAGAGAAAATAATTTGTTTTGTTTCCGAATAGTTTATTTTTATTTTTATAAAATATCCTAGATGGACGTCTTAGGCTTATGATGAATAAATGCTTTGAAATTAAGTCTGCCATCTTCGATGGGAATTAAACCCTAGCTCCCTAGTTTTGAACGCAAACACTAACTTGACTATCTACCGTAAATAAATTATCATATTGCCGGTCAAAAGGCAGTGTAATATAAGCGACATTTTGGTCAAAAATAAGTTTTGAATGCTATCCTACTTGAAAAATTCCGTTCATTCTAATGCGCTAACTCTTATGGCTCTACAATGATTTTTGTGTTGTTTGTGGCCAAGCAAACAAGTGCGTTTTTGAAGTCTGGTTTTGGTGTAACCGACAAGATTTAGGTCATTTTTGTCCTAAAGGCGCTTGTGACATAAAAAAAATCGTAAAACATCGTAAAACCAAATTAATAGGAATGCCAATAAATTCCTTTATTTTTTTTTTATTTTAGATCTGTTTTGATTTTAACGATATGATAAAAAAAAGTTATGCCAATTTTCTGCAATCTCAAACTTTAAACTTCTCTCCTGAACAATTTAGTTAATGTCGCTTAGGCCTTTTTGCCTTTTAATCGTCAATTTTTTTTTTTTACGCGGTTTTATATAAAAAATAATAAAAACCTTTTAAAGAATTAAAATATCTAAAAAGGTCAAAGCCTTTCATTGACCTTCTGTACTTCTCAGAAAGCAGATAAATTAGAAAAGCAATTTTGAGGACGACTGTCCAAAATCGATCCTTTGATATCAGTGATTGTGAAACTTTTTAATTTTGCCACACTCTCATGAATATGATTTTTTTTTCTTAAAGTATGTCCTAATTATTTACATTTAATATATTATGTATTTTCTGTTTCATCTTTTCTCAATTTATTCTTAAATGTCTATTATATATTTTCTGTTTTATATCTTCTCAATTTACTCTTGAACACAGCTATTGTCTTTTCCTCTGTTATTTAATAATAATAATATCAGGCTAATTTATTTTAAATTACAAATGATAAGAGAGCGCCGTTTTTGTGAGTGTCACACCTCAAGGGCCCTCTCCGATCATGGATAAGACTTTCTAAATAGGTGTGTCTTGAGTGCTCCGCGAAATACATCCATAGATTTGGAGTTCTTCACTCCGGGTGGCAGTCTGTTCCACTCCACCGGACCCGCAACACGGAAAGCGCGGTCTCCGAAATTTGTACGAATCTGACGGCGTGGCTGAACCAAATTGACTACTTCATCGCCCGCGGATCTGAGTGTCTGCCTCCTTACACCCATCTCAACAGGCAACATCATGTCAGTCAAATAAGGTGGAGCCAAGCCATTGATGGCTTTATATACCATCACACAAACACGGTAGACCACCCTCTACGGGAAACGAAGCCAATGTAGTGTTTTTAACAGCGGAGTGATGTGAGCGAATTTAGGTATCCCGAATATGAGTCTTGCTGCCGAATTCAACACAGATTGAAAGCGATTGAACTGCTTCTTTGGCTGACCACTATAAAGCGTCGAACAATAGTCAATCCGAGACACCACAAACGCGCCCACTAGGGTCTTGACTGCATCTGACGGTAAACACTTTCTAATAGCCTTAATTTGGCGTAGTGAAAAAAAGAAGAAGCTATTGTGGCATCTATTTGCCTCTCCAGTGTCAGATTCCGATCCAGTAAGACTCCTAGAAGTCTCACTGAATCAGAAGGCTGGATTAGCTTACCTCCTATGGAGAGTGGTACTCCGTTCACTAATAGGTGATCACGCCTAGATGTGACTGCCCACATTATCTCCGTCTTATCCATGTTCAAGATTAGGCCATTGTTCACCATCCACCCACCGACCTCCACGATACACCCAGAGACCCTGCAACTGAGGTCCTCAGCCATGTCTGGCCGACATGGCTGAGGAGGATTTCCTTCCCCATTTCCTTGAATTCTCTCATCGCTTTACACAGAATAGAACTCTGTGATTTTGCTTTTTTCCTTAACGGCATTCCCATTTCATGTTTGTTTCCAGTGTAATGTGCATGTTCCCTTTGGTTTGCTGCTATTTTCTTCCAGAACTGTGATTTTTCATTATTTATCACTCGACCCAAGTAACCTTTTAGGTTTTAAAAAGGTTACAAAAAGGTCCCAGAACCTTTTTTAACCTTTTTGTAACATTTTTAAAACTTAAAAGGTTACTTGGGTCGTTCGTTCCATTTTTACTTTCTTGCTATAGCCGAAGGCTATAAAGAAAGTTATGATTTGGTGTAAAAAAAAAATTTCGAGGTTTTCACGGAAATGAGTTGTCCTGGTGCAGGACATGCCAAAAAACACTATCTTTCAAAAACGTCCGTCTGTATGTATGTATGTATGTATGTATGTATGTATGTATGTATGTGTGTGTGTCACTTTCCAAAGTATAAGACCTAGAGATACCAAATTTTGGCTACATCAACTTTTTTGGACATGTATTAAGTATGAATAACATGGCATTACACCAACTTGAAAATTCAAGATGGCTGCCATACAAAAAAAACATAAAATTGCACTTTTCTCAAAAACGGCTCCAAGAATTTTTTTTAAATTTTCAGAGTTGCCATTTATTAGTTTTTAACTTAATAAATTAGTTATGGCAATACTCTTACTAATCTGTGTCTATGGGCTGCCATATGAAAAAAACAAACGATTGTGATTTTCTCGACAGTTAAGGGGTCAACAAAAATATAATGTTCTACAATATTACGGACAACATAAATTTCTACAAATTTACAAAAAAAATTTTTTGAAAAAATAAATATAAAGCACCGTTTACACGACCTGAAATTTTAAATCGAAAATATTACAAAAACCTATTAAAATGCAAGATATTTGAATTTGTTTTAGATTTGATAGAAAGAACAAGCTTATCACTTTAATTCGTAATCATTTTTTTTTTACTTTTTTGAAAATTCAAGATGGCTTCCGAAGAGCTGAAAATTTAAAATGCGATTTTCTCAAAAACGGCTCCGACGATTTTTCTGAAATTTTTTGTGAATCCATTTATATAATAGTGCTATCTAATAATTATAATCATTTCTTCATCATAATCTCGATTTAGGGAGTTGCCATATAAAAGAAAAAAATAATGGAAAAATTCTCGGCAGTTAGAGGGTTAATAAAAAAATAATGTAGTACAAATGTAAAATAATAATAATAACCTATATATTGCCATCATTATTTTTTCCAAAAAGTGAATCAAAAGTATAGCCGCCATACAGAGTGAAAATTTTCCATACAAAATGTATTAGCAATTTTCTTGGTAGTCAAAGGGTTAAAAATAGATAAATGGCTGCGATTCTTAAAATTTTATAAATACCAATAATAATCAGTCGTTACTTTTTCAAAATATAACTAAAAAGTTTACCCACCATACAAAGTACTAGTTTGCATACAAAAGGGTTCAATGACCATCTATAATAATCTAGAATATAAGTTGCAATGAAATATAAACATTCAAAACTAATATGAAATGCATGCCCACAAACAGGTATGTGTAAGTTCGCGCTAACGAATGCTGAATTTGTACTTACAAATTAAACATAAAACTTGCAACTCTTGCCGACCTTCCTTGAAACAGGGGTGACATTGACAAAGTGAATTATTTTTTACACTTTGGGAGGACTGAGAAATGCGAGAAAATTGAGATAAAGACTGAATGAAAAAAGAGTGGAGGTCTATAATAATCTATAATCTATAATCTAAGTTGCAAGGATATATTCATTTAAAGCTCTCAGATGTATGCCCACAAACCAACAAGTGTAGTTCGCGCTTACAAATGCTGAAAGTGTACTTACAAATAAAATCCAAACCTCAAATGAACATAAGCCCCACAACTTTTGCCGACCTTCCCTGAAACAGGGGTGACATTGGCAAAGTGAACCATTTTTTACAGTATGGGTGGTCAGCCTCATACCAACCTATAAGTCAAGGAATGGAGGTCGTGAAAGAATTTGATTATCTGGGAAGCAAATTTGAGTCGAATGCGAAATTGACGAAATAATTGGAAAAGCGCGCTAGTAGAGGAAGAAGTGTAATGGAAACGATTGGAAGAATTGCAAGAAATAGGAAACTTACGAAGAATATGAGATCGGCGGTCCACAATGGCATATTGGTTGGTGGAAGTGAGGCTTAATGAATGTGAGCTGAGTAAAGTATGTAAGTACGGTTGAAATGGCTTACCTGAGAGCAATGGCTGGAAAGACACTGAGTGATAGAGTACGTAATGCTTGAGTGATGAACGAGTGTGGTATAAAAGAGAATATGAGAATGAAAGTACAAAAAAGTACGATGAGATGGTTCAGACATCTTGAAAGAAAGGATGATGAACAACTAACGAAGAAAGTGTACAAAGGAAATGTCAGAGGAAAGCGCAGAAGGGGAAGGCTGAGGAAAGAATGGTTAGACCAAATAGGTGAGATTGCGAAATAATGGATTCTGCAGAGTGAGAATAAGAGAAGAGTATGTATGAAAAAGGTGATGACAGCAAAAAGTGGAGGCGCATCTGCGGAGGTACCGGCCACCCCTAATGAAACGGTGGCAGGATACAGTACAGTACAGTACTGAGGTCAGCTTCATACCAACCTATGAGTCGAGGATCTTTCTTGTGTAATTGGTACTTTTTCAAATAAATCAACAAAATATTTATATTCATTTAAGTATTTATATGCCTATATCCATATTGTACGAGTATGCAGGTACACACCGCGGTGGAATAAAATTGATTTATTATTGATATATTACATTTTTATTGAAACGGCATAAGCTGGTAGATGATTCTAGCTTTACATACGTCATACAGTGGGTAAATTTTTGCAAGAAAGTCGAGTACAGATTCTGTGCAATTTATTTATATCATTGCAATACTGTAGGTATCGATAAGTTTATTTTTAATATGTTATATACATATGTATGTTTAATATGTTATTATAATAGTAATAATAATATCAGGATGATTTATTTGGTGAGCGCTGTTTTTGTGTGTCTCACACCTCAAGAGTCCTCTGCAAGCTTGGTCGTCGCTGTAGAACGCGCAAATTCTCAAGCAAGACCCAGTAGCTGTAAGTCTGGATGGACTTATGGTGATCGGTCTTTGGTAGAGGTATATGATTTTTTACCCAGCGAAGAGCATATTTGAAAATACAAACAATATTTTTTTTTGTGTTCCGCCGGGATTTGAACCGACAACCTTCCATTTATGAGTCAGAAGTGGTTACCACTAGTGACTAGACTTTGGACCGGTCAAGGAGTTCTAATGTAATCTAATCTAATCTAAGCTGCAAAGATATAAATCATTTAAGATTTACATTAAATGCATTCCCACAAGCAGATATGTATAATTTCGCGCTAACACATGCCGCATGTGGACCTACAATATAAAAACCCAATCTCAAATGAACATAAGCCTTGCAACTCTTGCCGTCCTTCCCTGAAACAGGGGTGACATTCGCAAAGTGAACCAATTTTTTACAGCAATTGAGTTAATCACAAAATTCACGCTGTTATTAGGTAATATTCTTAATAAGTCAATGTGGGGAGTAAAAAAATATACGGAAGTTAACGTTACATCTTACGCTAACTGGAGGCCGTTTAGTAACTTTGTTTTGAAGACTGGAGGCGCTTTTTAATTTTTGTATGGAACATTCAAGAGCACATCCAGTGAGCGTAAATGCCAACGATTTTTTTTATTGAACAAAATTAAAACCCAAATTAAGTTTAACACATTTGACACATTTATAAAAAATATAATTGATTGCAATGCTACATACACATTTCGGATATTAGACGTCCTGTTATAGAATAACTAACATAATTCTCGAAGTTTTGTTGGCGACATAGCCAACGTCTTCAGGAGATACCCTCTCTGCACAACAACTGAGGATAAACAGTTCATCCTGAGTCGTCGTGCGCATGAACACAAAACTGCATAATCTATAATCTGAAATCTGAGTTACAGAGATTTGTTAACATTTTGAATTCACCATAATTGCATTTCCACATACAAGCACGCATAAATTCGCGCTTGCACATGCCGCATGTGAATTTACAACAACAAAAAAACCTAAATCTCAAATCAAGATAAGCCCTCAACTCTTGCCGGCCTTCCCTAAAACAACCCGGGTGAAACTGGTAAAGTAAACCATTTTTTACAGTATGGGTGGTCAGTTTCATACCAACCTATAAGTAAAGGAACACAAATAATAAAATAAATCGTACAAGAATTACTCCAGGAAATAAATCACAACTTTTAGACGAGGGTTATTAATTTTGTACAACTTTTTCGTTTCTTCAATTTGAGGCACACAGTTTTGAAAGCATTAATTTGCACGGAAATGCGTGACCCTAGCTTGCCAGTGTAGATTAAACGCGTTTAATGGTTTTATTTATTTCGGGATCCTCTAGGATTATTTCCGATGCGGGACTCCGGACTTGATCAATATAATAAAGTTTGTATGTATACGTGTGTACATACTGAAGGCCATCGATATAAAAGAACTAGATTGGCTAAGAAAGCAATCGTTTGAGAATTAGGAACGCGCTAGCCAACTCAAAATACAAAAATTCAAATTCATTCTATCGGTAACCTTCCAACCTGTCAACAGACGTGCTATCTAATTGGTAAAAAAAAACATGAAAATGACAAACTTGATATTTTCTAAACGTGTTAACAAAAGATTTTTTTTATAAAATGTGGAATAATATTTCACTTAAAAAACTATTGTATATGATAATCTAATCTACATAAGTTGCAAAGATATGTTACATTGGAGATTCACATTACATGCATTTTCACAACCAGACACGTACAAATACTCGCTTGCACATGCCTCATGTAAACCTACAACATAAAAACTAAATCTCAAATGGACATACACCCTGCAACTCTTGCCGTCCTTCCCTGAAACAGGGGTGACATTGGCAAAGTGAACCATTTTTACAGCATGGGTGGTCAGCCGCATACCAACCTATAAGTCAAGGAACAATAACGTTCATAAAATTGATTTTTCAAGTGTCGAAATATTTTGCTCGCGAAAGTGACAGCCAGTAGAACTAGTGATGTTCAAAGTATGTAGGTACTTGTTTATTCAAGTATGTAACTTCTATGCTCGCGGTAATATGTCGATAATTGGGAAAATCATCCCGTAAACAATGAGGTCGGAACATTTTTGAATTCGGAATTTATCAGATATTTTCATACTCTCAACAACAATAGTAACAAATATCGTTGCCATAGAGATTTCATGGGTTTCTATGGTGATATGTAAATAGATTAAAGACGGAGTTGAGACACGTTGCTGACATAGAAAATGAAAAAAACATTTCATATGCCGTGAGCGAGACAGCACTATCAACAATGTGTGATGACAAAGACGGTGCATCATGTCGATTGGAACTTAATGACATCATCATAGCCGCTCTAATTAATTACTTCCTCTATGCTAGAGGTGACAAATATATAATGAGGGTTGGAAAGAACCCAAAGCGAAAGAGGCAGAATTTTTTTCCGAAAAGGAGATAAAGTTACTTTACAACGCATATAAAGTTACATATGAATCTATATTCATCTTCTTCAGCCCGACTCACTTTTTCAGCCATTCATCATCCGTTATTTTTGCTTCTATGTAAACCACTTCATCAAATTCTTTTGTACCTTTAATTTTATATCCTCTTTACTAACTAACAACTACAAGTTATTTTTGCCACTTTCCCAAATGTCCAAACCATCTAAGTATACTTATTTTAAGTATACTTGGTTCCTGGCGATGCTAGCGGTAGCACGCAGTACGCACCTTGTCTTGTATTGTCTTGTATCCTGCCGCCATTCCTCTAGGGGTGGCCGGTACCTCCACACAAATGCCTCCCCTTGACTCTGCCCCTGCATACTTCTTTCATCTTATCTAATTTCATCACTCTTTTCATGCATGCTCTTCTCTTGTTTCCACTCTGTAAATTCCATTCATTCGCAATCTCACTTATCTGATCAATCCATTCTTTTTCAGGTCTTCCCCTTCCACGCTTACCTATTAAATTCCCTTTATACACTCTTTTTGTCAGTCGGTCTTCATTCATCCTTTCAATATGTCCAAACCATCGCATCACACTTCTTTGAACTTTCACTTTCACGCTTTCTTTTACTCCGCATTCATTCAAAACCCATTCGTTTCTCACTCTATCTTTCAGTGTTTTTCCTGTCATACTTCTCAAATGAGCCATTTCTACGGTGCATATCTTATTTACTTCTCTTTCATTCAACGTCCATGACTCGCTTCCATACATCAGGGTCGGCAACAATATACAATAGGGAAGTATCACATATTGTTTTCATTGTATAAAATGGTAGAATACATTTTTAAAAATGCATCTGCGTTTTCAAAAGAAAAATATCTTGCTTAGTTTTTAAACTACAGCTCTTTAAAATTAGCGTATTCTCGATTTCCGGAAAAAAGGTCATTTTGTTTATTTCGGTAGATATGACGCCGATGCATTTTCGGAGTGTAGGTATCGGCGGGCCCAGCGGCGAATCTTGACGTCATTTTGACGTCAAGATTCGCGAAGTCGAACGCGCTGCGTTTTGGCGCGACTAAAATTCACCGCATTTTATTTTTTTAAATTATCAATGTTATTTTTATTTTTACTACACAAAAAATATATGGTTGTGATCCTTGAAATGTACTCTACAGAACCATATTATTTTCAACCGTTTTCCCTACCACTGCAACTACCCTATTGTGTACCGCCATTTTCATTTTCTTTGGTATCCTTTTATTCTTCGCTATTCTACCAAACGCTCCTATCACGCATCTTCCTTTGCTGGCACGCTTCTCTAATTCCTTCGTCATCTTACCATTCGCCTCAAACTTGCTTCCTAAATAGTCAAACTCATTCACTACTTCAACTTTTTTCCCATTCAAATTAACTAAATTAATAACTAAGTTCCTCACATACTTCATTCCTGTCAAAAACTAATATTTTTGTCTTATTCTCATTCACTTTTAAGCTATTTTTACAAAACGCATCATTCAGTTTGGTTAACATCGTTTGGAGTTCCTCCGCCGAGTCAGCTAAAACTATAGCATCATCAGCATAAAGAAGTACTCCAACTATTGTTTTACCCACCTGCCTTTCATTATTTTTCTTTCAAATTCACCGGTCATTCTTCCATCTTTTTCAAACTTACTTCCCAGGTATACAAACTCATTTACGACATCAACATTTATTCCATTAATTTTAAATTCATAATTCATATTTTCATCATCTCTTTCAAAAATCAATACTTTCGTTTTACTTGCATTCAACTTCAAATGGTTACCTAACAAAGCTTCATTCAATCTAGAGAGCACTGTTTGCAATTCCACTGCTGAATCAGAAACAAAAACTGCATCATCTGCATACAGTAGAACACTCACTTTGCTCTCTCCTATCATCAATCCACAATCATTAAGTCGAGCATCTCTGACACACTTGTCCATGACTATGTTAAATAGCCATGGACTCATCACACATCCTTGCCTCACACCCTTATAAACTTCAAACCACTCACTATACTCACCATCAATACGGACACATGCCTTACTATTTTCATAGCTTGCATGCACCGCACCTAGGAGAGCCTATAATGATGACGATAATTTGCTTTCGTTAAGATATTTTTGTGACAAGTTATAGAAATTTCTAGGAGGATTTTCCTACAGAATTATGCATGAATAATCACAAATTTTCCCCTTCAATAAAAATAATTTCATCTAAAGAAGACAATTTTTCGTATATATTCTAGTAATGAAAGTAAGAAAAAAAAATCAAATTATGCCGACATACTTATCATAATCTGATTTTCTATGAATTTCCTTTAAAATTAATTCACGAAGAATTTTATTGGTTTTTATTCATCTATTTGTTGCTATTCAAATTTCATTTTTGGTAAAGTAAAACAATTTTTTAAACCAGCGTAGGGAATAGTTGAAATATTAAATGATTTCTTTTAATCCCTAGTGTTTGCCACTAGACTACAGACCAGACTAAAAACTCTGTGAAAAAGTGTGTGTAGCGTATGGCGACTATCAATAAATGCGTTGCAAATAAGCTGTATATATACTACACGGTTTATGATGAGCATACGTAGTTGACAGTTGAGGGAGGACGCTGTTGCGATGTTAGGGTCTACAAGCTGAAGAAAATCAATATTACATAATGATTTTCTTGATAAAAAGTAAATAAACACGCGTAATCTTTTTCATTACTGTCATTATTTTGCTAATACCATATAGTGTTATAAACAAAAGCGGCAGATTTAGGGTATAAAATATTGTGAAGGTTCATTGTCAATATTAACAAAATAAATAATAAAAACATGGTTTTTCTTGTTTATTTCTGCTGTTTCTTTTTGCTTCATAAAATTAAAATAAATATTAAAAACATGGTTTTTCTTCACGCCTTGAATTTAATATCTCGTAAACATACCATTTCCAAGAGAACAACCGACTAAAAAATGGTGTGTTAACACTCCTGAAGCGCTCGACGTATTAAGCTCAACTAGTGAAGAAAAACTTTGTGTTTATTTTTACTTTATAATAAATTAAAAGGAATAATAAAAACATGTTTTTTCTTCACGCTTTTAATTTAATATCTCGTAAAAATTCCAATTTTAAGACAGCAACTGCCTTAAAAATGGTGTGTTAACACTCCTGAAGCGCTCGACTTATTCAAATCAAGTCGCGAAGAAAAGAGTTGTGTTTATTTTTGCTTTATAATAAATTTAAAGGAATAATAAAAACATGTTTTTTCTTCACGCTTTAAATTTAATATCTCGTAAACTTACCACTTTCAAGAGAAAAACTGACTTAAAAATGGTGTGTTAACACTTCTGAAGCGCTCGACATGTTAAACTCAACTAGTAAAAAAAATCTTTGTGTTTAGTTTTAATAAAATTATTACATATTAGTTAGGAGACTTATTGCAGATAAGAATTAGACTTTTCTTGAATAGATATTCTTGCCTTTATTTTGAAATCAAAAGTTGTACCAAAGCCATTTGAAAATCCTACTTCTAGCGGAACACAAATAATGTAAATAAATCTCTTGTTACAATTAAGTAGAGCTGTATGCAAACACGAAAGGGGCTAAAAACACAACCGTTGGGTACATCCACAATAAACATGGCTAAATTTATAGTTGAAAACAAACGGGCCTAGAAGCCTTCCTTGTGTTATTCAAATAAGCCCTAACGTACGCTTTACAATTGCTTTTAGGGGAATGGGCTAAAAAGAAAACAATGATGTACCAAAATATTTTATGTGCTCACATACATCCCTTAAATGAATATTTATAGAAAATACTAAATATTAAATTACTTACATTTCATTGATACAAATTATTCCAATACTCTTGCGGTGCATTCTATGGGTGCATTACTCTTACTGGTCCGGTCGATAGCTCAGTTGGTAGAGTGCTTGCATTCCATGCCGTGAGCCTGAGTTCGAATCACACCGAGGGTGTCAAAAATGATTTCTCGTTTCGGTGTTTATTTCAAACCAAAGTGTTTATTTCGGTGTGTACTCAACCCTCACAAGAAATGAGTACCAGCCCCCTCGGGAGCTGGGAAACCCCCACTTCAAGTTAAGTGCTTGGTGTAAGGCCGGCCCCTAACCTATAAAAGTTAATAGGTCCACTCGCCACATGCGAAACCTTTCGGGGATAGCGCGGCAAGAAGTTGCACTTAATGTGTAGCTTAGTTGTGTAGTCGCGTTTGCTGCACGAGAATATGCCACCAGTCCATCAAGTCGTCGCTTGCTCTATGGGTCTTATAAAAGCCTATCTCTGGATCATTTAAAATCCCTTTAGGTCTGTCGACCGACATCACAACCATCTTTTCCAGGCGTTGATGGTCCATTCGCTAAATATAACAATGCCAAAGCATTCTCCTGATTTTTATTTACGACCACATCAACATTTCGGAAAAAAACATCTATCTAAATAAAATATTTTATATTGTTTAGATTGCTGAATGAAAAGCTCAAAGAACCATTGTCCAAATGACAGGTTTTTTTTTTGCTTCTACACGCAAATTAAATAAACTTTACCTTTTTAAATAAATTCAACATGTAAAATAATCCTTTAATTCACTTTTATTTAGTTTAAATTCCCTATTAGGCGAAAACGTTTGGGCAAAAAAATAAATAAAAGTGAATTAAAACTTTGTTTTTCCATTGTATTTTTAACAGTAAATCTATATTTTACACAGTGAAAGTCCATTTTTAATTATTTAAAAATTAAATTGGATAAAGAAAGAGTAATTCACTTATGTATTACTTTTTTGGTATGCTCAAACATTTTCGCCTAATTCGCCTAATGATTTCGCCTTTGTTTTTCCTATTGAATTTATAAAAAAAATACAACGGACTTTTATTGTGTTAGCAGTAATATCCAAAAAATAAACAACATCATTTTCTCTGACACGCAATCTAAGAATGAAAATTTAAACTAGAGTTGCTGGAAAAAATACTGCACAGTTGGATTTTCAATTTCTATTGTTATTTTAGAAAGATGCTAAACTATTTATTAGTCAACTAAAAAAACATGATACAAAATTAAACAGGTTTATTAGCAATATATTGATCCATATCTGATCATGGATCGTCGTTTTTTGTATAGAAAATTCACGTAAGGTGGCGTTTGAGCCATGGATTTGCTGTGTATGAATAACATCAAAATATCTGACATTTCAAGTTTTTCTTATTTGTTTCATATGCGTACATTTCTTATGGAATGTAATTAATGGTGAAAAGCCTAGGTACATCGAGAGGTATTTGAGAAAATGCATTACTTTTTCCTCTTTTCGTGCCACAATTCAAAACTTGTCTATCTAAATACAATAATAATGACATAGCTATTTTTTTATTTGGATATTAGACGAACCGTTATAAGAGAGCTTACATTATTCTCTACATTTTGTTGGCGACGCAGCCAACGTCTTCAGGAGACACTCTTTCTGCACGATGACTGAGGATGAATTATTATAATTGTAAATATGTCAAACGACCGTAGTTCTAACTTAAACCTAACAATTGGCTGAATAAGAGCTGTCGAAGGATTGCATTTGGTTTCTTGATTACAAACGGTTTTATTCTTATACAGCAAAGCCATGGCTCACACGCAGCCTACAGTGGATTTTCCATACAAAAAAATGATGAATCGTTGATTGGCTATGGATCAAATGTTTTGTGAGTAGCACTGTTAGTGCCATACATACCAAATATGGGAAAGCCTTGCACCACGACGAAAAAGGGAAAATTTAAATTGTAACTGCAGCTCTGTCGCCATTCCGCTAGGGATGGCCAGAGCCTCTGCAGGGCTTCCTTCATTTCTTTCTTTCCTTACATACCTCTTTCAATTCATTCATATCCATCACCTTTTTCGTGCATTTTCTTCTTTTACGCTCACTTGTTATATCCCATTCATTCACAATCTCTTCAATCTGACCACTCCGTACTTTTTTCGGTCGTCCCTTACCTCTTTTTCTTCTCACACATGTATACTTTGTCAGTCTATCATCATTCATTCTTTTCACATGCCCAAACTATTCTTACTATACCTGGACTTTCACATCCTCTTTCAACTTACATACTTTCTCTACCCATTCATTCTTAACTCTATCCTTCATAGTTTTTCCTGTCATGCTTTATTTACACCGTACATACTTTACTCATTTTGCTATCATTCACAGGCCATGTTTCACCTCAAAATGGAAAAAAATACGTCAATGCAATTTGTCTGTGAAGATATGATTGTATACTAACGGTTTTAGCTGCACATGTAGAGTCTTACCTTCCTTGTTAAATTTGCAGAATCTTGTACTCCCACTCCTTCCCGTCAGGCATATGAAGAAAAGATACTGCATTTTGTAGAAATTACTGTCATTAAATTCTATTCAATACCACTGAAATATTAGACATAGTTTATTTTCAAAATCATAAAAAAATATACATTAATGTCTTATGTACAAAAAATGTTCATTTATTAACTGTATAAAACATTCACATATGTACACAATTTTTATTCACCTTAAATTAGATTTCTAACGATGTTCTCATATTTTTTTAAAATATGGAGATACAAATTCATTTAAAAAATAACTATTAAATACTTTTACTATGCAGAATTTTAATCGTCTAATCTAATCTAAGTTGCAAAGATATGTTACATTGGAGATTCGCATTACATGCATTCTCACAACCACACACGTACAAGTTCGCGCTTGCACATGCCTCATGTGAACCTACAACATAAAAACCAAATCTCCAATGGACATACACCCTGCAACTCTTGCCGTCCTTCCCTGAGACAGGGGTAACATTGGCAAAGTGAACCATTTTTACAGCATGGGTGGCCAGCCGCATACCAACCTATAAGTCAAGGAACATACACTAATTGTAGTAATAGAAAATAAATTGAAAAAAATCTCAATATTTTTAATCTATATTTCGTACAAAATGTGTTTTTGTCTAATCCATTTACATTTTAAAAACATTAATTTCGTCATATTAATAGTTGTGAAAAAAATTGAATACTTAGACTAGACATACTTAGACTAGACATACTTAGACTAGACATACTTAGACTAGACTTTATCATTTCTGGTTCACACAAATTATGATACTTTAACATAATATATTGACATTTAAAATTCATATATAAATACATTCACAACGAGACACATGTAAGTTCACGCTTTAAAACCCTGCATGTCGACTTACAAATTAAAATAAAATTAACAAACACCTTTATGTGATTAAGTTATAACTCAATTATTTATAAAACAAAAGCTTTAAAATCATTGTTAATTTTATTCTGCAATAATGAGCTTTTATTAAGTAAACAAATGACTGATCATATTTTGAAATGATTTATTTTACAATTCTGGAAATTAACACTGCTAAATAAATTATTTATTCAGTAAAAAAAAATAAACAAATGTTTTTTTAATATTTTTCACTTTATTATTATTATGTACAATTTTAAATTCATGCATTAGGTACCCTAGAGCTTTTTTTTTTTTTTTTTCCCCCATTAGTAACCCTAAGGGGGAGTTTATTCGTGTGTACCACTTATACAGTATAGCACACATTATATAAAATTTAAAAAATATTAAATTATACATTCATCTTTGTTTTTTTTTTTTTTTTTTTTTTTTTTTTATACACTACACTCTTATTTTCTTTATCTAAGAATTTAATTTATATTTAAAGTTGTATTTACCCATTTAAAAAAACACCATGTACAAATTTGAAAAATAAATGTCTAAGTTCAATCTTTAAAATTTCATATAATTGTCGACAACAGTCATTCAAGAAACGTTTCAAGACCGATCTCAATATTTTGTGACGCCCTTTGAGTAACAATGTCATGCAATGACGCCAATGAAAAACTCAATTGAACAATTGAGAGTGTTTTTGAGGATTCATTTAAAATTAATTAAGTAAAACTAAAAAAAATGTATTTTCTTCACTAGTTTAATTGTTATTTCTCTAGCACTTTTCACGGTATTAATATGTCATTTTCTAGAGAAAAACAGTACACAGTGTTGTTGAGCGTGCAGTTGTAGTGGCGGCTGTTGTCACTTTCAAGAAAATAACTCAAGAGAGGAGGGAAGGACAAACTTTGCTGTTTATTTTCACTTCATTAAGAGCCTGTTGCACCAACCTCTTATCAATATTTGATTGCTTAATTCTGATAAGGACCTCGGTTAAATATTTTTCGGAAAAGGATAATAATATGATGGAATTTGAACAGGAAATATGATGTACATCAGCTGACTTACGTAGGTACATACAACCAAATGTTTGATTTGAAAGGGAAAAATTGCACTTAATTTTAATGTTTGTCTGATTGGAGTTTGGTGCAACAGGCCCTAAACGTCGATTGACGGTGGCATTTTCGAAATTGATTGATGTTCACTCCATAAGTGTGTTAAAACTTTGTCACGACTCTTTAGTCATCGACTATCCGGACTCTTCGTGAAGTGATTTGAGAGCAGATTGGACCTTCGTTCATCTCGGGAGAGGTCAGGGTAAAGGCGCACTTTGATGACGAGCTGGGGTCCACGCATCCTCCTTTTACGCTGATGAAGGTGGACCTGGTGTTAATGCGGAAGACTATCCTCTCGGAAGTGATCCTGTCGCCTTTGGACAAAGAAATAAAATAGCAGTTAGAATAAATGTGCTTCAGAAAGAGGAAAGATACGGACTAAGTATACTTGAAATACGCGTTCATTTTTAACATAGTCGGTAAGAGTTGCAGGGCTTATATTGAACTAATATTATTTATGAGGAATTATATATACTTTTTTTAAAAACACAGAGTTTTATATTCACAAATTGAGTATTTATTTCATCTTGGGTACTTCTGACTTACTTACGTCGGTTTCAAGAGGACACTCTTGACTGACAAAATGACGTAAGCATTTAAGCAAGTCGAAAGTACTCGAGGTGAAATAAATACTCAATTTGTGAAAATTAAACTCTGTGTTTGTAAAAGAAAAATATAATTCCTCTTAAAAACTAATTTTCTCTGTGTGAATACACAGCCTCGTAATAAATAATATTATTTTGCAAGCATACATTCCGCACGTGTAACCACGAACTTATTTTTGTTTGATTGACGTGTATTAAATATGAATCTTAAATATGGAGAAAAACATGATGAAGATACACATGATCTGTTACTGTTACTGTATCCTGCCGCCGTTCCACTAGGGGTGGCCGGTACCTCCGCAGATGCGCCTCCACTTTTTTCTGTCCTTACAAACCACTTTCATTTCCTCAATATTCATCACCTTTTTTATACATACTCTTCTCTTATTTTCACTCTGCAGGTTCCATTCTTTCGCAATCTCACCTATTTGGTCTAACCATTCTTTCCTCGGCCTTCCCCTTCCGCGCTTTCCTCTGACATTTCCTTTGTACACTTTCTAAGTATGGAATTTATAAAATAAATTGTATTTTTTATCTGATGACATATTTTAACTCAAAATGAAAACAATCATTCAGTTTACTATTGATAATTTTATACAGCAAAATTCAGTGACACTAGCCACCCCAAGGGCGCTTTTATGTTCTGAAATCTGAGGCTTCTATTAAACCAATGTGTATGAGAAAGTATAAAAATTATATTATATATTCTTGCAACTTATTTTACTAGTAAACGCTAGCTAACAGAGGACACTGTCCTCTTAAAAATGACGTAAGCATGTTCTCTTTGCCAATGTCACCCATGTTCAAGGGAAAATCGGCAATAGTTACAGGGTTTATGTTCATTTGAGGCTTGGATTTTAATTTGTAAGTACACTGTCAGCATTTGTAAGCGTTAACTTACCCGTGTTTGTCTGTGGGCATGCATTTGAAATGTGTTTTGAATGTTAATATATCTAAGATTATAGATTACAGAAGTCAAAAGTACTCGAGATTAAAGAAATGCTCAACCTGTGAAAATACAACTCTGGGTATTTTTCATTATTTTTACTTTATCATAAAAATGATATTTCACTGTTTATACACACAAACCATTAAAGTTTACACCAGTGTGTCTTAATCAACCTCCTAAAAGTGTCAATATGACGTCAAAATATGTGTATGCCTTATACAAATCTAATCTAATCTAAGTTGCAAAATATAAGTGACATTAGAGATTCCCATTATATACATTTTCACAAAACAGACATGTTTAAGTTCACGCTTAAACATGCCGCATGTAGTCCTACAATATAAAAACCCGAATCTCAAATGAACATACACCCTGCAACTCCTGCCGACCTTCCCTGAAACAGATGTGACATTGGCAAAGTGAACCATTTTCTACAGAATGGGTATGGTCAGCCGCATACCAACCTTTAAGTCAAGGAGCATACACAACAAATTAAATTTTTAAAATCAATAGATTAAAACATGTATGGACATCAAAAACTAACAGAAAAACCAATTCTAATTTAAAAAAAAACCTAGCCGCCAACATCACAAATTAACCGCCAGTTATTTCTGTCCTTACACACTTCTTTCATTTCCTCCAGAGTCATAACCTTCTTTATACAGACTCTCCTTTAATAATATATACAAAAACTATCGATTATGTTGGATATACGATGTGTTGGTATTAGTGTTCGCAAAAAACATGTCACGTTCAGTCACTCAATCATACGAAATAAAGCTTTTATTTGCCATCGACGTGTTGTTATTTCCTCTCGGTTAGTGACAGTTGATTAATTTTCTCCCTTTCTAGGTAATCTACAAAATCAATATAAGAAAAACTGCTTATTATGAAGGAAACTACTGGCGCATTAAATTGATTTATGAGCCTTATCTGTAATAAGCCCGAATCGATAAAAAAAAATTCCATACGATTTTTGATTCGAGAACAATCTTAATAATAATACAGTATTTTTATAGCGCCTTTTCATGACTCTTGGTCATCCCAAAGGCGAAATCTTACATATATGGGTCGACAATAATGAGTCGTATAAATGCAAACGCCGTCAACTCCTTACGCGATGATTTCGAGAAAAATAAACTTGTGTATTGAACGCAATTATTTGTGTATTGGAGATGACGGCGTTTGCACGAAATCATACATTTTCAATTAAAATTACGAAGGATTTAGTGAGGTTTTCATCACATTGCACACAGCAAATGATTTGTTACACTACGCAGAATAAAATTCAATAATTATCTCAAAAATCATAAAATTTGGAGATGACGGCGTTTGTATCATACATTTTCAATTAAAATTACGAAGGATTTAGTGAGGTTTTCATCACATTGCACACAGCAAATGATTTGTTACACTACGCAGAATAAAATTCAATAATTATCTCAAAAATCATAAAATTTGGAGATGACGGCGTTTGCAGTTATACGACTCGTATACACATACAGTTGAAGGCGGCATGTGAAATGAGGTCAACCAACCATACCTACTCTAAAAATATTGTAAAACTTTTATCATTTTGACTAGTGAAGAAACAGTGGAATCTCATTTGTTATGTTTTTCAGGGTTTAGTAGTTCACACAGTGAAAGCTCATGGTATATTTTACTTACAAAATCAATTCATATATATTTTAAAATGCCGTTTGAATTCACTTATTCAATTTCTTTATTGGCTCGAACGCTTTCGCCTCAGAAAGCATCCTCGGGAGCAATCAATCTCATTTCGTTTTCTTTAAATTTAATGATTTTTGAATTGTAGATCATAGATATAATTTATAATCAGTGTTAGTAAGGGAAGGTTTTACATGTTTTTTTTTCTTAACTAAGGGAACTCACCAGTCATATTGTGTGCCCGGTCAAGCATTTGAATTTGGTTGGAAGGCTTTCCTTGCGACAGCTTCGACTCCGCATACCTCCTAAACGGCGGGATTTTCTTCAAAATCTGTTAAAGCAAAATAGATCAAATTAAATTACATTCAAAATTCATTGATTATTATACAACGACTGAGATTTATGATAGACTGATAAAGTACATATATAGAGGAAGTGTGAGAGGAAAAAGGGGTAAGGGACGACCGAGAAAAGTATAGAGTGATTAGATTGAGGAGATTGTGAAAGAATGGGATATACAAAATGAATGTGAAAGAAGAAAATGAATGAAAAAGGTGATGGGTATGAATGAATTAAAATAGGTATGTAACAGTGGCGAAAAGAGCCATACAAGCCGATTCCCATCGGTTTCCCGTTTAAAATGAGGCAAAAATGATAATAAAGTAGACTGCATGGTTTCAATGGGGATAAAATACGTATTGTTTCTTTGGTTTTAAATATATTTTTTACTTTGTGCGTATATTTTTTAACAACTTTGTTACATCATTTTAAAAGGGAAGCCGATGGGAACCGGCTTGTATGGCACCCTTCGCCACTGGTATGTTAGGATAGGAAGAAATGGAGGCAGCTCTGCAGAGGCTCTGGCCACTCCTAGCGGAACGGTGACAGAGTTACAGTTACAGTTACAGAGGATGAATAAAAGTTCGTGAAGAAAAGGTGCCGGTTCGTTGTAGAGTTTTGTATCAGAAGGGTTGCATTATCTAACTGTGTACTTATTATAATTGCAAATAAACAATTGGATTGGGAGCTTACGTCATGTAAAAAGCAAGATTAAAAGGAAGCAGTACTTTATCATTCCATGAAAAACTCTTTCAGGTTATTAACAGGTTATTCGACCTTGAAGAAGAAAAATAAGAAATCAATAATTAAAGATTTGGCGATTTGTTATTCACAATTTTCCGAAAATTTGTTCATACCTGGAAAATCCGAAGATATTTTAAGATGTTAACGCAACTAAGCTACACATATAGTGTAACTTCTTGTCTGCATTATTTCCGAAGGGTTCGCATGTGGCGATTCGGGACCTATTTATTTTTATGGGTAAGGGGGCCGGCCTCACACCAAAACCAGGAATCATATCTGACACCCTCGGTGGGGATCGAACCCTTGCTCTCGGCATGGAATGCAAGCATTCTACCAACTGAGCCATCGAACGGACTTTTTACGAGTTTGGTCGTCGCTACAAAGCGCCAATTTTCAAGCAAGACTCAGTTACTGTAAGGCTGGATGAACCTTTTGATGACCGATCTTTGGTAAAGATTTTTGAATTTTTCAACCCAGCAAAGAGCAAATTTAAAAATTATAAATGGTACATTTTTGTGCTCAGCCAGGATTCGAACCCACACCCTTCCATTTACGAGTCCGAAGTGTTACACTAGACTACGGACCGGTTATGGCAGCTGGCAATCTAGCTAAAATAATGAATTGGGGGCGCAAACACATCCCACGGATTTATGAAAGGAAGAAGAAGGCTGGAAATCTTAGCTTAGAAATGTTAGAATGGCTTACCTCTAGATAGCCGTCTCTGAACTTGGCGTTCATGTAGCAATATATGATGGGATTGTAGCAGCAGTGCGACATGGCCAGCCAGTGGCAGGCGAACCACACGTAGGGCATCAGCCACCACGTCTCCCAGGCCTCTATGGCGGACTCGTCGCTGAACGCCACCTGCAAGATATGTAACTCATCAGTTAATCCAATCCATCAAGCGACAGGTCATCTTGTTTTTCTGTCCAAAAAACACCGGAAAACATAGTGTTAATCAAACCCTTCCCATATACATCGATATGCAAAAAAAAAAACGCAACAAAGCTACACATATAGTGTAACTTCTTGCCTGCGTTTCCCCGAAGGGATCGCATTTGGCGCTTCGGGACCTATTTATTTTTACAGGTAAGGGGACCGGCCTCACACCAACCACTTTCAGTTGAAGTGGGAGTTTTCCAGCTCCCGGGGGGCTGGTTCTCATTTCTTGGGAAGGCTGAGTAAACCTTTGAGATCGAACCCTTGCTCTCGGCATGAAATGCAAGCATTCTACCAATTGAGCTATCGACCTTTTTATGAGCTTGATCGTCGTCGCTACAAAGCGCCAATTCTCAAGTCAGACTCAGTTGCTGTAAGGCTGGATAGACCTTTGGTGACCGGTCATTGCTAAAGGTTTTATACCTTAAAGGTAAATTTGAATAAGGGACATATAAAGCCACCACGTCTTACAGGTCTCTATGGCGGACTCGTCGCTGAACGCCACCTGCAAGATGACTCAACAGTTAATTCAATTCATCAAGCGACAGGTTGTATGTATAATATAGTTGGATAAATTATTTTCTCTTTTGCGCAACTCTTAAACTTCTTCTTGAAGCGTTTTTCGCCGGTCTCAGCCCTCAGCTTCAGAGGTAGCTGGTTCCAGCACAACGGTCCTACTGAGCCAAACGCCCTATCCTCAAAACCCGTTCTGCTTCGTCGAGGAGGCTCTTTTTTGCCTGTTGATAGCATCACCTCTCGCTGAGTGAAGGATTCACCGCTTACCAACAATCTCCTCAACTTCACACAGTTCAGTCAAATAAGATGGGGCCGCTCCTTGTTTAGGTTATCTTGTTTCCCTGTCCAAAAAACAACCGGAAAACATGAAAATAATGATATCAGGATGATTTATTTTTTGAGCGCTGTTTTTGAGTGTATCACACCTCAAGAGCTCTCTGCAAGCTTCGTCGCTGTAGAAAGCGACAATTCTCAAGCAAGACCCAGTTGCTGAAAGGCTGGATAGACCTTTAGTGATCGGACTTTGGTAAAGGTATATGAATCTTTCACCCAGCGAAGAGCATATTTGAAAATATAAATGGTATAATTATTTTTTTGTGCTCCGCCGGGATTTGAACCCACAACCTTCCATTTAAGAGTTGGAAGTGTTAACCACTAGATTACGGACCGGTCAATTAATCCGGTTGTTAATCAGACCCTTTTACAATATATTTTTACGATTTTAGTTGAGTTCTTTTAATTAAACTGCAATTTATTTATTTTTCAAAAATTATTTCACTCAATGTCGGTTTACAATGTACTGATTCTTTTGATTTTATCTCGTATTTCTTTTTTAAACACAAGTGTAAGAAGGAACAAATTTACATATTTTTTTTAAATTTCTCTTAGTTCTCGGGGCAATATTAATTATAAAATATTTTGGAAAGATTTTTATTACATGAATTAATTACCCCATAGAGAAATATTTTTCACGATACCCTATTTCGAGAAAATGAGATTTTATTTGTTCAATACATCTAGTTATTCACCCTTATTCACACTGAAAAAATTAGCCACATAAAGCCCTTCCAAAAAAAAGCATTTAAGCACAAAAGAGGAACCCAAATATTCCTATGCCTCTATTGACTATTCAATAATATTATGTATGTGAGAAAACCTTGAGTTCATTGCTCCTATATCGCTAAGGCCCGGTATATTGAAGTGTAGTAATATTTTAGTTAACTATTACTTGAACTTTTATTCAAAATACTCAAATTCGGGTTAACTTAAACCGACAATTACCGAAGAAGCCGCGCCCCCAAATCTTGGAAATAATTAAAATGCCACTCAAAGGCTTTAAAACAAACAACTATTCTTACAAATAATATGCTTAACCTTCATTAGGCGCCCTTGGGGTGGCTAGTGCCACTAAACGGCGCTGTATACAAATTGTCCAATTATTATTAAGCTAGAAAAGAACACAAAAAATGTTCAGTTTGCAACAATTTTGATGTATCCTTACATTAAAAAAGAACAGCTGCTGTCAGTGAAGCGACGCCATCTTGAAAATCGTAAGTTAAAGTTACTAAATATTTACTGGCGAAATTTGGTGAGTGAAATATTATGATGATTTAACTAAAATTGCATTTTAGTCAACTTTACGATACTTCAAAATACCGGGCCTTAGTATGAAGAACATCTACTTCTTTGAATTTTTAGACAATAATTTAAAGCTAAAAAAATTTAATAGTGTATTTGAAGTGTTTGTTACATTGATGTAGAGTAACAGCTACAAAGTAGAAGAATCGAGGAGTTTATAATTTAAGTTGCAAGGATATTTGATTAGATTATTATAATCTAAGTTACATTTAAACTTAAACTTTTACAGCCACTGTTGAATCGAGCACTGGCGATACAGCCAGATTACTACTTGAATCAATCTCCTTCTTAAATGTTAAACAATATAATCTTATACCCAATAAAAATAATAAAATCTTGGATTTGGTTCTATCTGATGTTGATTGTACTGTGAGTCGTGGAGATTTTCCTCTAGTGCCTGAGGATGGTCATCATCCTTCTCTGTTGATTGATGTTCCACTTAAACCGGATGTGCAGTTGGACAGCAAAAGTGCACCCAAATATAATTTTTTCAAAGCCAATTTCACTGAAATAAATCATATGCTCAGCCTAATTGATTGGAATGCTCTGTTGGATGACAAGACTACTGATCTTGCTGTAGACATTTTCTATGATACCTTGGTAAGTATTATTGATCTGTATACACCCAAGAAACTAGCCAAAAAACCTAAGTACCCATTTTGGTATAAAAGTTCTACGGTTGCTTTGGTTAGAGACAAAAATAAATACTGGGATCGTTGGAAGAAATATAATAATCTATGTGACTATGCTGCCTATTCTAACTTTAGATCTAAACTCAAAATTGCACACAGACACGACCATAGACACTATATTGCTAATATTGAACAATCTATCAAAACAAATATAAAGCCATTTTTCTCCTATATTAACAACTTAAAGACATCAAACTCATATCCCAAAAACATGCATTACAAAGATATTTTATCTGACGATCCTAAAGATATATCCAATCTTTTTTGTCAATACTTTCAATCTGTTTTCTCTAAAAACACTATAGCTGACACAGATCACAATCCACCAAATCATACTAATACATCTTCACTTTCATCGATTAACATCTTAAGTTCCGAAATTTATAACAAACTTATCAACCTTAACACTAATAAAGGTGCTGGACCTGACTCGATTTCTCCCATTGTTCTCAAAAAATGTGCGTCTCATCTGACCAAACCTCTACGTATTCTCTTTAACAGTTCTCTATATTTGTAAACAATTTTCATGTATGTTTTTATTTCTGTTTGCATGGCTGACATCGTGTTCAGTGTTCTTATTTTTATTTATTAAATGCCTGAAATTTCAACGCAAGCATTTTATAGACATTGCCGGTGACGTTTTATGAATCTGATGCATTGTGCGTGTGTGCGTTGGTTATCGCTGTACAGCATTAACTCATAATACCTACTCCCGCTAATTTAATTATTGTTAAAATAAGATTATGCGATAGGCACCTATTATTGGAGCATTGGAGATACTTATGTATTTGTATTATTGTGTTTTTTTTGTGTATGTGCTACTCCTTTGTTCTGTTGGTGTCTTTAAGAATAAATAAAAAAAAATAAAAAAAAAAATAAACAGGAGCATCAGGGAGGGCTGCTTTCCAACCATATGGAAGACAGCTCATGTTACCCCCATCCATAAGGCAGGCAATAAGGATGATATTACAAACTATCGCCCAATATCAATACTCTCCTCTATATCCAAGGTCTTTGAAATGATAATCAAGGATCACATTTATAATTTTCTCAAACCTTATCTCTTAGAGGAACAACATGGTTTTATGACCGATAGATCGACCACCTCAAATTTTCTCGTGTATACAGACTTTCTTTTCAGGGCTATGGATCAACGCATACAAGTTGATTCAATCTATACAGACTTCCAGAAGGCATTCGACAAGGTTGATCATGCTTTACTGACTCGAAAGCTTTCATACTATGGTATTCACGGTGACCTATTGAGGTGGATTAGTTCATATTTAAGCGATAGACTTATGACAGTAACTCTTAATGGGTTTAAATCAGAATACGTGTGTGTTACGTCGGGGGTACCCCAGGGTTCTGTTCTGGGCCCTCTGTTATTTCTAGCTTTCATCAATGACATAGGAAATTGCTTCATTCACTCAGATTTTTTACTATTTGCAGACGATCTCAAAATTTATCGTACCATAAGAACTGAGGAGGACGCTGTTTTGTTGGAAGAGGATCTCGGTAGGGTCCATGACTACTGTGCTTGCAATAGATTGGAACTAAATCTGAAAAAATGTTTTTCCATATCCTTCACTAAAAACAAAAACATTATTTCTCATAATTATGCGATTGCTGATACCATGCTGCAACGACTCGACTCGGTAAAGGATCTTGGTGTTATCTTTGACTCCAAACTGCATTTTGACGATCACATCGATAAGATTCTAACACAATGTAACAAAATGCTTGGTTTTATCCTAAGGGTGACCAGGGAGTTCAGAGATCCCACATCTCTTATGACCTTGTATGTCTCACTTGTACGCTCTCGGGCCGAGTATTGCTCCCCAGTATGGAATCCCTTATATGACAAATATAACGTTGCATTGGAAAAAATCCAACATAAACTAATACGAATTGGAAATCACAGATTCAGAACATCCCGTTTCAATGACTTAATAGACCTCAAGTCGAGGCGTGAACTTGCAGATGCCTGTATTCTACGCAGAATTTGTATGTCTGCACTAGACACACCCCTATTACTGAAATTGATAGACTTCGCGGTCCCAACAGTTAGACGATCATTTTGGCCCTTTCACATTAAGCGTCACGTTACCAATGCAGGTTTGCGAAATTCTCTGCTAAGAGCAGTGAGTATCCCTTCCCCTTCCCCTTCCTTTCTTCCCTACTACTTCTATTTATATTATTTTATTATTGTTGTTTGAATTTTTGAATGTTGTATTCCGTTTTAAAAATAAAAATGTTTTTATCCTTAGTATGTAAGTGAAATTATCTTGATATTTTTGTGTGCTTTTTTTATCACATTGTATTACGCTTACACCGGTTATGGGGTGCAACATGATTTCTTCTTTTGTTAATTTGCCTAATGTGCTATTTTTATGTTGTGCCTGTTGGTGTATGATTGTGAATAAATAAATAAATAAATAAATAAATAAAGCTCTCAAATGCATGCCCACAAACAAACACGTGTAGTTCGCGCTTACAAATGCTGAATGTGTACTTACAAATAAAATCCAAACCTCAAATGAACATAAGCCGTACAACTTTTCCCGACCTTCCCTGACACAGGGGTGACATTGGCAAAGTAAATACTTTTTCATCATGGACATGGGAGGAACATGGACAAAAAAAAGTTGTACAAACCCGTGAAAATCTCCCGTCGATAAGTGATTAGAAAATTTATGGAATTAACTCCATGTATGGAATATATGAGGGCACTTCTAAAGGGTAGGGATTTTTTTAATTTACGCCATCAAAGTGAGTTGGTGCAAATGTTTGTACTCGGGGTGACGATAGTGCTTATGATAAAAAGTAATTATCATCATCTTCTAAAGGCAGCGCCTTGTTGTGTCAGCCGTTGTCTCTGTCTGCTGCCATCCTCTTGAGATGCGAATAGCATGAGACATCCATGAGCCGCTTCACATCCTTGAAGTATGAAGTTCTTGGGCGACCTCTTTTTCGTCTTTCCAAGATTTTGCCTTCAAAGATGTTGTTAAGAAAGGTGCTATGTCTAATCGAGTAACCCATTAGCTTGGATTTCTTCTTCAAAATGTGACTTATAAGCTCTCTTCTCTCTTCTACGTCCCGCAATACCTCTTCGTTGGACTTCTTTTCGACCCATGATTGTATTGGACAGGACATCTTTTATTATTTTATTTATTTATTTACGGCATAAGCCTTTTACAAAATAAGTACCTACATATTTAAATCTTTCTCCAAAATCACATTTCGAATGCCCACAAGCGGTCTTTTATATATTTTTGGATGGTCCAGGTTTCGCATTCATACAACAGAATGCTCCAAACAAAGGCTTTCAGGAATTCCTTTATTGTTCCCATGTTTAAATGAGCATTTGTGAAAAGGTTTTATTTTTCATGAAGGCTTGCCTGGCTAGCGTTATTTTATTTTTTTATATGCTGAGTAGATTTGTTGTCCTATGTTAGGGTGCTACCCAGATAGCAATAAAGCACCTAACAACTAAGCTACACATATAGTGTAACTTCTTGCCGCATTATACCACTTCAGTTGAGGTGGGGGTTTCCCAGCTCCCGAGGGGGCTGGTACTCATTTCTTGTGAAGGCTGAGTAAACCTTGCCGGTGCTTTTATTATGGGGTTTGAAAGAAACACCGAAATAGGAAATCATTTCTGACACCCTCCTCGGTGGGATTCGAACCCGAGCTCACGGGGTAGAATGCAAGCACTCTACCAACTGAGCTATCGACCGGACCTAAAGTAATAGATTAACTTTATAATTTTTTTGATGAATTAAAAACACTGTTTATTTTCACGGATAAATTTATTTAAAAAGATTAAAATCTTTAAACAAATTACGAACGTTTTCGACCTAGTAGGTCGAAAATTGTTACCTTGTTAAATTGTTTGTTAAATTGTTAAATTGTTGCATTGTTACCTGAAGATGACTCGTAGAGAGTGATTTAGTTTCTATACATTTTTTTATTTACACAATCGAGGTGAGCTTATTCTATGTGTTATACTTGGAACACTGAGAATTTTTTAATAATTCAAGTTGTAAAGGAAGTCGATGGCATTTTGTCCCTGTCAAAATATGGCAGAAAGTCATACTTACAGCAAACAGTGAATTGTATGGCAACCAGCAAATAGTGAAAACTGCAACCACAGCGACCATCATCTTGACCATCTGAAACAAAAACAATAAACAATAACATCAGAGTGCTAACAAAATATCTATGATGACTTAATTCTAACGTATTTTTACACATAAGAAATAAGAAAGGCTACAAGCCAAGTGCACAGTGTGTCGTCTAGAACATGCTAGCTGGACAAAATGAGTCCATTAGACAAAATTTTGTCCAGCTAGCATGTTCTAGACGACACACTGTGCGCTTGACTTGAGATGGGTTGGCAAGCGTGTGGAAGCCCCATCAGAGTTTTTTCTGTCATGCTTCTCAAATGATGATAATAACTCAATGTTGTATTTTTATTTTAAGGAATCCTGTGCACGAGGCTTCGCAACTCTTAAAAGGCTTGAGAGTTGAGGGTCTATGGCACCCTGGAATGTTGCTTGAATCGTTAAAAAAACAATATAGGGAACATGCACATAACATTAGAAACAAACATGAAATGAGGATGCCGTTAAGAAAAAAAGCAAAATCACAAAAATCTGTTTTGTGTAAAGCGATGAGAGAATTCAAAGAAATGGGGAAGGAAATAACAGAGGAAAAGACAATAGCTGGGTTCAAGAGTAAATTGAGAGGATATGTAACAGAAAATATATAATATATTAAATGTAAATAATTAGGACATATGTATTTATTGAAATGTATGTATGTACTATTTAAAGAATAAAAATATTGGGTTCTAAATTGTCTCATCGAACTCTCCACTAAAATCTTTAACGTGCTACGATGCTTTATGCCGTACACGTGTCATTTATATTTTATCTAAAATCGTAAGCCAATACGGCTTTTCCGTTTAAGAAGTATTTTGTTTGAGGAAAATTCGTAGAAGGAAATTTAAATTTGTAGTTAATGAAGCTCTAAAACAAACAAATATTATTTTATTGATTGTAGAGGCATTAACTTTGTAATCGTTCATCATTAAGGATAAAAGAAAAACAGCTTTGTTTCCGATATATAAAAATATATTATATACTCATGTAATCGAAAACAAAGCTGTTTTTCTTTTATCCTCAAACAAATATTATTGACTCTCCTTTAATAATGTTATTCGTTAAAACGCGTAGGCAAAGTACTTAAATGATGTTGTTAGCCTGAAATTATTCCCGTTTCTTTTTTCTCGGCCTTTCTCAGTCCACTCCTGGCCGTAGGCCTCCTCCAATCTGTGTTTTTTCAATAAATTTGTGAATATCATCAAGCAATTTTTGCCTGGCTATAAACAGGTAAAATATCACACCTCAAAAGGCCTCTGCGAGCTGTGAGGGTTTTTCTTCTGTCCTGCTGATTGACACAATTAATAATATAACATACACACTTTAATATGTTTACTTTTATTTCTTTCACGATGTATACACAATAAACCACAGCACAATATTAATTATAACAAAATTCACATGCTTCTGGCTCTCACGCCAGGCAAGCTTCTTCCCTCTTTTTGCATTCCTTTGTTTTCCTTTTCATTCAAATTCAAATCTCATGTTCCATTTTACCTAACAAACAAATCCATCTCGTTACAATACACCTCCTTCCTCTCATAAAAAAAAAAAAAACATTCCCAATTTTTTTTTTCTTTTAACAATGAGTAAATAATGTATCATAATGCTCAGCCGGCGCCACATATTTTGTTTTATTTTAAGGATAAATTTCAAAAATATGAAAATAAAAAAAAACCTGTTTCTGATACATTATTCAGTCATTAATACCTTTTTTTTTAACAATACCAATTATTTTCATACTAAAATTAATACATATATTTTTTTAACACAAATTTCATATTCAATATTATAAACAAATATTTGTTTTTTTTTTTTAAATACTTAATTCAACAATTCAAAATAATCAAATAACAATACATTATAAACATTCACCAGTTAATTAATCAATTCATTAAAATAACTTTTTTTTTTTTTAAACATGTATCACATCTTTCCCAATATTTAAATTTATTTCAAATTTATTTTTCATTAATAAATTTATCAGTCCATCAATTTTTTTCAAAACTTTACCTTCATATGTAACACTTTGTTCATTTATGTTTCATACCTTCATTCATGCAATGTTTCATAATTCATTCTTTCACTGATCACTTTTATATCAACTTTCACCGTATCATTCATCACCTCAAATTTTTCATACACATGAAAATATGTTTTTTTTTTTTTTTTGTTAATCTAATTTGATTATGTCCTTGATGTGATATTTATTTATAACATTTGTGTCTATATCTTTTAATACATAGACTATCTTGCTAACTTTCTTTTCTATTCTGGCTTTGACAAATTTTGGAGCCAACTTTGTACAGAAGTATTTCCCTGCATTTGATTGTATGAAATTTTTACGCCATACAATATCCCCTTGATCATAGACACGATTTGATCTACCTTTATTATAATAATTTGCATTTTTATTATATGCATCCCATAAATTTTCTGTTACAATTTTGTATAATGTGTTTAATTCCTTCATTTTATCTTTATACATATCTCTATATTTATCTAAATCTTCCTTTGATTCTATTTCATCATTTACTATTTCACCATGAATTTCACCATTTAGTACAATCTCCCTACCTCTTGCTAATACATTAGGTGTGTATCCTGTTGCTAAATTGACTGTATTATTTATTATGCTTTGTACTGAATCTAAGAAAGTATCCCATTTTCTTTGTTCATTTTCAACAAAAATAGCTAATGTGTATCCTATTGTTCTATTATATGTCTCTACATTATTGCACATGGGAGTATATAAAGTTGTATAAAATATTTTCTGTACTCCATATGAGTACATAAAATCTTTAAATGCATTTGACTTTAAATTCTTTCCATTATCTGTTATTATCGTTTGCGGTACTCCTTCTGTTAAAAATATTTTATTTTCTATTAATTTTACTATTTCTTCTGTAGTTGCTCTTCTTAAAGGAAATAACCAACAATATTTGGTAAAAACATCTATTATTGATAATATATGTATATAGCCCGTACTTGATTTTGGTAATGGTCCTATCAAATCAATACTCAGCATTTTTAACGGTCTATCCACTCTTTTTCTATTTTCCATTTTTCCTGCTGGAGGTAAATTATTCGGCTTATACATTTTACATTTTTGACATTTATTTATAAACCTTTTTATATCTGCATACATATTTTTCCAATAGTAACATCTTGATATGTATTTATAAGTTTTAAAAATACCTACATGTCCATTATCATGATGATTCTTTATTATAGTTAATCTATTGTCTATAATAGGTATCTCTTTCCAATTATATTCCTCTGTGAAAGGATTATCATCATTCATTAGTTTAAATAATTTATTATCTACCATTTTGAATTTTTTGTATTTGTGTGGTGTTTTTGTACATCCTTCTGCGATATTATTATACCAAGGATCTGCAATATTTGAATTTATTACTTCCATTTCTTTAGTACCAGGAATCCTAGATAATACATCTGGCACTGTATGTTCTTTCCCTTTTCTATGCTCAATCTCAAATTTATACTGTGAAAGTCTCATGGCCCATCTTGCTAATCTACCTGTTGGATTTGATATTTTATTCAAGAATTTTAATGCCATATGATCAGTTATTACCTTGAATTTCATCCCATCTAGATAAGATCGAAAATGTTCAATTGACTCTACAATGGCAAGAAGCTCACGTTCTGATGTCGAATAGTTTTGTTCTCTAACTGTCAAACTTCTTGAAAAATATGCTATTGGCTTTTCGGACCCATTGATATTTTGGTTTAATACTGAAGCTACTTGATTTTTACTGGCATCAGTGTGTAAAAAAATCTTTTGTGAAATCCGGACATATTAATACAGGGGCTGTGCTTAAGGCTAATTTTAAATTATTAAATGCATCCTCAGATTCTTTTGACCAATTAAAATTGTTCTGACCTTTTTTACCTCTCAATAATTTATTTAGTGGATATGATATCTCACTGCAGTTTCGTATAACTTTTCTATAAAATCCTACCAAACCTAAAAACATTCGTAGTTGTTTTAAATTTTTCGGTGAAGGATATTCCTCTATAATCTTGACTTTATTTGAATCTGGCCTTAATCCATTTTCATCAATAATGTATCCCAAATATTTTAAACTATCTTTGCAAAATTCACATTTTGAAAATTTTACCGTTAACCCTGCTTCTTGTAATATATTTTTAACTTGTTTTAATAAATTTAAATGTGAATTGAAATCTTCGTTAATAATAATTAAGTCATCGATATAACAAAATATGTTAGTATCAAATTTAGGTCCAAATAACTTGTCTAATAAACGCTGTGTTTCAGAACTTGAATTTTTTAAACCGAACGGCATTTTTGTGAATTGAAACAACCCTCTATTTGGTACGACGAAGGCAGTTTTTTCTTTGGACGATTCTTCTAGTGGAATTTGCCAAAACGCCTTGCTTAAATCTATTGAAGAGATATATTTGGCATTTCGTAAATTTGCTAAAACTTGATTTAAATTTGGAATGGGATAGTTATCTCGTTTTGTTACTTCATTAAGTCTTCTAGAGTCCAAACAAAATCTAGGCGTTCCATCCTTTTTAATTACAATCACAACAGGACTGGACCACGAAGATTTGGATTGTTCAACTATACCTTCTTTTAACATTTTATCTAACTCTGTGTTAACCTGTCTCTGTCTTGCTGGACTGAGTGGATAATACTTTTGTTTTATTGGAGGACCTTCTGTCTGAATTCTGTGTTCAATGAGGTTTGTGCATCCTAAGCCTATTTTTTCATAAGAGATGTCCTTAAAATCATTTTCTATTGTTTTTAATTGCTGTAATTGGTTTTCTGTTAATTTAGTTCTATTTGTAATTTTACCTCTGCACTTTTACTCTGCACTAACTCTCTGCACTTAAAGACTCAAAATATTTAATAAGTGATTCAACATTTAAAACTATCCGTGAGAATAACTTGTGCAGAGGAGTTAAAAGAAGACCAAGAGGCAGACGAGGCGGCCGCAATGACCGCAGAAACCCGGGGACAGCTGCAGACAAGGAGGGGCCCGTGGAAGCTGACAATGTCCACCGCCCGGAATCGAAGAAAGTGTCAAATGGCCTCTGCGGAGGTGTTGAAGCTGACAATTCTGTCAGGAATGGAAGTGTGTGTAAAAGGAAGTATGTGAAACAGGAAGAATGGATATTTGCAACGTGGAATGTTAGAGAATGGAATGACTGTAAAGAGAATGAAATTACTGATATTATGGAAAAGAGAAGAATACAAGTGATGTGCGTGACTGAAATAAAAATGATCGGGGATGGAGAAAAGGTATTGAAGAATGAGGAGTATTTTATTTGGAGTGGAATTAAGGATGGATATAAGAGACAAGGCGTGGGAGTAATTTTGAGCGAACGGGCTAAAATGTGTGTAAGTAATTATGAAAGAATATGTCCTAGGATTCTGTTGGTAAGAATGAGATTAGGACGTGTGAAAATTCTAATGGTAGCGTGTTATGCTCCAGTAGAATCTGATAGCAGAGAAGAAAGAGATGAATTCTGGGAGAGTGTAAATAATGTACTAAGAATGAAAGATGAGAATGAACGAATTATCTTATTAGGAGATATGAACGGATGGATTGGTATGAAACGAGATGATTGCGGAATGGTTGTGGGTCCGAGTGGTAGAGGAAGGATGAATAATAATGGACGAAAGCTTGTCAATACATGTATAGAACACAGACTTTTTGCAACAAACACCTGGTTTAAACACCAAGACTTGCATCTCTATACATGGCAAAATAGGGCAGGCAATCGAACAATTATTGATTATATATGCGTAGATGAAAGAATGAGAGGATATGTGAGAGATGCAAGAGTGTACCGTGGAGCTGAACTCAGCACAGACCACTATTTGTTATGCGCGAGAATAATGGTAGGGGATTGTAAGAAAGGAAAGAAAAAAATATTGTTAAGAATGAAAAGAATAAAAGTGGAAAATTTGAACGATGACAATGTGCAAGATGAATATCAAAGTGAGATTGCCAAAAGATTAAATATGGATGAACTACAAAAAATGAAAGATGAAGGATGTGTGGAAAAAGTGTGGCAAATGATGAAGAAAGAACTGACCGAATCTGCTAGGATGACATGCGGAGAAACAAATGTTGGTAAGAAAAAAGGTGATGCCTGGTGGAATGATGGAGTGAAAGAAGCAGTAGAGCAAAAGAAGGAAGCGTATATGAGATGGTTGAAAGATAAAGGTAATTTAAATTTGGAAATGATGTATAAAAGGGCAAAAATGAATACTAAAAAGCTTGTGTATGAAAGTAAGATGGAATTAGAGAAGAAAAATAATGAAAAGGCACAGCAGGACTTCCACACCAACAAAAAAATGTTCTGGAGTTGGGTTCGGAATAATAACGAAAGTGTGGGAGCAACAACTCCGGGCATAAAGAATGCGCAGGGAGTCTTGCTGTGGGATGAAGATGATGTATGTAATAGATGGAAAGAATACTTTGAAGAAATATTAGGACAGGGTGAAAGAAATTTATATGAATGTGACCCTACAAATGAAAGTAATGAGGATATTTTGAAAGAGGAAATAAAAGCAAGCATAAAAGAGCTGAAGAATGGAAAGGCTGCAAGTATGGATGGATTGAATGCTGAGATGTTAAAGGCAGGAGGAGAATATGTGGTAGAGTGGATGTTTGAATTATGCAAGATGTGTATGAAAGACAGGGTAGTACCGATGGACTGGAGAAAGGCGGTCATTGTCCCTATTTACAAGGGTAAAGGGGACAAGAAAGACTGCCGTAACTTCAGGCCCATTAGTCTCCTTAGTATACCTGGGAAAGTCTTATGCAAAATTGTCATAAAAAAAGTGAGAATGGCCACCGATCACAGGGTCTCTGATATTCAATCTGGCTTTATGCCAGGACGAGGTTGTGTGGACCAAATCTTTACTCTCAGACAGATTGTTGAAAAACATCTGGCTGTGGGGAGGGTGGTCTACGCAGCATTCGTAGATCTTGAGAGGGCCTTTGACTCGGTGGACAGATGTATGCTGTGGAATGTTCTCAGGAAGTACGGTGTGAATGATAATCTTCTGAATGTGATACGTGCCATCTATGAAAATAGTTCGGCATGTGTAAGAGTGGATGGGAGATATAGTGACTGGTTTGATGTATATAAGGGAGTGAGGCAAGGCTGCGTGATGAGTCCATGGTTGTTTAATATAATCATGGACAGTTGCATAAAAGAAGCTGGAATATCAGAGAGCGGAGTGAAAGTGGGTGAAACAAGAGTTGGAGTACTTCTTTATGCTGATGATGCTATAGTTTTAGCTGACTCGGCGGAGGAACTCCAAACGATGTTAACCAAACTAAATGATGCATTTTGTAAGAATAGCTTGAAAGTAAATGCGAATAAGACAATAGTATTAGTTTTTGACAGGAATGAAGTATGTGAGGAACTTACAATTAATTTGAATGGAATAAAAGTTGAAATAGTGAATGAGTTTGACTATTTAGGAAGTAAGTTTGAGGCGAATGGTAAGATGACGAAAGAATTAGAGAAGCGTGCCAGCAAAGGAAGATGCGTGATAGGAGCGTTTGGTAGAATAGCGAAGAATAAAAGGATACCAAAGAAAATGAAAATGGCGGTACACAATTGTATTTTGTTGCCGACCCTGATGTATGGAAGCGAGTCATGGACGTTGAATGAAAGAGAAGTAAATAAGGTATGCACCGTAGAAATGGCCCATCTGAGAAGTATGACAGGAAAAACACTGAAAGATAGAGTGAGAAACGAATGGGTTCTAAATGAATGCGGAGTAAAAGAAAGCGTGAAAGTGAAAGTTCAAAGAAGTGTGATGCGATGGTTTGGACATATTGAAAGGATGAATGAAGACCGACTGACAAAAAGAGTGTATAAAGGGAATGTAACAGGTAAGCGTGGAAGGGGAAGACCTAGGAAACAATGGATTGATCAGATAAATGAGATTGCGAATGAATGGAATCTACAGAGTGGAAACAAGAGAAGAGCATGCATGAAAAGAGTGATGAAATTAGATGAGATGAAAGAAGTATGCAAGGACAGAGTCAAGTGGAGGCACTTGTGTGGAGGTACTGGCCACCCCTAGAGGAAAGGCGGCAGGATACAAGACAAGACAAGACCTAATTCACTAATATTTTTGCTATTTGAATATGTAATTTTACTTATTAAACTCGGTTCTAATTCAAATTTTATCCAAAAATCTATTCCAAAAATTAAGTCTTGTTGTAAACCTTGTAAAACATAAAAATCTACATGTTTTATTTGATTGTCACATTTTACCTCTAAATTTATTTTACCAAGTATTTTTATATTTTTACCATTTGCTAACGAGATATTTTCATGGGTTTTTATAATTTTGTAATTTCTTTGTAAAAAATAATCAAATGTTTTTTCATTGATTGCAGAAATAGATGCACCTGAATCTAGTAAACCTGTAAAATTTTTGTTCTCAATATTTACTGTTAAAAATGGTCTTTTATCAAATTGTTTAGCAAAAATGAGTGGTGCAATTTGATAATTTTTATTAAAAATTTGAATGAAATTAAGCCAGCTCTTCATTTCTGATTTTTGTGTTTGTACTGAAGGCCGACTATCTACAAGTTTTTTGAATTACTATTGTATGTCGTATTTGTTCTGTTTTGTATATTTATATTTCTGTTCATTTTTGTTTTGTCTGTATAATCACTTTTTTTATTTTTAACAAAACAATCTTTTTGTACATGTCCTGTACGCTTACATGAGTAACAGATTACTGTGTGTTTTTTAAAATTTCCATTTTTTATAAAACAATTTCTTTCCACATGCCCTCTTTTATTACAATAGTGGCATACTATATTATTTGTGAAACTTCTACATTTATTCTGTATGTAATCTAATTTTCTATTTTTAGTCCAACAATGTATTTCATCATGTCCTAATTTATTACAAAAATTGCATTTTTGCATTACATTTTTCTCTTCTGTGTCATTCATTACATTTAAATTTTTACATTCATTAAATTTGAAAAATGATTCAAACTTGCTACATATTGTAGATAATTCCTCTGTATTTTTAATTTCAGATGTTGTCAGTAAAGTTGCATATTTTTCTGACAATCCATGAATTATTATGTCCATAAGTTCTTTATCATGCATTCTTTTATTTAATAAATTATTTTTTGATTTTACCTTTAAAATATAAACAGATGCATTATCATGACCTTGTACCATATTTAAAATTTCTAACTTAAGATTTCTTTGAAAGTCATATTTTTCAAATTGTTGTAAGAATTTGGTTTTAAAAATTTTCCAATCAAATTCACAGTTAATTGCTCTGTACCAAGTTAACGGAAAATCTGTTAAAAATATAGGCATACACTCTACCAAATAATCTAATTTTAATTTGTAGACTTTGGCTAATTCTTCTAACCTTATTATAAATTCATTTGGTTCACTTTCACCATTAAAAGATATTTTTAATTTGAGAGGATCAAAATTTATGGACTCCATTGTGTTACTTTCTAAATCCTTTTTATTATTTATTTTTTTAGATTTCGTCATTTGCTGTATATTTTCAATTTATGCAATTAAAAAAATCATTTCATTGAAAATTTTTTTTTCATACAAATTAAATATAACACCATCTATATATATTTATCTAAACTGATTTGAAACAAACTGGTTCATATCCATTCTTCATTCCCCCGCGACGTTCGATTTTTAAATGTTCATTTCTTCCGAACGTAGGTAGGTAATTTGAATTCTCTTGCCTTCAATATTTTCAAAACAGCCGTTCAATATTTTCAAAACCGCCTTTTAAAACTTGCAATTTCTTGTTTTAAATTGTATAAGTTGATGCCTTCAATAGCTTTTAAACGTGTTGATGCTTTCACAACCATAAATCTGTCCAATTTTAATTATTTCATATATTGTATTGTTTTCAATGTCATTTGTTGAAATCGACTGTCATTTGTTTTTGTTTGTGAAAAATTTTCTTATAGGAATTTCATTTACAGATTTTTCTTTTACGTTGGGCGCCAAAATGTGAGGGTTTTTCTTCTGTCCTGCTGATTGACACAATTAATAATATAACATACACACTTTAATATGTTTACTTTTATTTCTTTCACGATGTATACACAATAAACCACAGCACAATATTAATTATAACAAAATTCACATGCTTCTGGCTCTCACGCCAGGCAAGCTTCTTCCCTCTTTTTGCATTCCTTTGTTTTCCTTTTCATTCAAATTCAAATCTCATGTTCCATTTTACCTAACAAACAAATCCATCTCGTTACAGAGCTTGGTCCTCGCTGTAGAAATTCTCAAGCAAGACTCAGTTGTTGTAAGGTTGGATGGACCTTTCAGTCCAAAGTGTTGCCACTGGACTACGGACTGGTCCAAGAAATGCCAAAACACGCGGTGTACCTGAGCGGTCACCCATGCAGGTAGCATCCGCGCCCAATGTTGCTTAACTTCGGTGATCTGATGAGAACCGGTGCTTTCAACATGGTATCGCCGTTGACACATTATACATGATATTATGTTTATTTTTATTTTGATGGTTTAATGATTTCAACTACCCCATCCCCATGAAACCAGGACGAAAATTATCGACAAGAAGAAAGGGCATCGAACCGGCATTGTTTTTATTTCAAACACCACATCTGTGACACCAATGCGTCTGAAGACCACTTGGCTTGGAACCCTATCCCTTAAGCTGATTCGCAGTATCCTCCTTTCAATGGGTCTTTGGCACGTCCTCAGTCTGTTTTCGCTGTATAAGTGAGTCCTTACGTTTTTGGACCATAGAAGGATACTGGAACCCAGGAACGTGCATAGCGTTTCATCCGTGGGTAGGCAAGAATCCCACAGGAATTATCAGGTTTCGGGAAGAGCACATTTTTTATATTTTCGTTAAAAACGCTCTTTGAAGTAATAATTAACATTTTTAGGTACCTACTATACGCATAAAAGTACATTTATAACACCAGTAAGTGTGTCACAAACGTAGGGTAGGGGTGAACATACTCGTAGATAGCATTTCAAGCTTGTGTAGTAAGGAGGGCCACTGATGTATGGGGAAAAAAAAATTACGCTGAATTTTAATCTAAGAGTGAAATTATGTTGCTAAATGACGTAATTTTATTGTACAGAAAGTTTCATTAGAATCAAACAACAACTTTTGTCTCCAAATCGACATTGAAATAATGAGAAATTGAAAAAAAACACAAAAAAAATATTTTTACATACTGACTTTAAGCCCGATTTTTGAATTTTATTTCTCATGTAAAACAAATGTTTAAGGTATAAAATAACACATTTGAGAGAAAAAAGTAAATTACAGACAGTAAAATTTTGTTATTGATAACGTAAAAAATCCGTTTTTTTTCAAATTTTGGCCTGACACTGCGAGACGTTATTTTAGGTAAAATATTTTTTTCTAATGTTGATTTAAAAAAAAACGTTGCAGAGACTTTTGTGCTGCTCTTAAAAGACATTTTGCTAGTTTTCGTATGATAAACGCAGATGAGATAAATCCATTTGCCCACCGTGTGCTGTGAAAAAAAATGAGATCTCCATCAGATGTCTTTTGAGATGTTAGTGGTTCAGATGTATTTTTCTGCCAATTTGTAATACCACAGTAAGTTACAACAACATAGTTAATTCATGGAACTTGTAAGAGTCAATTTTTCCACCTTGCATGATAAGAATTTTTAGAATCTTACGTGTATCTGCGAGGAGTTCACTTAGGTGTTTGTGAAGATTCGTAACTTCGCTATCAGTAAATTTTCTGAATGAGCAAAGCAACTATTTTTTCACTTGGCGCAATCAATTATCATTTTAGGTTCTCCTGATAGTTGCAAGAGTTGCAGGGTGATGAATATTTTTAATTTAAATAAACTTCGATAAATGTCGGAAACCATCTTTGCAATAGGATAGCACTTACAAATATCATAAATGTAACTGAACATAGTTAAACTGAAAAGTAATCATTCTTTTTGAGTGTATGTATGTACCTTAAGAAGGTTACTACTGCTAAAAAAATAAGACATATTATTATAAATCAAGCTAAAGCGTATGCTTGAACAACATAATTTGCCAAATTAATAAGTTTTTTAAGGGATCCTAAGCTCTATAGCTCGCGGAATCCACCAAGCATAGGATTTTTTTCCTGGAGTTTTATAGGCTAAGTTTATGTTTCTAAGACAAACTTGTATAGATATAACTGATCTGTACTTAAATCTTGTGCGAATAAATCATAATGGGTTTTAAAGGTTTTTTTGAAAACTAATTGAATGTTTCACATTTGATACCATGCAGAACTTCTGAAGTTATGAGTGCTGCCACTTTTCCCAAAACTCAATTTCTGTAGAAAGTTTTTGCCAATGTAGAAACATCCAGTAAGCCTTTTTTGAAAAGTTGGCGATGCAGCTTTGGAAATGATTCTTGTGAGACTGGCTGTGGTCTGTGGAGATATACATACTCAATGATGATGGTGTTTTATGTTATTTTAAGATTTAGGCGTGTTCTTTTACCATCAATGTATTTTGGTTCGATTATCTAAGCTTTTTTACGTAGATTCTTTTTTCTATGATTTCTTAGTTACTTTATAACAACTATGGCTGTACCTATTTCCAATAATCATTTTCCCTGATGTTTGCTAGTCAGTTAGGAAGCTTCACTCTTGTGCGAACACTCTGCAATCTCTATGAAAGGCGCATTGATTTATTTCTTTACATTTACAAGACAATAAATGTAAAACAGCACATTATTCATCATCTTGATCATATGCTCAACAGTCTTGGGTGGGTTTTTTAAAACAATGTCAGTTGTTTTTGGAGATTTTGGCGTTTTTTCGTGATTTTCAAAACATTTCTTGTCCAGTTGTGCAGTTACATTACTGCATTAAAAGATACATTTCATGACACTTCATGCTTTCTAAAAGAATAAAACAAATTTTACCAGTCACAGGGCATTGAAATAAGTTTCGTATTCAACTCATAGTGACAACGCGCGGTCACAAATTCTTTGCAAAATAGTGAAATTCGACGCTCTCTCTACCCCTCCTACTGCTTATTTAGTGAAAAAATAACTTGTTTATTTGTACTATTGGTGCGCATTACTAAATTTTATGCACAAAAATATAGAAATTACCGTAAAATCTCAATTCCTTATTGTATTATTAGCCCTCATGAAAAATGATAAAAATGGCATTTTTTCGAAACTTTGAGGCCGATTTGGAGACAGATGATTAATACTTTTACGGAATTTTATTTTACACACGTAATTTGAACTTCTTTTGGCAACATGTTCTTACTATTAGATGATTATTATCCAAAAAAAAAAAAATCGGCCCTCCTTATTGTGTAGGCCACAATATGGAATTTTGAAGTTTTTTTTTGAGAAATCCTGTGCGGTAGACTCCCTACATTCTTGAGACTCTAGGGGTCTATGACACTTGTGTAGTGCCGCAGAGGTGCACGAGCTTGGTCGTCGCTACAAAGCGCCAATATTCAAGCAATACCCAGCTGCTGTAAGGCTGGATGGACCTTTGGTGACCGGTCATTGGTAAAAGTTTATGAATTTTTCAACCCAGCGAAGAGCAAATTTGAAAATATAAATGGTATACTTTTTGTGATTCGCCGGGATTCGAACCCACAACCTTCCCATTCAGAGTCCGCAGCGTTACCACTGAGCTACGGACCAGTCAGTTGAAGTTGCTGAAAGATCAGATATTGATGTATCATAAAATAGGCGAAAGTATCTGCAGAATTCTGAATCCAACTAGCAATTTAAAGGTCTCCTGAAGTATAAAAACAAAAAAATTAATCGATTATAATAAATTTTATTTATTTATTGGACAACTGTTTTTAGCGCTGTACTGTCAAAATCACCTCAAGGGCGCTTTGCAACATTTCCAATCTAATCTTATCTAAGTTGCAAAGATATGTTACATTGGAGATTCACATTACATGCATTCTCACAACCAGACACGTACAAGTTCGCGCTTGCACATGCCTCATGTGAACCTACTACATAAAAACCAAATCTCAAATGGGCATACACCCTGCAACTCTTGCCGTCCTTCCCTGTAACAGGGGTGACATTGGCAAAGTGAACCATTTTTACAGCATGGGTGTTCAGCCGCATACCAACCTATAAGTAAAGGAACAACTTTTTACTTTCTAATACATATTACTTTTCAATCATAATTATGGCAACATCTGTTTGCCTAGATGGGGATTTCGCCACTGCATGCCGTACATCTCAAATACTGTAAAAGAAAAAAATATTCTGGAAAATAAAGCAGCCGATTTATAACCTTTAAAATTAAAATAGCTCAAAAGAAATGAGACAAAAAAATAGAAGGAGACATCCATGAGCCGCTTCAAATCCTGAAAGTATAAAGTTCTTAGACGACCTCTTGTTTGTCTTTCCAAGATTTTTCCTTCAAAGATGCTTCTTAGAAAGGCGCCATTTCAAATCAAGTGTGCTATTGGTTTTGTTTTGCTTGTCAAAATGTCACATATAAGCTCTCTTCTTTCTCTTACTTCCTGCAACACTTTTTTCTTTGGATTTCTTTTCAACCCATAATGACTTCGTCATCTTCCTCCAATCTCAAACGTCTCTAGATGATTCCTATTGGTTAGACTTCCAATAATCTTCTCTCTTTTTATAGGTCATCAGTTTGTTTGATAATGCGATTCAAATACCTAGGCGTTGAAATATCAAGCAGTAGTGACCTTTACGAAGAAGTCTCGGAACAAGCAAATAAAGCTGCCGTTGTAGCTGGATGCTTGCGTACTACTGTATGGAGAAACGAACACATGCTGAAAGAAAGTAAAATGAATATATACAAGACCTGCGTTAGACCGATAATGACATACGGTATCGAAACCAGAGCCGACACCACGAGAACGAAGAGTAACGATGAAAACTCTCCGCCCTATCGCAGGATAGACCATGTGAGACAGAATACGAAATTCCGAAATTCGGAGGATCTGTGATGTCGAGGATGTCGTGCGATGGGGTAGAAACAGAAGACGTTACTGGAGAGATCACGTCGAAAGAATGGATCCGGTGAGAATGGTGAAAATAGCGGCAGACGAGATACCATCAACCAGCAGACCCCCTGGACGACCACCAAAGAGGTGGAAGGACAGCTGGACATCCGCGTCCCAGGAGTGAACCCGAGAATAAACAGGACCTAGTCCTAAAACAAGCTGAAGAAGAAGAAGAAGAAGTTTGTTTGACAGAAACTTGGTGCCAATTTTGTGCCGAGAACGTCTAGATTTCTCATCATTTTTGGGGGTCTTTCCGGTGGTTAGGATATTTTTGGGAGCTTTTTGAGGTTCGTTCTGTGTACAAGGTACCTCCACACCATTTTTTTGTTGTTGATATATTTAAGAGCTCGGTCTGTAGCTCAATTATTATAAGGGTGTTTGATTTCAGTTCTGTCAGACATGATTTTCCGTTTCGGAGTTTTCCTCTATCCCGAGTCTTGATCAATTATAATCAAGGTTATTGCCGGCGGTATGGTCGAGCGGCCGGTCAAAATTAAACAAGAATATATTTGAAATAAAATACTGACGGTTCAAATGTAGTTAGGTTTAATCTAAGCTATGAGATGTCCACTTTAGGCTAAAGACCTTTTTGTAGTCTAGTAATCAACACTTCGGGCTCATGCTTGGATTCGGATTTGTAGTGGGTTCGATTTCCGATGGAGCATAAAACAATATTTTTAGAACGTCATCACAAACAAACGTCATCCATCTTTATTTAAGAACGTCATCACAAACTGGATCTTGCTTGAGAATTGGCGTTTTCTTAAGCGACGACTAAGCTCGCAGACCACTCTTGAGGTGTGTGTCACACAAAAACAGAGCTATCTATAATCTATAATCTAAGTTGCAAGGATAAATTCATTCAAAGCTCTCAGATGTATGCCCACAAACAAACACGTGTAGTTCGCGCTTACAAATGCTTATTGTGTACTTACAAATAAAATCCAAACCTCAACCGAACATAAGCCCTGCAACTCTTGCGACATTCCCTGAAACAGGGGTGACATTGGCAAAGTGAACCATTTTTTACAGTATGGGTGGTCAGCCTCATACCAACCTATAAGTCAAGGAATACAATAAATTATCTTAATATTAATATTTATAAACATTAATAATTCCTTGACTGATAGATTGGTTTAAGGCTGACCTACCATACTGTAAAAAGATGGTTCACTTTGCGTATCTCACCCCTGTTTTAGGGAAGGTCGGCAAGAGTTGCAGGGCTTATGTCCATTTCTGATTGGTTTTTAATATTGTAGGTCCACATGCGGCATGTGTTAGCGCGTAATTATGCATGTCTGCGCTTGTGGGAATACATTGTATATGAATCTCAAATGATATATATATTTGCAACTTAGATTTAGATTTTAGAATACCTAATGCATTACGCAAAAATTATTATTTTTAATACGCAATGCATGCTCTGTTTCAGGAGTTGCAAGGCTTATGTTTATTTGAGGTTTGGTTCAGGAGCACAAGATCTGTCTTTTGTGCAGTATCGAAGCTATGAATTGCTATGACGACCACAATAATTCACTGAAGAGGCTAACTACGAAGGAGTCAAAGAGGATATTCAGCAAAATTGGAGAGCAAATACCTTTCTTTTTGATTTGGCCATTCTCCTGTCTCTCAAGCTCTCGGCTTCTCCAGGAGGTCTCTTCGCCCACACTGCAATGCCTATTTTGATGTATGTGAATACCAGCACCAATAACGGCACCACAAACTGGAGGGCCATCAGAGCCATGGAGTAGTTGTGCGCTTGTTCAGGATGTGGCCATTCCTCACGGCAGATGCTCCTGCAAAGAAATGAACAATATTGTTACGAACTACGAAATAAAAGGACCTACGCGCACTTATTCATCTACGATAGTGTGAGAGTAATACATGATGGTGGTAGTGCGTAGAATGACGTTCTGGTGTGAGCGAGAGATCGAAGAATGATCTGGAATATGCAAGAAACATCTCTGTTGCACCTATTTTAGACGACTGCAATAAGGCAGCAGTGTCGATAAAACATTGATCCGTGAAGTTCAAAAGCCAGAGCTGGAAATCAATTTTAACAAATTTGTGCACTAAATTGTGTTACAGAAATTCTGTGAAAATAGATAACTGCAGTTTAATTAAAAGAGAACCCAGTAAAAACGTAGCAATATATGTAAACAAAAAATAGTGACAGGACTTAAGTGTAGCTATATCGACAGCCTATTAACGCAACTAAGCTACATATATAGTGTAACTTCTTGCCTGCGTTATCCCCGAAGGGGTCACATTTAGTGATTCAGAAACTATTTATATTTACAGGTAATGGAGCCGGTCTCACACCAACCACTTCAGTTAAAGTGGAAGTTTCCCAGCTCCCGAGGGGGCTGGTATTCATTTCTTGTGAAGACTGAGTAAAGCTTGTTGGTAGGTATTTTATTTTGGGGCTTGAAACTGACTGAAACTGGCTCCTTGACTGATAGGTTGGTATGAGGCTGACCACCCGTACTGTAAAAATCGGTTCACTTTTGACAATGCCACCCCGGTTCAGGGAACGGCAGCAGGAGTTGCAAGGTTTATGTTCATGTGAGGTTTTGCTTATTTGTACGCACACATGCAGAATGTGTAGGCGCGAACCTACATGTTTCATTTTTTTTTTCACTGCGCCAAATAAAGGCGATTAGAAAGTGTCTTCTGTCAGATGCGGTTAAGACCCTGATGAGTGCGTTTGTGATGTCTCGGATTGATTAATTATTGCTCAACGCTTTATAGTGGGCAGCCAAAGAAGCATTTCAACCGCTTTCAATCGGTGTTAAATTCAGCAGCAAGGCTCATATTCGGGATATCCAAATTCGCTCACATCACTCCGCTGTTAAAAAAACTACACTGGCTTCGTTTCCCGGAGAGGGTGGTCTACCGTGTTTGTCTGATGGTATATAAAGCCATCAATGGCACGTGGCTCCACCTTATCTGACTGACATGATTTCGCCTGTTGAGATGGGTGTGAGGAGGCAGACACTCAGATCTGCGGGCGATAGTGCGATCAATTTGGTTCAGCCGCACCGTCAGATCCGTACAAATTTTGGAGACCGTGCTTTCGGTGTTGCGGGTCCGGTGGAGTGGAACAGACTGCCACCCGGAGTGAAGAACTCCAAATCTATGGGCATATTTCGCGGAGCTCTCAAGACGCACCTTTTCATAAAGTCTTATCCGTGATCGGAGAGGGCCCTTGAGGTGTGACACACACAAAAACGGCGCTCTCTTATCATGTGCAATTAAAAATAAATAAGCCTGATATATATATATATATATATACATGTGCCTGTCTGTGGGCATGCATTTAATATGAGCCTCAAATGTTAACATATCTTTCCAGCTTAGATTATAGATAGATTATAGATTATATAAATAATCATCGATACGGGAAATCATTTCTGACTCCCCGGTGGAATTCGAACCCTAGGTAAATAAAAACAGATTTATATTTCCAATTATTTATTTTATCGACTACAATCTGACTGATGCTGTACGCTATCTATACTCAACCTGCGGCCCGCGGGGCGCATGCCACCCGACAAATTTATTATCAGGGACGTGATTTACAAAATTTGGCATTCTATAATTCGTATATATGTACTATAGGTCACGTCATGTAAAAACAACGCTGAGGAGAAGTGGAGGGGGTGTGTTTGCGCATGGGTTACAGTCGCGCAAGTACCAAAAAGTTCCCTAAATCGCCTACTGCGCAGCTCGCCTCCAGCGTTCTTTTTACATGACGCGACCTATATATAGGAATCGACTTACAGATGCTCACCTTGATGACGTATTGAGAATTGCATGAAGCAATTAAAAAACCGATTTGTCTAAAATTGTTGAAAATTTATCCGATTTGGAAATAAATGCTTGGATACATGTTCTAATCTAATCGAATCTAATCTAAGTTGCAAAATATAAGTTACATTAAAGATTCACATTATATGCATTTTCACAAAACAGATATGTTTAAGTGCGCGCTTAAACATGACGCATGTAGTCCTACAATATAAAAACCCGAATCTCAAATGAACATACACCCGACTCCTGCCGACCTTCCCTGAAACAGGGGGGACATTGGAAAAGTGGACCATTTTCTAGAGCATGGGTGGTCAGCCGCATACCAAACTATAAGTCAAGGAACATACACAACAAATTACATTTTTAAAATCGACAAATTATAACATAAATGGACATTAAAAACTAACAGAAAACAAACTTTAATTTAAAAAACCCTAGCCGCCAACATCACAGATTAACCATTTATTTCTGTCCTTACACACTTCTTTCATTTCTCCCAGAGTCATAACCTTCTTCATACAGACTCTCCTTTTATTATGACTCAGGATATTCCATTCATGTTACTTTTGATTTGTACTTTTTTCACTTCTGTAATTTTTAAGGAACCGTATGCTGATAATGAGAAGTGAAATGTACTATTATTATTATTATTTAGTTTATAATTTTTTAAATCTCAAATTGTTTTCCAAAAAATTGGGGGGTTTCATGATGTTTTTCGTCATACAAGTATAGTGTTGCGGCCCGCGTGGCTTTTCAAATATTTGTATAGCGCCCTTGAAGTGGCTAGTGCCACTAAACGGCGCTATATTAAAATTGGCCAATTATTATTATTATTATTTATGTATGTGGCCCAAAGAAAAAAAGGTTGAGTATCATTGCTGTACACTATAAAATTTCGGGCTATAAGAAATCACTTTTTACTTTATAGCAGTCCGAAGGAACTGTAATAAAGTATTGTATTCGTCCAAAAAAAAAAAAATGAGGTTTCAACGGAAATGAGTTGTCCTTCACCAGGACATGAAAACCTAATTTGTCGAACCTGTCCGTCCGTCCGTCCGTCCGTCCGTATGGGTGTATGGATGGATGTATGTGTGTCCCAGCCGGAACTACTGATCGTAGAGACACCAATTTTTGTTTTAGAGAATTGACCACGACAGATTTTCATGAGCCGACTGGCATGGCATCAACCTGAAAATTCAAAATGGCTACGATACAAAAAAAAACATAAAACTGCACTTTTCTCAAAAACGGCTCTAACGATTTTCTTTAAAATTTCAGTGTGGTCGTTGCTTAAATTGCCACTAAGAAAATAAGTTATGGCAACACTTTTGCCAATCTGCGTCTATGGGTTACCATATGAAAGAAAAAAACGATTTTGATTTTCTCGGAAATGACTGGGTTGACTAAAAAATAATGTTTTACAAAATTGCGCGCAATATAAATGTCTACAAAAATTTAAAAATCACTTTAAAAACAAAATGACTTAAAGTACCGTTTACACGATCTCAATTTTTTTTTTAATTTCTCGGCAGAGAAAGGGTGAATAAAAAAAATATTCTTCAATTGAAAAGCTCTTATTTATACCTACATACATGAATCATTACTTTTTAAAAAAAAAAATATAAAGTATAGCCACCATACAAAGTGACAAATTTCCATACAAAAAATAATTTTATTATTTTTGGTAGCAATAACCAAATTAGCAAAAGTAGCAAATATTCCCATAAAAACCTCCATTACAATTCTCCTAGACAAGTGCTATGTAACAGCAATAACCATTGCCTCATAATACTCTCTTTTTTGGGGGTTGCAATACAAGAGAAAACAATACTTTAAAATTTCTCGGCAGGGAATGGGTTAACTCACAAATAATTTTCTACAATTAAAAAGCTCTAATATATACCTACATACATTAATCATCATTTTTTTCAAATAAATATTATAAAGTGTAGCCACCATACAAAGTGACAAATTTCCATACAAAAATAATAGGGTATTTGCAATAGTGAGGAATTTGGTAAAAAGTGTATAATTTTGTTAGATTACGATAAGCATATAAGCAAGGGCCTAATTTCAAGTCCAAAATAAATTTATATAATTTTAAATTTGAAAAAGATCTTTCTAAAATTTTAAGTGGTTTTGAAACGGATGTGCGATCCGTCAACAAAATTTGTAGCTCCCGTGACGTCACGTTCTTGTATCGACAACGCTGCTGGTATTGCGATGGCTATAAAAAGTCAAAGAAAATGACGTCACAGCCGAAAATTCAATCCAAGGAGCGTTTTGGCGCGTAAATTCAAACTTAATTTTGTTAACATGAATAATTTTGTAAAAAAAAAGTAAAAATAAAATTCAAGAAGTTGTATGATAAGCAAATATAAAGGAATTTAAATCCACAAGATTTTTACTTTCTTGCTATAGCCGAAGGCTATAAAAGAAAGTTATGATTTGGTGTGAAAAAATTTTTTCGAGGTTTTCACGGAAATGAGTTGTCCTGGTGCAGGACATGCCAAAAAACACTATCTTTCAAAAACGTCCGTCTGTATGTATGTATGTATGTATGTATGTATGTATGTATGTATGTGTGTGTGTCACTTTCCAAAGTATAAGACCTAGAGATACCAAATTTTGGCTACATCAACTTTTTTGGACATGTATTAAGTATGCATAACATGGCATTACACCAACTTGAAAATTCAAGATGGCTGCGATACAAAAAAAACATAAAATTGCACTTTTCTCAAAAACGGCTCCAAGAATTTTTCTTAAATTTTCAGAGTTGCCATTTATTAATTTTTAACTTAATAAATTAGTTATGGCAATACTCTTACTAATCTGTGTCTATGGGCTGCGATATGAAAAAAACAAACGATTGTGATTTTCTCGAAAGTTAAGGGGTCAACAAAAATATAATATTCTACAATATTATGGACAACATAAATTTCTACAAGCAAACAAAAAATTTTTTTTGAAAAAATAAATATAAGGCACCGTTTACACGACCTGAAATTTTAAATCGAAAATATTACAAAAACCTATTAAAATGCAAGATATTTAAATTTGTTTTAGATTTGATAGAAAGAACAAGCTTATTACTTTAATTCGTAATCATTTTTTTTTTACTTTTTTGAAAATTCAATATGGCTTCCCAAGAGCTGAAAATTTAAAATGCGATTTTCTCAAAAACGGCTCCGACGATTTTTCTTAAATTTTTTGTGAATCCATTTATATAATAGTGCTATCTAATAATTATAATCATTTCTTCATCATAATCTCGGTTTAGGGAGTTGCCATATAAAAGAAAAAAATAATGGAAAAATCCTCGGCAGTTAGAGGGTTAGTAAAAAAATAATGTAGTGCAAATGTAAAACAATAATAATAACCTACATATTGCCATCATTACTTTTTCCAAAAAATGAATCAAAAGTATAGCCGCCATACAAAGTGAAAATTTTCCATACAAAATGTATTAGCAATTTTTTCATAGCAACTTTTTCAAAATATAACTAAAAAGTTTACCATACAAAGTCCTAGTTTGCATACAGAAGGGTTCAATGACCATCTATAATAATCTAGAATATAAGTTGCAATGAAATATAAACATTCAAAACTAATATGAAATGCATGCCCACAAACAGGTACGTGTAAGTTCGCTCTTACGAATGCTGAATTTGTACTTACAAATTAAAACCAAATCTCAAATGAACATAAAACCTGCAACTCTTGCCGACCTTCCTTGAAACAGGGGTGACATTGACAAAGTGAATTATTTTTTACACTTTGGGAGGACTGAGAAATGCGAGAAAATTGAGATAAGACTGAATGAAAAAAGAGTGGAGGTCGTGAAAGAATTTGATTATCTGGGAAGCAAGTTTGAGTCGAATGCGAAATTGACGAAATAATTGGAAAAGCGCGCTAGTAGAGGAAGAAGTGTAATGGAAACGATTGGAAGCATTACAAGGAATAGGAAACTTACGAAGAATATGAGATCGGCGGTCCACAATGGCATATTGGTTGGTGGAAGTGAGGCTTAATGAATGTGAGCTGAGTAAAGTATGTAAGTACGGTTGAAATGGCTTAACTGAGAGCAATGGCTGGAAAGACACTGAGTGATAGAGTACGTAATGCTTGAGTGATGAACGAGTGTGGTATAAAAGAGAATATGAGAATGAAAGTACAAAAAAGTATGATGAGATGGTTCAGACATCTTGAAAGAATGGATGATGAACAACTAACGAAGAAAGTGTACAAAGGAAATGTTAGAGGAAAGCGCGGAAGGGGAAGGCTGAGGAAAGAATGGTTAGACCAAATAGGTGAGATTGCGAAAGAATGGATCCTGCAGAGTGAGAATAAGAGAAGAGTATGTATGAAAAAGGTGATGACAGCAAAAAGTGGAGGCGCATCTGCGGAGGTACCGGCCACCCCTAATGAAACGGTGGCAGGATACAGTACAGTACAGTACAGAGGTCAGCTTCATACCAACCTATGAGTCGAGGATCTTTCTTGTGTAATTGGCGCTTTTTCCAGAGAAGACCAACCTCGCAGAGGGCTCTTGAGGTGTGATTCACACAAAACGGCGCTCACCAAATAAATCATCCAAATATTTTTTATTCACTTAAGAATTTATATGGCTATTTCCATATTCGCACGGGTATGCAGGTACACACCGCGGTGGAATAAAATTGATTTATTATCGATATATTATATTTTCATTGAAACTGCAAAAGCTGGTAGGTGATTATAGCTTTACATACGTCATACAGTGGGTTAATTTTTGCAAGAAAGTCGAGTGCAGATTCTGTGCAATTTATTTTTTGTGAAATTTCTCTATTGTAATATTCTTGGTACTAAAACGCCTAATATAAAATACCAGGCTACGAGTCTTAAAATCTAGTAAGTAGTACCCATATAATAATCAATCATAACTTTACAAAATATCAATGAAAAGTATACCCACCAAACAAAGTGTTAGTTTTGATACAAACGGGATCAATGATAATAGTGTTAAAAGACGATTACTTAAAAATATTAGCTTCATTACTTACACACAACTAATTTTTTTGTTTTGAAAATTGACTATGACCTAAACATGACCGTATTTTATGCTATAAAGTCATGTGCAGCCACTGTACAATTTATTTAAATTTGCTATGGTAGATGTAACACAGCCCAGAGATTTTTTAACCTTCCGAGTGCATTTTTAATCTGTTTGAATGCTGCTGGGTCTATTGGTTCAGCTTGCAGAGAGTGCTAATATTACGATGTGGAATTTCTCTCTTTTCATATCTCGGGCCTTCCTGTTTTTGGGATTACCATGCGGCTTCCTTGACTTATAGGTTTGTATGCGGATAACCACCCATGCTGTGGTTCACTTTGCCAATGTCACCCCTGTTCCAGGAAAGGACGTCAAGATTAAAGCAGTACCTACAAGAGAAAGAGTCCTGGATGATTGAGGTGAGGTGCCTTGAGCCTCCAAGGCTTTGAGCCAAAGAAACTAACTAAAGTAAATTAAGTTGTATTATTTCGATTTTCGGCAGTTACTTTGGGAAACTCCATTTTTTATTGATTTAAAAAAGTAAAATTTCTATGTTATAGTTCACAGTGAGTTTATTTATTAAGTACACGACCGGTTTCGGGATCGCAGAACATCCCATCCTCACGTGTTTTATGTGTTAGTTTTATTTTACACACGATGATGGGATGTTCTGCGATCCCGAAACCGGTCGTGTACTTAATAAATAAACTCACTATGAACTATAACAAAGAGAATTTACTTTTTTAAATCTTTTAAATAAAGTTGAATGAATGTACAGATTAATGAATATACAAGCTAAATGCAAAGCCGCAAGTTTTTATTTTAATTAACTATCTTATCCTTAGCGTGGTTCACAAAGCAAGGAATTGCTTCATATTTGAAAGGGAAAACCCTTTTATTGCGATAATATCGCGCCTCTGGCAGTCAACAAGTTAAGCATGATTTATCTTGATGAAAATTCTTGAGAAAATGAGCTATGCTTTATGATATTCACGGTTTATTCCTATATATAAAGAAGAATTCTACCTTATAAGTACTGGAGGCGTTCGGATATTAAATCCATAGCATCTTCGTTTTCAATTTTAAAAACCAGATTAATCAACAAAGAATAACAGATTTAAATTTTGAGTGAGCGCTGTTTTTTGTAGATCGCACCTCAAGAGCACTCTGCAAACATTGTCGCCTCTAAGCAAGGTCAAGTCACTGATATCTGGTTAAACTTTTTTTTTGCAATTCACCAACGTATTCTGCCTGGCCAGAAACAAGTATTTGTATCATCAATTAATAATTCATTATTGTTTATATTAATGAATTATGAACCGGGGTCAAAGTTAAAGTCAAGTGACCCACCCAAGCGGGGATCGAACCTTATTCCATTCCAAATATTGAGGGCTGCACATATGATGGTGTTCCGGACACGGAAAGTAAGTAAGTATTGAAACTTTCACGGCCGTTTGTAGTTGAAAAATATATTTTTCGGGTTTTGTATCCGTGTTCTGTTTCAACAAGAACACGGATACAAAACCCGAAAAAAGTAAATCTGTCATACTTGATGATTTTGGCAAATAACTTTCGAAACAGTAAAGATTTTTTTTACAAATTCATTGAATTTTTCTATGCTTCACTGGGTACTGAATCTACTACCTTCGAACGCCACATAAAGCGAATTTTTCGTACAAAAAAACGGTGATCCATGGAAAAGCTATGGATCAAACGTGTTGTGAATAACACTTTTGGAACCTTAGCGTTCAAACTCAGAGGACTAGGGTAGAATCTCAACAATATGTCAAAGTTACTGCAATGGTGTTTTTTTCTAAACAAAATTAAAATAACATCAATGTTTACTCAGCCTTCACAAGAAAGAGAAGCATGGATATTTATTACATTCTTCTTGCATTTTTGAGTTTTATTTGGATCATAAAATTCTGAATTAGGTATGTTTTTAATTAATTTCAAGGAATTGTCCTTGAAAAAAAAACACACTTACATTACACATTTCAATCTATTTTTTTTAAGTTAATTTTTTAAAATGAGTTGCCAAAATATGTTATTCAAAGCCATGAGAACAGAAGGCAAATTGGCATGCTCAGTCTATTCTATACATACTATAGCAGCTACTGTTCCGATGAAATATCCTCACTTATACCTCCTTCCTTCGTCACAACAAGGGCAACTCGTAGAACGGCTCACATTCATTATTTTGCATTCGATATACAAACTATTTAAAACATCTTCGAAGGCGAAATCTTGGAAAGACGAACAAAAGGTCGCCCAAGAACCTCACACTTCAAAGATGCGAAGCTGCTCATGGTTGTCTCCTCCTATTCGCATCTCAACATTCCTTGACTTATAGGTTGGTATGAGGCTGACCACCCATACTGTAAAAAATGGTTCACTTTGCCAATGTCACCCCTGTTTCAGGGAAGGTCGGCAAAAGTTGTGGGGCTTATGTTCATTTGAGGTTTGGATTTTATTTGTAAGTACGCATTCAGCATTTGTAAGCGCGAACTACACGTGTTTGTTTGTGGGCATACATCTGAGAGCTTTAAATGAATATACCCTTGCAACTTAGATTATTATTAGAGATTATTAAGAGGATGGCGCAACAGGCAGAGACATTTAACGGCTGACGCAACAAGGCGCTGCCTTTAGAAGATGATGATGATCACAACTATGAGAACTGGGTGTTTTCGCGACTGATTTCTTTGTCAAACTACCCGTTTATGGAAGGAGTTACCGGTATTTGTGTTCCCACCCCAATTTCACCCTGTTTCATTCAAAACCAATATCACTCGCCACTTCCTTTCAGTGTCTCAAAACAAATGCAACACAACACACAACGCAGCTAACAGCCCTGCTACAAAGAATAAGTGTATCAAAAACCACATCACAGACACCCACAACTCTGCGACACTCCAACGAGTGTCATAGACATTTAAATAATCTGAAATAGGAACTCCCCATTCTCAAAACACAACGAACACCCCTCCACCATTGACTCGATATAAATATTTTGACCACATTTAAGTGTAACTTTCTTGAAACGGTCCGTAGTCCGTAGTGGCAACACTTCGGACTCGTAAATGGAAGGTTGTGGATTCGGATCCCGGCGGAGCACAAAAATATACCATTTATATTTCGAATGTGCTCTTCGCTGGGTTGAAAAATTCATAAACCTTTACCAATGACCGGTCACCAAAGGTCCATCCAGCCTTACAGCAACTGGGTCTTGCTTGAGTATTGGCGCTTTGTAGCGACGACCAAGCTCGTACACCTCTGCGGCACTTCAACAAGTGTCATAGACCCCTAGAGTCTTTAGAATCTAGGGAGTCTCCCGCACAGGATCTCTTAAAAAAAAAAAAAAAAACTGACGTGGAAAAAATCATCACTAATCTAAAAGGCTGATCTGCCCCGGGTTATGACAAAATAAATGTCAATACAATCAAACTCATGAAAGAATATCTGATTCATCCCATAACAAATAGCATCAACATAAGCCTAAATAGCTGAAATGTATTTCAATTCTTCAACTTATGTTGATCTAATAAGATGTTAGGAAAGGCTCTTATCTATAATCTAAGTTGCAAGGATATATTCATTCAAAGCTCTCAGATGTATACCCACAAACAAACACGTGTAGTTCGCGCTTACAAATGCTGATTGTGTACTTACCAATAAAATCTAAACTCAAATGAACATAAGCCCTGCAACTCTTGCTGACATTCCCTGAAACAGGGGTGACATTGGCAAAGTGAACCTTATAGAAAACTCTTATAGAAAAAAAATATCCGATGAAGAAATTCAATCCATTATCCAATCTAGTGGTGTCGATGACCTGCAATATTTACGGCTCCCATGAAAGGTAGTAATGAAACGCAACTAATCTACACATAAAGTGTAGCTTCTTGCCTGCGTTATCCCCGAAGGGGTTACATGTGGCGCTTCGGGACCTATTTATTTTTACAGGTAAGGGGGCTGGCCTCACATCAACCACTTTCAGTTGAAGTGGAGGTTTCCCAGCTCCCGGGGGGGCTGGTTCTCATTTCTTGTGAAGGCTGAGTAAACCTTTGAGATCGAACCCTTGCTCTTGGCATGGAATGCAAGCATTCTACCAATTGAGCTATCGACCTTTTTACGAGCTTGATCGTCGTCGCTACAAAACGGCAATTCTCAAGCAAGACCCAGTTTCTGTAAGGCGGGATAGACCTTTGGTGACCGGTCATTGGTAAAGGTTGTATGAATTTTTCAATCCAGCGAAGAGCAAATTTGAAAATATAAATGGTGTATTTTTGTGCTCTGCCGGGAATCGAACCCACGACCTTCCCATTCAGAGTCCGAAGTGTTACCACTGAACTACGTACCGGTCATACATTTCCGAATAAAATAATCTTCCATTCCTGTAAAATAACTCATTTGAAATTGACTGAAGTGCTAACGATGGCTCCAATCGAATATAAATTTTAAATCTGAATATCAAACTTAAATATTTTTTACCATATATTGCCTACCTATTAGGCGCATGTGCCTGTATGGGATACACGCCCCTGCTCCCATGCCATACTCAGACAGTTAAAAGAGCAGGGAAAATAACAAGAATAGCTGCTTTGGGCCAATGTACCAAAAATCTAGATTAGGAGCTCTTTAATAATTAAGTGAAATTAGAACCAAGGAACATAATGCCGAAATTTGAAAGAAAAAGTAAGTTTCAGCAAGATGATTTTTTATTATTTTTATAAACTTCTACTCTTTTATTTTTGTACTGTTTTTTTAACATGCGAATGAGTGCTTGACCTACCTTTATTTTAATTTTGTACATACACCTCGACTAACTTGATTCAGCTCAATATTGAGCTGGAGCATATGGTACATCTGTTGAACCAGGATGAAAGTTATTGTCGATTGGACACGGCGCAGGTGGGACTCAAACTTTCGATTATTGCAGTATTGCAAATTTGATTGCCGACGCCTTTTCCCCTTCATCATACCAACGACGTTTATAAGCAAAGGAACAAAAATAATAAAATCTACGACATGATATTTATTTTTAATAGAGAACTTAAGTAAGTAAGTATAAAGCTTTGTTGGTAGACCCTCGCCGAGTTTCCTTTGACCGATGTAAGGGCTTACCGGCCTTACAACTCTCCGTACCCTATGGCGAGCTGTACCTATTTATGGTTTTGTTTAATCCTCATAATGTCTCTTTTTAATCCTTATATAGCTTACTATACCGTTAGGAAACCTTAATACAAGCACACCTCATTTATACCTATACTAGTATATGATGTTTATATCATATGATGTTAGTGCGTAGGTAAATAAAATGAAATAATATTAAATAAAAAATAAAAAATAAAACTTACATATGTTTTTTGGAATGAAAAAAAAGGGATGTCACTGACCGTGTGTAAGGAGAAGAAAGATTTTTTCTACGTTTCGTTGGAGTCATATCCGACGTCTTCAAGAGACGTGTGTCTTCTATAAGGAAGAAACACGAACTGTTGAATTATTGTTGTTTACTCGAGGTCGATCATCATCCGTTTTTTTTTTCATTCCAAAAAATGTCTAACGACCGTAATCATACTTTAAAATCTTTATTTTCTATAACTATATGGTTACGGGGCGAGTCAAATTTAATTATGTGACCGTTTACAAAAATATTTTTTAATATTTGATATTTAAAGATAAAAGGTTACAAAGTGAATGCCTCATCAGTTAATAAAAATTAAGTAAGTTAAGTTTTTTCTTTTGCTTCCTAACAAACAACTAAGCTACACATACAGTATAACTTCTTGCCGCATTGTCCCCAAAGGAGTTGATACGGCGCCAACAAAAGTCTAGAATAATGTAAGTTTTCTCACAACGCAACGCAGCGGTTTGTCAAATATCCTAAAAATGTAATTCATTATAAAGTTAAGTCAATTTGAAAAAAAAAATAGGTAAGCCACCTATAATCTGTAATCTAAGTTGCAGAGATATATTAACATTAAAGGCTCTCAAATGCATGCCCACAAACAAACATGTGCAGTTCGCGCTTACAAATGCTGAATGTGTACTTACAAATAAACTTCAAACCTCAAATGAACATAAGCCCTACAACTTTTGCCGACCTTCCCTGACACAGGGGTGACATTGGCAAAGTGAGGCATTTTTTACAGTATGGGTGGTCGGCCTCATACCAACCTATAAGTCAAGGAATACGAAAAATAAATAACATTGAAGTATAAAAAATAACAAAACCTTAAAAAGAAATCTACACAAAAAAAGTAAAAAAATTCCTATGCAAAAAATGTAGCAAAATCTCTATGCAAGGACAGCGAACAGTGGCGGCCAATCTGCAATGATGATTTGTAATGTAATGTTAAATAAATTAATTTAATTTATTTAACATTACAAATCATCATTGCAGATTGGCCGCCACTGTTCGCTGTCCTTGCATACTTCTCTCATAGGTGTGATACACACAAAAACCGCGCTCACTAAATAAATCATCCTAATATTATTATTATTTAGCTACACTTTATCTCACCTTTGACATCCTTCATGCCATTCCGTTGGATACGACTGCCGAGACACCAGGATGATCGGCAATGCAGTCAAAAGCGCTCCAATCCATACGAAGCATATGACGCAATTCACAGCTACAGTCGACAATTTGGGTCTCAGAGGTCGAATGATGGCCCTGTATCGATCCACAGACAGAGCGACCAACGTGTACGCGCTTACAAGCACAGAAACTGCCTGAGAGTAGTTCACCACCCTGCACAAGAACCCTCCGAAAGGCCAAAACCTCCAAATGAACTGGGAAGCGAAAGAAAACAGCATGCAAAACAGGCACATCAAAATATCACCGACCGCCAAATTAGCTATGAAATAGTTGGTCACTGTTTTCATTTGTTGATTTGATACGAAAATTATGTATAAAACGGATCCATTTCCAAGTAGAGCTATGCAGAATATAGCCAAGTACAACAGGGAAACTGTGGCTTTAAAGTAAACAGAATTTAGAAAGGATTTATCTGAGGTGTCTGCGCAATCGTATGTTATATTAAATGAACCGTTGTAGTAGTCGTAATAGTCAAAAGATGTTACAGGTTCAGTGGTTAGATAAAGTATGCCAAGGTCGTTTTGTTGTTGGAATGGAAAGGCTGAGATGTTTGAAATATTCATTGTGCTTTTCGCTGAAGACGCTTTTGATCTTGATGGACGGGTCTTGGTGCTTTAATCGGCTTTGACATTTCCTGTTGTTTTGCTGTCCATTGTATTAGGTTGTATTTGCAGGTGAAGGTGGATCTGAAAAGGAAAAACAAATATGTATTATTACTTATCGTAAATTAAAATTATTTCGTTGTAAAATAAAAATAAAATGTTGTTGTTCAAAGTGACAGTGAGTTTATTATTATTGGTCGTCGCTACAAAGCGTCAATACTCACACAAGACCCAGTTGCTGTAAGCCTGGATGGACCTTTAAGGGACTAGTCTTTGGTAAAGGTTTATGAATTTTTTAACGGGGGCGTGTGCGTTTCGGAGAAAACGGCACATGTTTGGGATGTATTTTAGCATACAAACGATGGAATAGAAAAAAAATAAAAAATCAGATTATTTAGAAAAAGTCTTCATTTACTTTTGTTGAATGCTAAAACTGTAAAAATAAATACTTCACAATACAAAAAAAGATCCCAAGATTATCATTTCCTCAAAATTGCTTGAAAAAGGGTGTTATTGTGGACGTTTTTTTTGGTATCCACTGTTACTGTTACTGTATCCTGCCGCCGTTCCACTAGGGGTGGCCGGTACCTCCGCAGATGCGCCTCCACTTTTTTCTGTCCTTACAAACCACTTTCATTTCCTCAATATTCATCACCTTTTTCATACATACTCTTCTCTTATTTTCACTCTGCAGGTTCCATTCTTTCGCAATCTCACCTATTTGGTCTAACCATTCTTTCCTCGGCCTTCCCCTTCCGCGCTTTCCTCTGACATTTCCTTTGTACACTTTCTTCGTTAGTCGTTCATCATCCATTCTTTCGCTAAACAAAATAACGCTAAACAAAATAAATTTTAAAAAATCTGACCTGTAGTTTAACTTGTTATCTCAATTTAAGGAGTCTTAAATTTTGTTATTTTTAGCCGGAAGAATGTACAAAATATATATTTCAAATTTAAATACTTTTTCCCATACAAATTGAAGCAAATCCCGCCGCTAGGGGATTTATCTGTCAGTCGTGAGCTGTTATCCGAGCGGAACGCACTTCAAATTTGCGGACACTATAGAATACGTCAAAAAAGTGGAAAATTTTGAGTTTTCTGATACAAAAATATAAAAGGTGCTAATATCTTTGAAATAAATCGTGAGTAAAACCTTTATTCTTCATTTTTACTTTTATTTTAGATAGTTTTTTGATTTTAAAAGAATTTTGTAGTGCTGCCAGGTCTGCATGAAATGTTAGTAAAATATTCGTACATAAGACGTATTTGTAAACAAATAAAAAAACTTTAATACCAATACGGTTTTGTTGACTTGCTTCAATTGACATTATGTTGCAGATGGGACACAAAAAAAAACCGACATGCAGTAGCTCCAAGCAAAAAAGTTTTAAAAGCTGCCAGGGAAAAATTACGATTTATGCGATCTGAGAGTCAAACCACTGCTGTCGATGAAAATATTGTAAGAGAAAGGTGCAAAGGCATGTGTATTTATTTTCTTACATTTACACAAAGTTTTTTTTAAGTTACTTTTTTCAAGTATAAACTAAATATGTAAACCTTAAGATTAATAAAAATGTTTTCATCAAAAAAGTATCTTATTTTATAAAAGTATTTAGAAGATACGTATCTTGTATCTTGTATTTAAATACTTTTTTCAAAAGTATCTTGTATCTCAAATACTTTTCTTAAAGTATCTTGTATTTCAGATACTTTTTATGAGGTATCTTGTACATCTCTGATATTATATAAACAAAAGGAAGGTACCAACACCTCTGCGGCACTATAACAAGTGTCATAGACCCTTAGAGTCTCTTGAATCTAGGGAGTCTCCCGCACAGGCTTTCTTAAAAAAAAGCACCAAGCACAGTTTACAAATAGCAAACAATTATGGTATCACTAACACATTACATATAAACAAAAGGAAGGTATCCAACTTAAAATAGAAGAAGAGAAACAACTTTCAATTCTAAGAAGAAAAAAATTACAATTTCTTTGTTATACATCTACATATGCATTTATTCTGAAATCCATAAACATAATTATACAAACGCAACGTAAAGCAAGTTCTTGAAAGATACATATGAAATATTCAAAAGAAAAAATGTACTAAATCCTTTTTTCAGTTTCAACCTCGATTATTTTTGATAAAAATGCCCATGTGGCAACACACATTAGCGTGATTCGAATGAACACGGCAGCGCTGCGCCTGATCAGTCTGGCTTACGTACCTACCTGGCTAAATACCTACTCAGCGATACTCGCGGACGCGTGGGCGGCCCAATTTGAAAATATAAATGGTATGTTTTTTGTGCTCCACCAGGATTCGAACCCACAACCTTACTGTTTGAGAAAATATGATAGAGAAAAAATAACATTGTAAAAACATTTCGGTGATGATATGGGAATTGTTACTTTAAATAAATACGTATAATGGTAGGTAAAAAAGATTATAATCTCAGCGCAGTGAAGCATTAATTAATCCTAGCTCCGTGAAACTATGACGTGTTAAGAATCTGATTGGCCAAGTATTCTCATTGGTTGACAGGTGTTTTTGTTACCAGTTGACATGTGGGTGGCATTATTATGACTTTAAAAGCGAGTGTTTGCAGAATAAATTGTTCCTTTTTTGTTATAATATGAGTAGTTCATTTACTCGGACAGTTCCTTTGCTTGTTATAATTTGAACAGTTCATTTACTCTGTTTCTTTATTTTGCCTAGTCATCTGTAAAAATTCTCCAATCCATTGTTGTAAAAGTATACTTGTGAAATACAAACCAATCGGCAACCAAAACCTCAAGAGTTTTATTGAAGAATATACACAAAAAACCAGCGACCTAAGAATCCCGGAAAATCCCGACCACTTACATTTACGAGTCCAAAGTGCTACCACTGGACTACGGACCTGTCAATTGGCAAAGTGAACCATTTTTCACAGCATGGGTGGTCAGCCTCATACCAACCATTGGTGATCGGTTCGTAGTCCACGTGGTAACACTTCGGACTCGTAACTGGAAGGTTGTGGGTTCGAATCCCGGCGGAGCAAAAAAAAAAATGACATTTATATTTTCAAATTTGCTCTTCGCTGGGTTGAAAAATTCATAAACCTTTACCAAAGACTGGTCATCAAAAGGTCCATCCAGCCTTACAACTACTGGGTCTTGCTTGAGAATTGGCGCTTTCTACAGCGACAACCAAGCTCGCAGAGGGCTCTTGAGGTGTGATACACACAAAAACAGCGCTCACCAAATAAATCAGCCTAATTTTTATTTTTTTATTTTTTATTTTAACCTATAAGTAAAGGAGTATATTATCAAGAAAAAGAAAATATGATGCATTATTATAATTTGTATATTTTAAATCTTTTATTTGGTACGTTGCACTTCGTTAAGTGTCATAACTGCATATAAAACAGGCTCGTTATGATGCAATTTACGTGCAGTGTGGAACTTTGTAATTTCTCTAGGGTGACGTAGTGGACTATGGAATTTGACTCCATTCAAGAATAATAACCTTACATGTTGTTTACACTTCCAGAGGTAATTTCTAATCTAATCTAATCTAAGTTGCAAAATATATGTAACATTAAAGATTCACATTATATGCACTTTCACAAACAGCATGCACAAGTTCGCGCTTAAACATGCCGCATGTGGTCCTACAATACGATAGATAAGATAAGACAAAATTTGTACAGCGCCTTTTATGACAGTGTGTCACTACGAAGGCGCTTGTCCGTACGATTGGACGAAGAGGTGAGTCTTGATACAATATAAAAACCCGAATCTCACATGGACATACACCCTGCAACTCTTGCCGACCTTCCCTGAAACAGGGGTGACATTGGCAAAGTGAACCATTTTCTACAGTATGGGTGGTCAGCCGCATACCATAATACCGTTATTTAAACAACTAATTTGCGTTCTTCATACGTAAGTAAAGGAAGAAAAGAAGAAACATGAAATTTTAAGGAGTGATGAGAGTTTGCTTGTTTTACAGCTGTGAAAGCACCATTATTTTCTTGCTTCTCCTTGTTGCACATTTTTAGTTAAAATTGAGAATTTTTACCTTAAACACTGCTGCAAGAAAAAAATATCATTTGCTGCTGTCGAACCTATTTCTAAGGTTTTTCTCCTTAGAGCTTTGCCTGACTTATAAGTTTCCTTGAATTGTAAGTTAGTATGACGCTGAACACCCATATTGTAAAAAATGTTTCTCTCCGCCAATGTCACCCATGTTACAGGAAAGGTCGGCAAAAGTTTAAGGGTTTATGTTCATTTGAGGTTTGGACTTTATTTGTAATTACACATTCAGCATTTGTAAGCGCGAACTACACGTGTTTGTTTGTGGGCATGCATTTGATATGAGCTTTAAATTAATATATCCTTGCAACTTAGATTATAGATTATAGATAGAACCTATTTCTAATGTTTTTCTGCTTTGAGTTTTTCATGACTTATAAGTTTCCTTGAATTATAGATTAGTATGAGGCCAATGTCACCCATGTTACAGGGAAGGTCGGCAAAAGTTGAAGAGTTTATGTTCATTTGAAGTTTGTATTTTAATTTTCAAGTATACATGCCGCGTTTGTAAGATCGAACGTACACGTGTCTGTTTTCACTCTCAAAATCTTACGTTATTAAAACATGAATATTTTTATTTTATAGGGCTCTAAGTTTTTCTCCACGATATCACGTACCTTTTATTATCATGAAAATATGTAGTCTGATGGAAATAATCGCCAAGCCTTAACGACCTACGTGATTTAAGGCATTCGCAAGAATATCATGTCACCACGTGAAAAAAAACTGAAAATATTGGGTATTATTTTGTTTATTAACAAAGAGATGTAGATGTAAGAGAAGTATGTTAAGATGGTTCGGGCACATGGAGAGAATGAGTGATGAAAGATTGACGAAGAAAGTATATGTTGCTAGAATAGATGGATGTCGTGGAAGAGGAAGACCGAGAAAGGTATGGATGGACCAAATTTTCGAAATAGCGAGTGAATGGAATATCCAGAGTCATAATAAAAGGAGAGCTTGTATGAAAAAGGTTATGACTCTGGATGAAATGAAAGAAGTATGCAAGGACAGGAAGAAGTGGCGGCTAATCTGCAATGCTGATTTGTAATGTTGGTTTATTAGTTTGCTACATTTTTTGCATAAGAAATTTTTGACTTTTTTTGTATAGATTTATTTTTAAGGTTTTGTTGTTTTTTTTTTTTTTTTTTTGTAAACTTAAATGTCATTTATTACTCGTATTCCTTGACTTATAGGTTGGTATGAGGCTGACCACCCATACTGTAAAAAATGGTTCACTTTGCCAATGTCACCCCTGTTTCAGGGAATGTCGGCAGGAGTTGCAGGGCTTATGTTCATTTGAGTTTGGATTTTATTTGTAAGTACACATTCAGCATTTGTAAGCGCGAACTACACGTGTTTGTTTGTGGGCATACATCTGAGAGCTTTAAATGAATATATGCTTGCAACTTAGATTATAGATTATAGATTTATAGATTATAGAACATGAGGTAGAAATCGAGGGACCGACAAAGACAGTGTATGTTGCAAATATGAATAAAAGCCGTGGAAAATCTCATTTTCTCTTTGTTAATAAATAGAAATGGAGATACCGTCAAAGAGAGTGTACGCTGCAAATATGAATAAAAGTCGTGGGATAGGAAGACTGATAATATGGATGTGAACGAATGGGATATTCAGTCATAAAAAATGTGAAGAATGCATGAAAAAGGGGACGACTGATTAAAATAATAGAAACATGCAACCACCGAAATAAATTAACGACTAGGACTCTTTATTATCCCTTATCTTTATAAAATGCAACGGCCTCCCCATACAAAATAGTTGTGCGTTAATGGCATTCAAACTGAAGAACTCCTAAACAGATGCACGTCATATTCACAACAAATATTGTTCAGGACTTGGGATGTGCTTCCTCATCATTAGTAGATTTTAAATTGTTGTTTTTTAAATAAATAAACATGATCAATCACAACACCTTTTTATGTAAAACCTATGCGAGAAACAAAACTCATTTTGACATTCGAATTTCAAATAAATTTCCAGCACTTCAACATAGGCTTCAAAGTTGCCATCGTTGCCATTGCCAAGTCGATTCTTTTTCGGTTGAATTCCGTTGAGTACCTACCTATATTCTTTATTTATTTCAAAATTATACTTCAACCAGTTATAACATGTATTTTTTAGAAATAATGACGATCGATTCGGTCAACTTTTTATATGAAACCGTACTTATTGCGGCATTTAATTTTTTTAAAGTATTATTTTACAATATACAATCTAAGTTGCATAGACGCATTAACATTTATAATTCATATTCAATGCACTCCTCTTCGGAGACACGAGTGAGTTTGCGCTTACAAATGCTGCATGTGTATTTACAAATAAAAATTTCAGCCTCTCATGACCATAAGCCCTGCAACTTTTGCTGACCTTTTCAGAAACAGGGGACACATTTGTTAAGTGAACCCATTTATGCGATATGGGTGGTAAGCCTCATACTAACCCTTAAGTCAAGGAATTTGAGTTTGAAAAATCCTTAAACAACGGTAATCTTAATTTATAATCTAAAGTTGCAAAAAAAGTTATTTGATGATTCAAATTGAATGCACGCCCACAAACTGGCAAATGTCATTTCACGCTAACATATAGTTGTGGCGCTTGATTTTTTTTAAATATTAGAATATATAATCTAAGTTGCACAGATACAATAACTTTTATAATTCATACTCAATGCATGCCCCCCTGGAGACACGAGTGGGTACGCGCTTATTAATGCTGCATGTGAACTTACAAATTAAAATTAAGGCCTCTAATGAACATAAGCCCTGCAACTTTGGCCAACCTTTTCAAAAACAGGGGGAACATTTGTCAAGTGAACCATTTTTTTCGATATGGGTATTCAAGCTCATACTTACCTATCCGTCAAGGATTTGAGTTTGAAAAATCCTTCAACAACGTTAAATTTAATTTATAATCTAAAGTTGCAAAAAAAGTTATTTGATGATTCAAATTGAATGCACGCCCACAAACTGGCAAATGTCATTTCACGCTAACATATAGTTGTGGCACTTGATTTTTTTTTAAATATTAGAATATATAATCTAAGTTGCACAGATACAATAACTTTTATAATTCATATTCAATGCATGCCCCCCTGGAGACATGAGTGGGTTCGCGCTTATAAATGCTGCATGTTAACTTACAAATTAAAATTAAGGCCTCTAATGAACATAAGCCCTGCAACTTTTGCCAACCTTTTCAAAAACAGGGGAAACATTTGTCAAGTGAACCATTTTTTGCGATATGGGTATTCAAGCTCATACTTACCTATCCGTCAAGGATTTTAGTTTAAAAAATCCTTCAACAATGTTAAATTTAATTTATAATCTAAAGTTGCAAAAAAAGTTATTTGATGATTCAAATTGAATGCACGCCCACAAACTGGCAAATGTCATTTCACGCTAACATTTAATTGTGGCACTTGATGTTTTTAATTTTAGAATATAAATCTAAGATGCATACATACATTTTATAATTCATATTCAATGCATGCCCCCAAGCAGACATGAGTGACTTTGCGCTTACAAATGCTGCATGTGTAATTACAAATAAAAATTTCAGCCTCTCATAACCATAAGCCATGCAACTTTTGCCGACCTATTCAGAAACAGGGGGAACATTAGTTAAGTGAACCCATTTATGCGATATGGGTGGTAAGCCTCATACTAACCCTTAGGTCAAGGAGTTTGGGTTTGAAAAATCCTTAAACAACGGTTATCTTAATTTATAATCTTGACTTATAGGTTGGTATGCGGCTGACCACCCATGCTGTAAAAATGGTTCACTTTGCCAATGTCACCCCTGTCTCAGGGAAGGACGGCAAGAGTTGCAGGGTGTATGTCCATTTGAGATTTGATTTTTATGTTGTAGGTTCACATGAGGCATGTGCAAGCGCGAACTTGTACGTGTCTGGTTGTGAGAATGCATGTAATGTGAATCTTCAATGTAACATATCCTTGCAACTTAGATTAGATTAGATTAGAAGTTGCAAAAAGAGTTTTGATGATTCAAATACAATGCACACCCACAAGCTGGCAAATGTTCTTTCACGCTAACATATAATTGTGGCACTTGATGTTTTTAATTTTAGAATATAAATCTAAGTTGCATACATACATTTTATAATTCATATTGAATGCATGCCCCCAAGCAGACATGAGTGAGTTTGCGCTTACAAACGCTGCATGTGTAATTACAAATAAAAATTTCAGCCTCTCTTGACCATAAGCCCTGCAATTTTGCCGACCTTTTCAGGAACAGAGAAACATTCCTTCAGTGAACATTTTTTTAGGTATGGGAGGTCAGTCTCATACCTCATGCTTCATACAAGATACTCAGAACATGAAAGAACTAAATAACCCTTTTACCGCAATTTTTTTTTCAAATTACTTCTTAAAGCATTTAATTACTATGAAGGAGGTGTGAGGAAAAATTATTGCGAAGCCAGACTTACACTGCCCGAAGGGCCTAGCAGACAACCGTGCGCAGCACGGTCAGTCTGCTAGTTATGATATATTTTTTAATTAATTCCAATTTCACTCAATGTCTTTTTTCTGTTAGCTCCTAGTCTATTTTCAGTATTTTTCTGTTCCTCGACTAATTGGTTGGTATGAGGCAGACCCCCATTCTGAATAAAAAAACTTGTTTACTTTTGCCAATGCCACCCCGGTTTAAGGGTAAAAACACAATGAAGCTACACATATGATACAACTTCTTTCCGCGTAATCCCCGAAGAGTTTCGCATGCGGCAAGTGAAACATTTTTTATTTTTACAGGTAAGGGGACAAGCTTACGTCAAACACTTAAGTTGAAGTGGGGCTTTCCCAGCTTCCGAGATGACTGGTACCCCCATTTCTTGTGAAGACTGAGTAAACCTTGGTGGTATTTTATTTTGGGTTTTGAAATAAACAACGAAACGAAAAATCATTTCTGACACCCTCGGTGGGATTTGAATGGAATGCAAGCACTATGTTAACTGAGCTATCGACCAGACTATGTTTGAAAGAACACATGCCAGAAACAGGGTTTTATATCATCAACTAATAATTCATTATACGAGTATATCATATACATGTCTGCCAGAAACAAGTATTTATATCATCAATTAATAATAAAATTCATTTTATATCATTTATTAATTCATTATATATCATACACATGTCTGCCAGAAGCAAGTATTTACATCATTAATTAATTATTCATTATAGCTAGCAATATATTATAAATAGCAAACACCCCTGTCACCCCTGCTTCAGGGAAGGTCGGTAAGAGTTGCAGGGCTTATGTTAATTTTAAATTGGGTTTTTTATATTGTAGGTCCACATGCGGCATGTGTAAGCGCAAAATTATTCATATCTGCTTGTGGGAATGCATTTAATATGAATCTCAAATGATACATATTTTTGCAGCTTAGATTTAGATTTAGATTTAGAAACACATAAATATTTAGGTATTTAGCTGATGAGAGTTGTATAAAAGTAGGATTATTTATTAAAGGTAGCTAGGGTAAATAAATTTTAGAAAGAAGCCACTAGATTGTGTGTTTTGAGAGGTTTCTGGTAGAATTGGCCTCTAATAATTTCTATTGCTGAGGTATAAAAGGGCGCGAACAGCTTGCAGGCAGCCAGTCTTCATACGACACTCTACTTTTTAACACAAAAGACAGTATAAGTGAACACAAACCATCTGTAAAATAAATGTAAATTGCTAAATAAATGTATAAGTGTAAAATAAATATCCTGTAAAGAAAACCAGTTTTAATTTGAAGACTATTTGAACCATAGATAACGGATTAAAAACATAACAATTTATAATGCACATGTCTGCCAGAAACAGGTATTGATATCATCAATTAATAATTCATTATTGTTTATTTTAATGAATTATTAATTAATAATAACCCCATGATATCTGTTGAACCAGGGACAAAATTATGATCAAATGACCCAAGCGGAGATCGAACCAACATTATTCTATTCCAAATACGCTAGAAAGATCAGCCCCCTTGGTCCCCTCGGCCATAACACCGACAATTTTGAAAATTCATCTTTTAGCTCAGCGTCAAATATATCGTCAGCAGAGCCTAACTGGATTCGAACCGGAACTGTTTTATTTTAAATTTGCCAAATTGCCATCGCCTACTCCGTCCAACCGTAGCACCAACCAGGCTTTTGCATGGAGTAGAGGTATGCATTTCAGAATATTTTTTCTTTTGCCTTGAAAATAGAACATCAGAAATAAGTATTCTTACAATGACTCTAATTGAACGATAAATTTTAAAAATTAAATTTATAATTTCAAGTAAATTGCATTTTTTATTGCATGCTGCCCCCTTAATAGGTACATTTGCCTTAATGGGGTGCACGCCCCTGGGCTGCCGACAAATATTGAAACCAAGTTTTCTGAAAATTTTGAAAATGTTTGTTTTTCTGTTACATTAAAGTATTTTTTGACACTTTTTGTGTTATTAACTACCCAGATAAGACAACTTTATTACGTACTCTTTTCTCCTTTTCGAGCAAGTTTAATTACAATATGATACCATCTAGTATGGCCTCGGAAAATTTTCATTTTCATTTTCCAAACATCTTTTTAACGATATGAATAATCAAGAAAACATATTTCAGGCTTACTATATTTTGTTGAACGTGCGCTGTTTTTGTGTAAAACACACTTCAAGCGATAAAGAGTGATTTATGCAAAACCGGTCCGGTCTAGTGGTTAGCGCTTCGGATTCGTAAATGTAAGGTGGTGGGTTCGAATCTCAGCGGAGCACTCAAAATATATAATTTATATTTTCAATTATAAGCTTGAAGAATGTAGTTCCTTGACTAATAGGTTGGTATGAGGCTGACCACCCAAACTGTAAAAAATGTTTCACTTTGCCAATGACACCCCTGTTTCAGGGAAGGACGGCAAGAGTTGCAGCGCTTATGTTCATTTGAGATTGGGTTTTTATAATGTAGGTCCACATGCGGCATGTGTTAGCGCGAAATTATACTTGTATGCTTGTGGGAATGCCTTTAATGTAAATCTTAAATGATATATATCCTTGCAGCTTAGATTAAATTAGATTAGAATAGAAGAATGTTGTACATTTAACGGTCTCATAAAGAAAACAAAAAATTTAAATAAGTGAAAATCTAGATACGCCACAATTTTCTTCTTGGAATAAATTAAGTACGGTGTATGTTAAGAATTTAACATTATGAATTTAACATAATAAAAAAATAAAAATACATACCTACAGTTGTACTTTTGTCAATAGTATTTTTGCTACCAACTTCATGTCAATGTTTGCCAGCTGTATCCTTTTTCCGGCTTTTTTCTCGAACTCTCACAATAGCAACATGTCCGCTTGCTTTCATCCATTTTATTTTTTGTAATCTGGTGTAATGATGTAATAATGTAAGTTTGTCAACTAATTAATTAAATAAACATTCTAAAATCTAAACAGTCTTCCACAAACAGTGCATTACTTATTTGGGTGAATTCCACCAAAATCTAGTGACTATTTGCCGTTTTTAAATGGCGCTACTGGAAGCACATGTAAGTCTGAACTTACGCGTGGTTACTAATTAAAAAAAAAAAAAAAAAAAAAAAAAAAACGCAACTAAGCTACGCATATAGTGTAACTTCTTGCCGCGTTATCCCCGAAGGGGTCGCATGTGGCGAGTTGAACCTATTTATTTTTATAGGTAAGGGGGCCGGCCTTACGCCAACCACTTCAGTTGAAGTGGAGGTTTCCCAGCTCCCGAGAGTGCTGGTACTCATTTCTTGTGAAGGCTGAGTAAACCTTGCCGGTATTCTATTTTGGGGTTTGAAATAAACACCGAAACGGGAAATCATTTCTGACACCCTCGGTGGGATTCGAACCCGAGCTTTCAGCATGGAATGCAAGCACTCTACCACCTGAGCCATCGACCGGGCCATGTGCCTATGCCCGGATTCATGTGCCTAAATTGAAAGAAATAAAAGAAGTAATGTGAGTTGAACCTTTGCAACTTTAATGATAAACAGATAACAGGTTTATATGATTGTGTCAAAAAGAAACCACATTATGGAAATTACTGTTCACCTTTGATCATTCGTACTAAACAATTCAAGAAATCTCTTTGAAGTGATAGTTAATGTTCAAATGAAAAATTCAATCCAAGCAACAGCTGAGGTGCCCGTCAATTAAATTCACAAAAGACAGAGTAAACACTTCGGATCTTTCATGAACAGGTTTTAGAGAACTTTTTTTTACTCCCGACGTTTCGTTGGCGTCTTAGCCGACACACTCATGAGTCATTCTTACTGGGCGGCGATCAAGATGAACAGTTAGTCAAACAAAAAGTATTTTTTTAATGTATTGTTTAATTCATTTGTAAACACCGGCTGAAGAAACTAGTTATTGTCATTATAGTACGAGTATTAAGATAATCTATTCGGTAAGTGCCGTTTATGGGAAAATTACATCTCAAGGGCCCTCGTTGAGCTTGTTTTTGTTTATACTACGCCAATTCTCAAATAAGCCCCAGTTTCTGTATAAGGTTGACTGGACCGATACAGCCAGCTCGCTGCATTAGTTCTTGTTTATCGTATACGCCATTGAGAAAATTTTACATGAGCAATGTTTGCATGTGTACCTACTGGACCAATGTGTCTTATGAAAACAATAATTTTATTTAAAAAATATTTAAAAGAACTCTCACATTATCGAGTTTTACGGTTTTTCTTAGCTCAGATAGTGGTGACGCACAATTGAGCGTCTATAATAATCTATAATCTAAGTTGCAAGGATATATTCATTTAAAGCTCTCAGATGTATGCCCACAAACCAACAAATGTAGTTCGCGCTTACAAATGCTGAATGTGTACTTACAAATAAAATCCAAACCTCAAATGAACATAAGCCCCACAACTTTTGCCGACCTTCCCTGAAACAGGGGTGACATTGGCAAAGTGAACCATTTTTTACAGTATGGGTGGTCAGCCTCATACCAACCTATAAGTCAAGGAATAATAAGAGCGTCATCTGTTTTATTTTTAATTAATTAGTCTAAGAAGCGAACTGTCATGTTGGTCTGTTACAAACTGAAATAAAAGTGCAAATAAATCGCAAGATGGCAATATCAACTTTTTTTGACTGAGCGACGTGAAACTAGCAATGGATTGAAGACTTTCGTTTCCGTCGTGTTCGCAAGCAGACACGTTTTTATATGTCTCTCGACCGATTTGAAATTTAACCGTAAAAATCTGTGAGTGAGTGTGATTGTTTTACATATAACTTGCAAGTGTGGCAGTTTGTGAACAGAGCTCAGCACCACAGGATCCTGAGAAAACGAGCATCATCTTGGACCAGCAGCACGATTGAGGTGAGTGCGGTCCTTTGATTTTCGCTTCTTTGGTACGGGAAAGTCATCCAACATTGAAAGCCACCTATTGAAGGTTGGCTTTTGTTTGAGAGAGAAAATACCATAGGCACTAGATCTATGTATTTCATATCTCGCATTGGAGAATACGTTGCAGTTTCTCCATTTGTTGTTTTTTTGTATTTATATACGCCCTGAGGGGCAAAAGTTACACCTTGCCCCTCCAGATAGTGTAGAATTTGATTTATAAGACAACTGCATGAAAAAGTCATATTTGACAAGATTGGCGTATACGATAAACAAGAACTGGGGGAGCGAGCTAACAACAGCTTTTGGCCTAAACACTCCGTTAGAAGAGCTCTAATCTAATTTAATCTAATCTAAGCTGCAAAGATACATATCATTTAAGATTTATATTAAATGCATTCCCACAAGCAGATATGTATAATTTCGCGCTAACACATGCCGCATGTGGACCTACAATATAAAAACCCAATCTCAAATGAACATAAGCCTTGCAACTCTTGCCGTCCTTCCCTGAAACAGGGGTGACATTGGCTAAGTGCCACTACGGACCGGTCCAAGATGCCAACGGCACGCGGTGTACCTGAGCGGTAACCCATCCAAGTACTGTCCGCGCCCGATGTTGCTTAACTTCGGTGATCTATGGGAACCGGTGCTTTCAACATGGTAACGTCGTTGACGATATATGTATAAATAGTTGCTGTTTAATTAAAAGAGAACACAGAGTAGAATTAAAACAGTATCCATATTTATAACGGAACGTAAACAACTACGGACAAAACAAAATACCATAAATACTCAACACCCGGGATAAGAATAGTCATATCTGGAAGCCGGACAGGAAAACCTTGAAACAAAAATAGGTTTTTATTTGCTTTTATCAACTAACCTATCTTGGCTTTCATTACAGTGGAACGTTAAAATGTATTGACGTACCTGAGCGCTGAAATGTCACGGTGTAATAAAATCGAGATAAGGGACGCTTTTAATTCAGTTCCCTGTCGTAAATCAACACTCCGACATTCCATATCAACCTGGATCAATGTGTTTTTTGATTGTCTATGTTGGCAGGGTCAACAGAGTTGACAGTTTTTATATTTCCCAAGGGAGGGTAGTTCCATTAAAAAAATATTAACCATACCATATTCAGGCTGGTCTATAAAGACTGAAAAAATGTATTTGAACTCTTTACTTTTTTACTGAAAAGAATAGGTAATATCTTTACATGATTTTCTTACTTTTTTTACTTTCTTGCTATAGCTGAAGGCTATAAAGAAAGTATTGATTTGGTGTGAAAAATTGTTGTCGAGGTTTTCACGGAAATGAGTTGTCCTGGTGCAGGACATGCCAAAAAACACTATCTTTATTTATTTTTATTTATTTATTTGTAAAAACACCAACAGATCATTGTCAATTTTTTCACAAGTTAAACATAATAAATTACATACTAGACATCAATGCTCCAGTGACGGTGTCTGTCACATACTTAGTTGTTATAAAATTCTTATTTTCTAAATTTTATATAATATATGAACCATAATAAATCATCATAATAATAATATAAGCGCGCTTGATTCATGACGAGTACATTGAGTGCAAATACCAGTCAATACATAATAATCGTATATAAGCCACAAATACCCAACGCTCGTCATTATAAAATGTTGCAGGCAAAATCACGAAAGCAGAAAAAAAAAACATGAAAGAAAAAAGAAGAGAGAGAAAAAAAAAAAAAAAAAAAATGAATGTTCCAATTGATTAGCACCTTGGAATTAATTCATTACCTTTCAGATAATATGATAGATAGGTGAGTAAAAAAGACTTGAATATTAATGCACTTACCATTACAAACAGGTCAAATATGTTTAAAAAAGATGGGAATATGAATATTACATACATACATATATATACATATATATCAATATATATATGAAGAAGGAGGGATAAAGAAGTATACATACTAAGTTAATGACGTATACTACATAAAGTTTGTTAAATGTCTACAATTGATTGCGCTTTAAAGGCCACGAGGATTGCTCGCTTGAAAGTAGTGACCGGATCAGAAAAAATATCAACATTAGGTACGACTTTCGATACATTGTTATACGATCGCATCATGCGTCCAATCGGGCAGAAATGCCCTACATTGGTGTTATATTTTTTTAGGCGAAATAATTGCCCACTTCTTAGTTTAGAGTTAGCGTAAAAGCATAGTAGTTCCAAGTCCGAGGTGTCCAAGTTACCCTGGACTAACTTACGAAGGTACATCAATTCGGCGACATTTCGCCTGACTGATAATTTTTCCATATTAAAAAGAGATAGGCGCTCCTCATAGTCCAAACGACCACCGTGCCCCGCTCGATAACACAGAATTCTTGTAAAGTATCTTTGGACACGCTCGATCTTGTCATTGTGCAATGTATAGTACGGGGACCAAATAAAAGACTGGTATTCGAGAAGACTGCGGACTAGGGCATAGTAAAGTGTGATTACACTATAGGGCTGCTTGAAAGGTTTTGCTGTTCTTAATAGGAAACCCAAAGTTTTAAAGGACTTCTGCGTGATGAGATCATAGTGATCTTTAAACGTTAACTCAGCGTCCAGGATAATTCCGAGATCTTTAATTGATGTCACTTTTGTTAGCTCTGTGCCACTTACGCTATAGGAAAAACTCAGTACTTTTTTATTGCGAGTAAATCTAATAAAGTAGCATTTATCGGAGTTGAGTAGCATATTATTGTTTTCACTCCATTTTGCTAAGGTATTGAGGTCATTTTGAAGCTTAAGGCAATCGCAAACGGAGTGCACAGGCGTAAACATCTTCAGATCATCGGCATATATAAGATAGTCACAAATAAGATTTGATCCTAAATCATTTATAAAGACCGAGAATAGTAGCGGTCCAAGATGGGAGCCCTGTGGAACTCCGGAGGTAGATTGGACTGGTTCAGAATCAAAACCGCTCACTGAAACAATCTGTGTTCTATCGCAAAGATATGAACCAATCCAATTTAGAAGTTTGCCAGTAATTCCCATGTTGTGTAACTTCTGTAGGAGAATTGAATGGTCAACACGATCAAAGGCCTTGCTGAAGTCTGTATAAATTGCATCTACCTGAGTTCTTGAGTCGAGACACTCGCTAATACAATTCACAAACTCAGATAGGTTGGTACTAGTTGATTTTTTGGGTATAAACCCATGTTGACCCTTAATAAGAAGTGGGCTTACATGGTGATACAAGTGCCCATGTACGATCTTTTCAAATAATCTACCAAAACATGGTAGCAGACTTATTGGTCTATAATTTTTGACATTTGACCTGTCTCCCGATTTAAATACAGGGACAATTCTAGAAGTCTTCCACAGACATGGGAACACGCCTTCATTAAGAGATTTTACAAATATAGCAAAAAGAGGATCAATCAATGCATCTGCACATTCCTTAACAAAAATGTTGGGTATATCATCACTACCGGTACCTTTATTAATATCGAGATTTTTCATAATTTTAAAGAGTTCATCTTTATTAAGAGATAAGTGGCATACAGAGTCATGTGCCAACGAGGTTTCTTTTATTATTGTGCCTTTAGATTTGATAAAGACAGATGAGAAATACTCTGAGAATAGGTTACTTACCTCTACCCCACCTGAGGCAGAGGCATTTTGATAGTGGACTTCTCGTGGTATGGAGTTTGATTGTTTTTTGGAGTTAACATAACTCCAAAAAGCTTTGGGTGAATTTTTCAACGAGTTTTCAATAGATTGCAAATAAGATTTGTGGCAATCTTTTATTGCTCTTTTAGTTCTACTTCTTAAAAGAGAATAACTGAGTCTATCACTCGTATTTCCGTATTTCTTAAACTTAGTATGAAATTTTTTCTTCTCTTTTAACATGTGAATAAGAGATGAGCTATACCAAACTGGAAAATCAGGAGATTTTGGTTTTGTTGTTGGAGTATGACTTACGATGGCCTGCCAGACAGTGTTATATAATACCTCTAATGCATCGTCACAATCAAGCGCATCTAGAACCGACCAGTCGACATCAAATAACTGAGCATTACAAAGAGAAAAGTTTGTTTTCCTGAAGTTGTATCGAGTATTCTCAGCGTTTTGATTTATACATTTGGGTCTGATGGTACTGACAAAATCAATCTCAAGTGGAGGATGGAAACCGTCAGGTTTCACCAACCCGTCCGCTGGTGACACCCGCACTGAAGCATTGGAGAGAACAAGATCTAATATACTAGAATGATTATTAAAAACTAGGTTATATTGCTTAAGATCTGTGAGATAGAGCATATCAGTGAAAATTTCAGCCTTCAGTCCATTTCTACGGATCGGTTGTAGGTGGCCATCCTCTTCGGTTCCCCATTGAATGGATGATAAGTTGTAATCACATAGAATGATATTGGTTGCTTTTTGTGACGAATCAAGACAAACCGCCATACATTTATTAAGATGCTGCTGAAATAAATCCTTCGTGGTATCAGGGGGTATGTAGGCTACGCAAATGTTGTAGTCAGGGCTACTTCTGTTGCCAGACCTGATTGTTATCCAAATGTCCTCCAATTCAGAGTTCCAGTTAGGTCTAGGAACTGCATTAAAAGTTTTCTTAACTGCTATCAAGACACCTCCACCCATTGATCTGTTGGAAAAAGTTGATTCTGAGCGATCTCTTCTTAGGACTTCATATCTATTATCAAAAAGTTCTTCGCTTGCAATATTGTTATGTAGCCAGGTTTCTGTTAAACAAATTATGTCATAGTCGTTCCTTAAGATTTCTAAATATATTTCATTACTCTTAGTTCTTAACCCTCTGACATTTTGATAAAAAATTGACATAATGAAAAAATAATATGGAATAGATTTAATCTTGATTTCAGAAGACTGCCCAATACGGTTCATTACAATTTGTCCAATGAGCCGTAATCCATAATTTCTATTATCGGGGATGCGTCGTTTTTCCTTGTTAATATTCTTCCGTTTTGTATCCACACATACCTTATTTGTTTTTCCTTAGCTAACAGCCTGGTCTTTGCATGTAGTTGTTTGGAGTACGGCGATAGGTGTTCACCAATGTAGAAGGAATCATTTGAATTAAAGCCAATCATTTTCAATTTCAATTTTTCTGTCTTGTTGCTCCTGTTAAATAGTTTAACTGATTGAAGAAGGTTGTCACGGTAACGGCTATTTGGTAGTTCGACAATAATGTTTCTTGGACGATTTGTAGAATTAGTTTGATGCTGGACTCTATGGCATGCTATGATATCATCCTTTTTGATAGGAAAACCTATTACATCGCCAGTTATTTTTAAAACTTCTAGTAAGTTTTCCCCTTTTCTTTCGGGTACCTGTTGGATTTCTATGTTCTTTCAAAAACATCCGTCTGTATGTGTGTATGTGTGTCACTTTCCAAAGTATAAGACCTAGAGATACCAAATTTTGGCTACATCAACTTTTTTGGACATGTATTAAGTATGAATAACACGGCATTACACCAACTTGAAAATTCAAGATGGCTGCCATACAAAAAAAACATAAAATTTCACTTTTCTCAAAAACGGCTCAAAGATTTTTTTTTTAATTTTCAGAATTGCCACAAATTAATTTTTAACTTAATAAAATAGTTATGGCAACACTCTTGCTAATCTGTGTCTATGGGCTGCCATATGAAAAAATAAACAATTGTGATTTTCTCGAAAGTCACGGGGTTAACAAAAATATAATTTTCTACAATATTATCAACAACATCAATTCCTACAAAAAAAAAATTTTTTTTGAAAAAATAAATATAAAGCACCGTTTACACGACCTGAAATTTTAAATCGAAAATATTACAAAAACCCATTAAAATGCAAGATATTTAAATTTGTTTTAGATTTGATAGAAAGAATAAGTTTATTACTTTAATTCATAGTAATTGTTTTTTTACTTTTTTGAAAATTCAAGATGGCTTCCGAAGAGCTGAAAATTTTATATGCGATTTTCTCGAAAACGGCTCCATCGATTTTTCTCAAATTTTCTGTGTATCCGTTTATAAAATAGTGCTATTTAACGATTATAATCATTACTTCATCATAATCTCGGTTTAGGGAGTTGCCATACAAAAGAAAAAAAATGAAAAATTCTCGGCAGTTAGAGGGTTAATAAAAAAAAATCTGCTTCAAATGTAAGTAAATTTGATAACTTTTATATTGCCATCATTATTTTTTCCAAAAAGTGAGTTGGAAGTATAGCCGCCATACAAAGTGAAAATTTTCCATACAAAATGTATTAGCAATTTTCTTGGTAGTCAAAGGGTTAAAATTAGATAAAAGGCTACGATTCTGAAAATTTTATAAATACTAATAATAACCAGTCGTTACTTTTTCAAAATATAACTAAAAAGTTTACCCACCATACAAAGTCCTAGTTTGCATACAAAAGGGTTCAATGACGATCTATAATAACCTAGATTCTAGATTCTACAATCTAAGTTGCAAAAATATATTAAAATTGTAAACTCAAATCAAATGCATGCCCACAAACATACACGTGTAAATTTGCGCTTAAAAACGCTGAATGTGTACCTACTTACAAATTAAAACCAAATCTCAAATGAACATAAAACCTGCAACTCTTGCCGACCTTCCTTGAAACAGGGGTGACATTGACAAAGTTAATTATTTTTTACACTATGGGTGGTCAGCTTTATACCAACCTATAAGTCAAGGATCTTTCTTGTGTGATTGGCGCTTTTTCCAGAGAAGACCAACCTCGCAGAGGGCTCTTGAGGTGTGATTCACACAAAACGGCGCTCAACAAATACATCAACCAAATATTTATATTCATTTAAGTATTTATATGGCTATATACATACATATTGTACGAGTATGCAGGTACACACCGCGGTGGAATACAATTGATTTATTTTGATATATTATATTTTTATTGAAACGGTATAAGCTGGTAGATGATTCTAGCTTTACATACGTCATACAGTGGGTTAATTTTTTCAAGAAAGTCGAGTACAGATTCTGTGCAATTTATTGGTTCTTGACTTTATATACGTATATAGTTTGGCATGACATTGAATTTGGTACACGTTTGCCAATATCATCCTGTTTTTGTTCTAAAGGTGGAAAGAGTTGCTAAGCTTATAAAAGCCTAAGCCTGTAAAAAATGGTTCACCTTGCTAATGTCACCCCTGTTTCAGGTAAGTACGGCAAATGTTGCAGGTCTAATGTTCATTTAAAATTGAATTTATATTGTCGGTTCACATGCGACATGTTTAAGCGTGAGCTTATACGTGTCTGCTTATGGGAATATATTTAATATGAATCTTAAATGTAATGTATATTTGTAACTTAGATTATAGATACACTTGTAGAATGTGAATGCTGGAACGCACGCGTGTTTGCCTGTCGGCGTACATTAAATATGTATAATTCGTAAATGATAATCTTTGTTTAATACAATCTTACGTATAAATAATATTAAATGGCATGACAATTGTTAGAAGAGGCCTGTGTACAAGAATGTATTGAATCAGGCCGAGGGAGAACAATAAGTGGACCAACTTACATAATTTAGCTTAAATGTTGCTTTAGAGGTTTTAGTTGGCATGATATAACTGTCTATTTTTAACTAAATTTTTCAGAAAACAAAATAAATTTCATATCTATTCCAGTCCCTTTAGCAAAAGTAATATTTAACTTGTTAATTGATAGAAAAATTGTCGTTAAGAACGATCAAGAAGAAATTACTAGAACAACCTGGAAGGGTCTACCACAAGGCTCTGTGCTAAGCCCACTCCTCTTCAACGCATACTGCTATGACATCCAAAACGGCATGCACCAGGATTGCAACTTAATACAATATGCAGACGACATAGTCATGTACGCCGCAAATAAAAATATTGATAAAGCCGTTAACACATTATCCGTTTCGCTTAACAAACTAAACAACTGGTTATTAGCACATTCGCTGAACATTTCCCCGCATAAATCAAAGATTCTAGTTTTCTCCAGAAAACACAAGAATCCAACTGTGTCAATCTACCTTAACGGTTTTCATATCCCCCAAGTTGAAGAGATAAAATTCCTGGGAGTCAACATAGATAGGAAATTATCTTGGGCACAATTCATTAACTCAATAACGACTAAGTGCGAACAGAACACAAATATACTACGGGCAATTGCAGGGGTCTCGTGGGGCTCTCATCCATCCACCATGAGAAATATATACAACGCTCTGATTCGTTGCCATCTTGATTACGCCTGTTTTATATTAGATTCTCTCCCTATTCACCTGGAAACTAAACTGGAAAGAGTGCAGTCTAAATGTCTTAGGCTTATTGTTGGCGCTATGCAGTCGACTCCTATCAATGCTCTACAAGTAGAATGTTGCGAGATGCCAATACCCATTAGGAGGCGATACCTTGCAGAGAGATTTCTTCTCAAACGCATAAGCTATCTCAACCATCCTCTCTTTAACAATATAGTCAAGTTAACACAATCTTATGACTCAAACAGATACTGGGCAAAAAAACGTAACCCTGTTTTATGTGTAGCGTATTCTACCATAACAAATACATATAAAGGACCTAAATTTCTCTTCCCTTCTCCCGTCTACAATGTGCCAATCAAAGCTCTGCAAAAACTTCCCCACATTGTTGAAAACATTGGATTGAACAAGAGCTGCAATAAAGTTCATGAAGACTATAATGAGACATTCAACTCATATGTGAGAGAAAAATGGCCTGATCACACTCACATTTTTACAGACGGTTCTAAATTAACTCCAGACGGGAACAGTGGCTCTGCATTTGTAATCCCCATACTCGATATCGAGTCGGGATTCAAATTACCCCCGGAGGCCTCTGTCTACACGGCTGAATGTTTTGCCATGGAAAAAGCATTGCGCTCTTCTATAACATTAAATGAACATCGCTTTATAATTTTCTCCGACTCCCTCTCCCTCATTAACTGCTTGGCATCTCCACTTTCCATATTTTCGAGGAACCAATTAATTATAAATATTCGCTTACTCCTGCTAAAACTTGAAGAAAGGGGCAAGGATGTGGTGATTGTGTGGATCCCTGCACACTGTGGGATTGAGGGAAATGAAAGGGCCGATTCCCTAGCCAAGCGGGCTGTTCAGCAAGGGAGTGCCCCGTCTGGATTTTCTATCCCAGAGAGCGACCAACTAAGGATCTTGGAGCGTGCCGCTGTTAGGAGGTGGAATGCCTCTTGGCATGGGAGCTCCAAGGGCCTCCGCTATAGAGGTGTTCAGGGAGCCATTCCATCTGGACCATGGTTTGCTGGAGCCAGACTGTCTAGAAACCACATCACCATTATCTGTCGTATGCGCTTTGGACACGTCAGACTAAACAACCATTTGTTTAAGTTGGGGCTTGTCGAATCCCCGGACTGTGACTGCGGCCAAGATCTTGAAACTATAGATCATATTTTTTTTGGATGCCCCTTACGAGATGCATTAGATATTTATTTCAAATTCAAAAACATTTCATTTCCGGTAAACATAGAACACCTCTTGGCACTTAATTCCTCTAAAATTAATAGTATTTTGTTCAAATCAATTCTTAAAAACTGTATAAAAATCTAAAATCAACACAAATAAGTTAAAAATTAATTCTTAAACATTCCTGCAACTAACAGATGAATCCACGGCTGTAACATCCTTCAGGGTGAGATGCCACAAAAAAAAAAAAAAAAAAAAAAAAAAAAAAAATTCAAAATCTACCTTCTTGCTGGTTTCAAAAACCCATAGAAAATATATGAAATTCTAAACATACATCGGTTGTTAACGTTTATGATTAACAACACTAGAACATCACAGAGTTAAGAATTTCCTGGGTGTACAAACCAAGCGAAGATGATAGTTTATTTAAAAATTGAAATGGGTAACACGTAGTTTTAATTCACTTATTTATTTATTTTTTGTTCTCAAACATTTTCGCCTAAAACGCAACTAAGCTACACATATTGTTATGTTATTTTATAATAACATTGAAAGAACAATCCCGAAGTGTGCAGTGTATGTTTGTGGGCCGAACGGAGCCGAACGGTCACGGAAGCGGCCGAACTGCACCGTGTGAACTAATCGGGCCGTCGGTCATCAGTTCCCGGCGAGATGTGAAGTGAGTCAGACGTTAGCGACCAAGCACCAAGCGGTGCAGGAGGGGGCACTACGATGGAGCTCCCTTCCCCCCCATCTACTTGGATTTCTGCCAGCAAGGCACCCGCCTTGTGGACCAGAGGCATAGGAGCGCCCACCCAGAGGCTCTCACGTGTGGAGGCGTCCACCTTGTGAACCGCCGCTAGCCTGGGGCGCTGCCCCAGGCCTTCCGTTTAGAACTCCAGCCAACGGAATAGGGAGTGTTCTAGTGACAACCTGTAGGTCGTGCCAATCCCTTATTTCCCCTTTTCCCCCCCATATTAGTACAGTAATAAACCCTTATTTGTTCATGTTAACTTTATCTTTTCATTATAAAACCCTTCCCAAGATATAAGTAAGCAATACCAAAGAAAGAACCCCACGCCCTGAGAGTGATGCTGATGAGAGCTAGCCGGATGTAAGTATCCTGAAGATACCTTTCAATCGAAACATAACACTGGCGCATCCAACTGGGATTCTTTCGATTTTGCGAACTTTTATTTTGGGAATTGTTTTGTGAAGCTCTGTTTTTTTTGTGTGTAATTTTTTTTTTTGCTTTCATTATGACGTCATATGTTTTCTTGCTTTGATTTTAGAATGAATTGTTTTTGTTTTGATTGCTTTTGCATTTTGCTGTAATGTCCTTTTGACGATTAAAAATTATGATAGAATTTTTATATCAATATAAATTGACATGCAATCTTTGAGAAGCCTGAAAAATAGATCATTAAATCTTTTATCATTTGCTTAGAAACCTCGTCATATTGTATTTTTTTATGCCAAATTTCATTTTTTCTTCAACATTTAGTATTTCTGTCTATTTTGATTCTAACACTATTTCGGTCGCTTCCTTTTTATTTTTTGCATTTGCGTTAATGTGCTTTGACGATTTAAAATTCTGTGAAATTTTAATATCAATAAAATGTACATGCATTTTTGAGAATTCATTTGAGAAAGCATCATTATTTTGTTTTATTTTTTTTCACAGAAATCTAGCTTTGTTTATTTTACATAAGTACCTACCTTGAAATTGATGCATTATTTGTTGCTAGGCAAATAAACTTTCACTTTATGTTTTTTTTCATAAAAGCTTTTAACAAACTTTTTCCCACATTAAAGGATTCTCAGAAGTATTTTATTTAATGTAAGGATTAAGTGTTTGGTAATTCATGATGTTTTTTCCCCCATTTGGTTTTTTTAATGTGCTATTCTCAAAAACATTTTACAATATTTATTTTTTCGGGGTAAACTGGTGATTAGGTCCTTTCAGAAATTTACTACGAACTATGGCTATTCTGTTGGCTGCCATTTGTAAATAATTTTATAGATTAGCTTTAGGTACTTTTGTGTGTTGTCAGGGAACATTGAAATCGTTCCAAGAACCCTAAAAAAAACGATAGAGGATTGTAATTTTTGTAAAAAGGTAGCTTAGGATTCATTTTAGTTTAATATTTACGATGGTTTTATTTCTTGCAAGCAATAGCATATCACTTTTGTGCGATGTTTGGCCGATATACGGGTCACTTGGAGATTTAAACTTGAAATACGCGTCTCAAAAAACATCGGAGAAACTTTGTTTTATAGTGTACAAATAGGTAATTTAGTTAGAATTGGGATTTCTTGACTACATTTGTTTTTATGTATGTAAATATCTTCTAGAGTTTTTTTTGTAAAATTTCAATGGTTTTCCGAATTAACCCTTTGGAAAAAGATTGAATAATGAAGTTTCTTTATTCTTCTAAAAAATGAAGTGGCGCCACCGAGAAAGAGTGGGAAAATGTGGTCCTTTGGGCAAGGGAAGCCGTTTTCCGGGATTCTACTTTCGTAGGTCCGTGTGTGGATTTTCCACGGTATGTTGATGTAGGGATGAAATTATCACTGCTTTGAGTGGAAATTGATGTAAGGGGAAGAAATGCTGGCCTTTTTCTTGGAAAAGGGAGCGCATTTTCTTGAGATGTTACGTTTCGTAAATCTGGGATCTGATATGCACTTTTGTGTATAAGATGACACTTAAAGCCTTGTTCATTTTGTCGAAGGGGGAAAATGTCTGTGAGAACAGACGTGTTTGAGGCTCGAAAGAGCTGGTGTATTTGTAATATTTTGTTTGTGTATTCCATTATCACTTTAGGATGTTTTATATGGAATGTTCCACTCTTTTTTCGAGTGAGTTCGTAGTGGATTTTACGCACTAACATATTAAATATTTTGAGCGAGTTTTGGATGTTGTCTCTGTATGTATTTTTTTTTGTATTCAGCTCAGAACGTATTGTTATATAATAGTCGACTCCTGTAACGAGTTATGACTTGGTTAATATAAGTACCAGTGTAAAATATGTTTGATTGCTGTGATTATTATTTATTATTTAGAGTTTTCGACATGTTTTGGTGAAGAAAAAAGGCCTTGTTACAAGATCGCTTTTAATCCGCGTCTTGTCGGTTATTGGAACCACCTTGAAATTTCCCAAATCAAATCGATAATTCTCAAAGCCACCAGTTTTCTTCTTCCTTCTTTCTGGTGTGTTGATAGGACAGAAGGATGTTCCTGTAAATCCCCATTTCCTTTTTGTGTTCCCATAACATTTTTAATTTTCTTAATGGCCAAAGACCTGGTGTTGTGTGTGAGGACTGTTGTGTTGCTCCTGGTTTTTTCTTTCTTTATTTTTGTGAGAAAGGGGAATGTTATGTTATTTTATAATAACATTGAAAGAACAATCCCGAAGTGTGCAGTGTATGTTTGTGGGCCGAACGGAGCCGAACGGTCACGGAAGCGGCCGAACTGCACCGTGTGAACTAATCGGGCCGTCGGTCATCAGTTCCCGGCGAGATGTGAAGTGAGTCAGACGTTAGCGACCAAGCACCAAGCGGTGCAGGAGGGGGCACTACGATGGAGCTCCCTTCCCCCCCATCTACTTGGATTTCTGCCAGCAAGGCACCCGCCTTGTGGACCAGAGGCATAGGAGCGCCCACCCAGAGGCTCTCACGTGTGGAGGCGTCCACCTTGTGAACCGCCGCTAGCCTGGGGCGCTGCCCCAGGCCTTCCGTTTAGAACTCCAGCCAACGGAATAGGGAGTGTTCTAGTGACAACCTGTAGGTCGTGCCAATCCCTTATTTCCCCTTTTCCCCCCCATATTAGTACAGTAATAAACCCTTATTTGTTCATGTTAACTTTATCTTTTCATTATAAAACCCTTCCCAAGATATAAGTAAGCAATACCAAAGAAAGAACCCCACGCCCTGAGAGTGATGCTGATGAGAGCTAGCCGGATGTAAGTATCCTGAAGATACCTTTCAATCGAAACATAACAATATAGTGTAACTTCTTGCCTGCGTTATCCCCGAAGGGGTCGCATGTGGCGCTTCGGGACCTATTTATTTTTACAGGTAAGGGGGCCGGCCTTACACCAACCACTTTCAGTTGAAGTGGGGGTTTTCCCAGCTCCCGGGGGGGCTGGTTCTCATTTCTTGTGAAGGCTGAGTAAACCTTTGAGATCGAACCCTTGCTCTCGGCATGGAATGCAAGCATTCCTACCAATTGAGCTATCGACCTTTTTACGAGCTTGATCGTCGTCGCTTCAAAGCGCCAATTCTCAAGCAAGACCCAGTTGCTGTAAGGTTGTTGCCTAATGAGGTATTTTTGTTTTTGTTTTGAAAAAAAAATGTTTTAAAAATTATTTGTATAAAAATATTTGGAACCATTCTGCTCCTGAAGATGCTTCATTAAGCGAAAATGTTCGAGCACAAAAAAGAAATAAACAAGTGAGTTATTCAATTTTTAAATAATTAAAAATGGACTTTCACCGTGTTGATAGATCAACACTAAAAATGTAATAGTTTTTAATTATTTAAAAAATTCAAATGGAAACAAAGTTGTAATTCGATAATTTATTTATTGTTTGTGCTCGAACATTTTCGTTTAATGAAGCATCTTCAGGAGCAGATTGGTTTCAATTTTCTTTTACAAAAATAATTTTCAAAACAATGTTTTTCAAAACAAAAACAAAAGCATAAATTCATAGGCAAAATTTAACAGAAATATAAGATTCAAAATGTATTATGGTTAGGTATACTGAAATTAACATTTTAAATAAAATTAAATAGAATTTGTATGTTTTATAATAGTAATAAGATAGTAAGCTCTAGAAAAATAACGCGATTCGGAATTCCGCAAGGCACCGTCCTTGGACCAATATTGTTCATTATTTATGTCAATGAGATATTCTCTCTGCCGATCACATCCTCAATCCTGTCCTTTGCTGATGATACGGCTATGATTGTGAGGGGAGGGTCATGGGTAGAGGTGGTTCGCAGAACGAACGTGGAATTAACCATACTTAAAAATTGGTTCGACAAAAATTTCCTGTCTCTGAATACCGAAAAAACAAATTTTATTCCATTCTCTCTCTACAATAGGGGCCTTCCTTTTTCACTTAGTATAGCAATACATAGCTGTACTAACTTCTTGGTCAGTGGAACTGCGTGCTCCTGCTCATGCCCCCTAATTTCTCAAGCGGAAAGTGTTAAATATCTGGGTATTAAAATAGATTCCAGAATTAGATGGAAGGAGCATGTAGAAACAACTATTGAAAGACTAAGGAAAATTTACTATGTATTCCGCAAAATTAGAGATATTCTAGAGGTAAAAACTTTGAAGTCTACCTATTTTGCGCTTGGACAGTCATTGATGCAGTATGGAATGGTCGGATGGGGCGGCACATTTAAAACAACACTCGAGCCTCTTAGGGTGGTGCAGAGAATGGTTATCAAAATAATGTTAAAGAAGCCTTTCGACTATTCCACATTGCAATTATATCATGACTTTCCGGTGCTAACAATTGACCAATTGTATAAGAGAGCGGCTCTCTACCAAGTTCATAAGGATTACTTTATCCACGGATATAATCCGGGGGATATTGTAATCCCGAGTGGTAGATCGCGTAGAGAGTCGCTTCTAATCAAAGTTCCTAGAAAGAATACAGCAACCGGCCAACATCACTACGATTATTTGGGTGTAAGGTGGTACAATGCACTTTTTTTCAGGTATAAGCATGATAAGCACGCAGATCCTAGGGCCATTAAGTACATGATCAGCAAATATTTGAAAGAGGTGTAAATAGTTGAGTGTTTATATTTGATTGGTTTTTTGTATATTATTCTTATCATTATTATTTTTGTTATTTTTTTCATATATCTACATGTGTGTATATATGTATAATTCCTATTTCTGTATTTTCTATTTAAACATGTTATGGGGCATCCACACGCTTGCCAACTCATCACAAGTCAAACGCACAGTGTGTCGTCTAGAACATGCTAGCTGGACAAAATTTTGTCTAATGGACTCATTTTGTCTAGCTAGCATGTTCTAGACGACACACTGTGCGCTTAGCTACAAGCCAAGTGTGCAGTGTGTCGTCTAGAACATGCTAGCTGGACAAAATTAGTCCATTAGACAAAATTTTGTCCAGCTAGCATGTTCTAGACGACACACTGTGCGTTTGACTTGTGATGAGTTGGCAAGCGTGTGGATGCCCCATTACCTCTTTATGTTATTTTACTTTATTTTTTGTCTTTCTGTTTTTGCTGAGTAAATGACTAAATAGTGTATATATTATTTTTGTTTTTTATGATTTTTATCTATTAAGTGATTAATTTTAAGTTAAGATAAGTTGGAATCCTCCCCAAAACACAAGCTATGCTTACTTTGGGGAGTATTTATTGTAATTAGATTTTTAAAATTTATTTTTATTGTAATACTTTGTACATATTGATAAAAAACAATAAAGACCTTATGATGATATGATGAATAATAATAAACCTACTGTGTTAATAAATCCACCCTAAGAAATATAATAGTTTTAGTTTGCTCCATGATTAAAATGCTAGGCATGAAAAATAATAAAAATAAATTTACGTTGCAGAGAAAAAAGGCTCTTGAGGTGTGATTCGCACAAAAACAGTACTCGCCAAGTGAATCATCCTGGTGAATAATTTAATCTTATATATATAAACATTTAAGATTTAAAATAAAATATTTTTTTTCTTAAACGTAGTTTAATTTTCACAATAATATTTTATAACTCGAGTACTTTATTATTATTGTGAAAATTAAACTACGTTTAAGAAAAAAAAAATATTTTAAATAAAATGACTTTCCACTGTGTAAATCACAAATCCTACAAAATCTAATTTAAAATTTACATTTCATGCTTGCTCATAAGCAAATGCTTGTTAATCGCTTTTACACAACCTGCATGTGTATATATACGTGTTGCGACAAATCGCTAAAAGATAACAGCTCGTCCATAGACAGCTCTTTCATAGACAAATCCGTCACGCGACAGTTCGTCCACACGACAGTTCGTCCACACGACAGTTCGTCCACACGATTTTTCGATAAACGACATGTCGGCCACACACATAGATCCACAGGTAGCTCCATCACAGAAAACTTGCTCTGCAAAAAACCTTCGTAACTACTGTAAATGTAATGACTTGTTGTTATCTGAGAAGGAGCTGACTGAGATGTGACCGAAATGCCGTGTGAACGAACTGTCTTGTGACCGATTTGTCCATGGCCGAGCTGTGTGTAGATGGGCTGTCTGTGACTGATTTGTCGTGGAGCTGTGTATACAAAGTAAAGCCCGGACCTCATGTGAACATAAACTCTGCAATTCTAATAGCTAATCCAAAAGCAGATTTTAACTAATGGCAAAAGTATGTAAATCAATGGACAAATCAAGTAGTCTCAAGTCAAAGAACACAATGAATGTTGAAAGTATATAATAACTTCACTTTTTCACGTGAGTACATTCACAATACGTGTGAGCACGAACTTACTCGAGTAGAAAGTGTGATTTGAATACGTTAATATTTTAATTGATAAATTGGATTGAATTCAAGCGTAGAAGACAAATTTTATTGAGTAAAATTGTACGTAAGAGTGAATATACAAAGTACTATTATCGAATGTAAGTTGATAGTCTACATTGATTGGGTTTAATTAAGTGAACGAATCAATAGAGCCTGGAAACGGTAATTGAAGTGTCAATTACCCAGTGAGATACACGGCAGTGGGAAGACTCAGAACAAGACGGCTGAACGGAGGATCATGTCTCACGCTTAATAATAAAGATAAATAATTAAAAAAATAAGAATGTTGGGAAATCACGTTTGAAGTTCAGACAACCAGTACAACTTGTATGGGATGAAAAAGGTGTCCGATGTTTTATCTCGGTCATATTCGTCCAAATTGAACGGCTGTCGCATTCTACCTATTCTTCTCGCATTGTTTTTGCTTTTTATTACAAAATCTCGATTTTCCCAATTTTTGAGTTATTGCTCTTTATTATTAAACGTGCGATGTGATAGGAGTAGTGTCCGACCATATTCGGTTTCGGCTTTCGGCTTTCGGCCTTTCGGCCAATATTTGCCACATTCGGCAAACTTACGGTTTTGGCCGAAAGTAGTGGTCACTTTCGGCCCAACCGAAAGTTAGGCAGACAAACCGACCACCCGCGCGCACGCAACGCGACGCGAACGCCGCGACGCGATTGGCGGCCTTTAGACGAATAAAAGTTTACAAAATCTTAAATAAATTGAAAAATTCTTTCATATTCGTGTACTACACATACACAACATATGGAGAACATATGTAGTTTAAAATAAGAAGATTGACTGACTTGACGGTCGTTTACGCCCTGTATAACTAATTGGGCGTTGACTTAAACATGAAAAGTTTTTTTTATTACCGTTTTTTATAATTGTTTTATTTTCATTTCATTTAATTTCTTATATAAAGTATTTTTGTTGCATTTGTTTAACTTAATTAGGCGATGAAAGAAACATGAAAAGTTTTGTAAGTTTTTTAATTTGTTTGATTTTTAATTATTAATAATTGTACCTATTAGTAATTTAAAAAAAAATTGCATATATATATAGTTTTGCATTAAATAAAAAAGTTCCCAGAATTGTAAACACCTTTTATTGTTACTTGCATATCCTTCTAACTAAATAATGCATAACTAACGAGGCACTTAAATAATATACATACTTTCGGCTACGGCTTTCAGTTTCGGCTTTCGGCTTCGGCTTTCGGCTTTCTGCCGAAAGTAGAATTTTGCCGAAATTCGGCTACGGCTTTCGGCCGAAAGTGAAAGTACACTTTCGGTCGAACACTAGATAGGAGATGAGGCGTTGGATAGACAACGCAGGCAACGGTTAATGAAAGAGGCCACGATCCATCCCTGTTTGTGCCATTTCTTTACTGTGAGGGTACTGCAGAGCTATAGCATTTCATGGACAGACACACTTTTAACTACCCAATGGATACAAAAGTTCTGCTATATCCCGTATCGCGTACGCGCTTGAGAAACAATAATAATATATTTATGGCTTCTATAAGCTAACATTTATCTTTATATTTGGTATTTTTTCAAGGAAAAATTAAACCTGTGAAATGAAAATTAGATTTTTGTTGTTTATGTTATGGATAATGAAACTTTACAAAGATACGGCATAAGATAAGCATTTGAGAAGCATGACAGGAAAAACTCTGAGGGATAGAGTTAGGAATGAGTGGGTAAAAAAAGAATGTAAATTGAAAGAGGATGTGAAAGTTAAGGTACAAAATAATGTGATGAGATGGTTTGGGCATGTGGAAAGAATGAATGATGATAGACTGTTGTCAAAGTATGTATACAAAGAAAGTGTGAAAGGAAAAAGAGGGAAGGGACGACCGAGAAAAGTATGGAGTGATCAGATTGAGGAGATTGTGAAAGAATGGGATATACAAAGTGAGCGTAAAAGAAGAAAATGCATGAAAAAGGTGATGGATATGAATGAATTGAAAGAGATATGTAAGGATAGGAAAAAATGGAGGCAACTCTGCAGAGGCTCTGGCCACCCCTAGCGGAATGGCGACAGAGTTACAGTTACAGTTACGGCAATAAAAATAGAAAAAAGTTTATGTCAAAGTGTTTTATTTTTTGGATATTTTAAAAAGTAAAAATCGTTTTTAAAGAAAGTAGAAACCAAAAATTTTACTCGAGAAGAAATTTTAATTATTTCTAGGAAATACTTTTATGAGTAGGTATGCTTAATGTTATCTATAAGATAAAAAATACTTTCTTTTAGAAAATAATAACAAAGTGAATGCATTTACAATCAATAAAACTCTTAATGTTATTTATTTTACATTGTTTGTGCTTTGTTGCTGATAATACATTCACAGTTCATCCGAACTCAAAAAAATCTGTCTCCTCAGAACATTGGTAACGATACTAATGAAGTGTTGAGAAAATAGGTATTTCTCCTATAATGATTATAATGTTAATGGTAATATCTCAATTTTGGTACTTAAAAGGTAATCTGTTTATCGTAGAAACTGTCAAAAATCATAATTCTAGGAAAGAATCCTAGGAGTTCTTAGAGCGCTACTAAGTAACACATTTAGTGTTACTTATTGCAGCGTTTTCCCCGAAGAGGTTGCACGTGTGGCGGGTGAAACTATTTTCTTCTATTTTTTTTATTTTAATGAATTATTAATTAATAATTACCCAATAAAATCTTTTGAACCAGGGACAAAATTATGGTCAAATGACCCAGGCGGGGATCGAACCAACGTTGTTCTACTACAAACAAACACGCTAAAAAGATCAGCCCTCTTGGCTCCCTCGGCCATAACACCGACTTGAACAGGTAAAAGGGTCGGCCTTGGGGATGGGGTTTTTTAAGATAACGAGGAGATGGTACTCATTTCGTATGAAGGCTGGGTAAGCCTTGCCGGTATTTTTTTTTTGGGGCTTAGAATAAACACCGAAACGGGAAATCATTTCTGACCCCCTTCGGTAGGATTCAAATCCGAGCTCTCGGCATGGAATGCAAGGGCTCTTTCGACTGAGCTATCGGCTGGACAATTTCAAATAAAAACTGTTCAATACATTTAAAAAAAATATCTTGCATATAGTATAACGTATGTACCTTTTTATATTAAAAAAAAAAAATTCTGTATCATAAAATTTCCTAGAAAGTCTAGGAATTCCAATGAATAATTTCCTTGGAATTCTAACATTGACAGATCACACAAACATATTTTTTTAAATATTCGCATTGCATATTAACTTACGTTCACACTTTTTCTCGAGAATTTTTACAATAAAAACCCCCTAGGACCCACATGTGTATGATAGGTACTCCTGGAGATCCTAGGAATTTATATTCACGTGTGCAATCTAATCTAATCTAATCTAAGTTGCAAAGATATGTTCACATTACATGCATTCTCATAACCAGACATGCACAAGTTCACGCTTGCACATGCCTCATGTGAACCTACAACATAAAAACTAAATCTCAAATGGACATACACCCTGCAACTCTTGCCGTCCTTCCCTGAGACAGGGGTGACATTGGCAAACGTGAACCATGTGTAACCATGAACCAGGGTGGTCAGCCACATACCAACCTATAAGTCAAGGAACATACACGACAAATTACATTTTATACATCACTAAATAAAAATATCTATGGACAACAAACAGAAAACAAATTCCAATTTAATAAACCCTAGCCGCCAAAATTACAGATCAACCGCCATCTCTTTCTGTCAATCAATTCTACAAAATACAAAATTCACAATTATATTCAATTATAAATTAATGTTACCTGGGAAGTCATATTATGTTGGAAAATAAACGATTCTGATAATGTACCTACTCTTCCATAGATTATAATATTATATCATATTCCTAGGAAATTTATTGTACACCGCAGTGCCTATAAATTACCCTAAAATGATAAATGTGTCGAATAAGAGGTTGCGGGTACCTCTCATCCTAACCTATATATTATGTATAGCCTATCATATGCAAAAAATATCAATCGATTTAACAGCATATTCGAAGCCAACATGATAGAGGAGCAACATATTATGGCGTAAAAATTCTAACAACAACAAAAACAGCGCAAAATGCGACTAACCTACACATTTAGTACAACTTCTTGCTGCATTCTCCCCGAAGCGAAGGTGTGAAAGTAGGAAGGTAAAGAAGTATATAAAATGAAAGTGTGTGGCGGGTGAACCTATTTATTTTTATTAGGTAAATGAGCCGGTCTTACGTCAACCACTTCAGTTGAAGTGGGGTTTTCCCATATCCCGAGTGGGCTGGTACCCATTTCTTGTGAAGGCTGGGCAAACCTTTCTGGTATATTTTTTAAGAGTTTGAAATAAGCACCGAAATGGGAAATCATTTCAAACACCCTCGGTGGGATTTGAACCTGAGCTCTCAACCGGCTGAGCTGTCGATCGGATAATTACTTACATTTTTTATAAGATCAGGAATCCTTGGTGTATGTTATGGCCTTTGAGAAGATCGAAGCGCCTGGCTAGCCGTTGAAAATGCCCGCCGAAGGGCGAACCTGTTCATAAAAACTTGCCAAGCAAGTCCACAACAATAATTACTTCAATATCTGTTGTTCACAGAGGCTAGGTAACATAATTTTAATTTTGGAACGAGTATGAGATGAGACTTGACATTGAACGTACATCAGTTCAAAGACCACTTCAGATAATTAACAGGAACGTCGACATATACGTAGGATAGGTTTAAAAGAGAAAGAAGTAAAGCAAAAATAATGTTGAATATTCTCAGTCGTGACCTACTACCGCACAAACTCGTCATGCTATACAATTCACTCGAAACCATTTAAAACATTACCCAGCGTCCGAGTTTGTGTACTGTACCCTTAGTACGAGTTGCAAAACTTGAGAAAAGTAAAATTTACGGAAAATATTAAAAAGTGATTTCTCCCACAATCTGCCGGTTTTTTTTCTTACACTTTATGGTCTTAGCAAAAAAGTTACACTGATGAAGAAAAGCAAGTTCAAACAAATAAAAACGGCAGATTTTGGGGAAAATAACTTTTTAATACTTGCCGTTAATTTTACATTACTCAAGTTTTGCAACTCGTACTAAGGGTACAGATCACGTTAGATTTTTTTTTTACTTTCATCAACTAGACAACCAGTCACAACTTTATCCAAAAAATGCTAAATTCTACATTTCATAATGTAAAACGGCGAGTTCTATATATACTATATGAGGATAATTTATTTATTTAATTTGTTACATGACCAAAGAGCGTCGTTTTTGTGTGTGTCACACCTCAAGGGCCCTCCTAATCAATAATTTTAATATGTAACTTCTATAGTTAAGGCTGTTACGTCCGAAGGTCTAATATCTATACTTCCAGTATAAAAAATCGTTCTCGATCAAGCACAAACGAAAAAATGTATGTAAATTAAATCAGACACTATCGTTATGTTTTCAATACATTTTTCTACTTTCGGGATCGTGGAGAGTTTATGCAAATATTTTTTTACCTAGGATACTGGATTGCTTCAGAAAGCGAATTTTTCTTTTTGCGTTAAATGGGAATACAATTAGAAATCTGAAAAGACGTGAAAAGAAAGCAAATTATGTAAGCTGTCCAAGAAGAGATTTTTTTAAGTGTCATTAACGTTGAGCAACTTTTAAATCGAGTACGCAGAAAGACTCAAGATTTCTATTCTTTGTATTTTTTTCCTCATCCGTAATTGCTTGCATAGTAATTATGATTCTCACTTTGCATTTCTTTTATCTTTTTTTACAAAGATTTGTGAACAATTTATGAAGAGCTTTAAATTTCATTTTCTTCATACGTATTAGCATTTTTTGTAAGTAAAAAATGCTTTAAAACTTCAAAGATTTCGCGTCCTGATTCCTTGACTTACATGATGGTATGAGGCTGACCACTCATACTGTAAAAATGGTTCACTTTGCCAATGTCACCCCTGTTTCAGGGAAGGTCGGCAAAAGTTGCAGGTTTTATGTTCATTTGAGGTTTGGTTTTAATTTGTAAGTACACATTCAGCATTTTAAGCGCGAACTTACACGTATTATGTTTGTGGGCATGCATTTGATAGGAGTTTTGAATGTTAATATGTCTTTGCAACTTAGATTTTAGATTGTCAATGGCCCGACATCTTAGGGTGGATTTAAGCCTCTTTGATCAACTGCAACCATCGCTGTCAGGCTAACGCTTTCCTCCTATATTAGTCCGCCTCAATTTGACTCAACCACTTTAATCTGACTCTTAAAACAACTTTTACTTTACTCTCTTCTTCAGCGGAAGAATCAAGGAGACGTACTTACATGGATGATTTATTTGTTGAGCGCTGTTTTTGTGTGAAACACACCTCAAAAGCCTTCTGTCAGCTTAGTCGTCGCCATTGACTTTTAATATCTGTGAACAAGAAATTATTTTAACGAAAATAGACATATAAATCTGTCTCAACTTACTTACGACAATGGTCATTAGTTAGAAAGAGAACAAAGAACTTCACAGTTGCATTTCCATTTGAACAAAAAACTCCGCAGAACGAAATAAAAAATCTTTAATGTTGGTACCATTGCAAATAATGGCTGCCGATTAGACCGGAAATAGCTAGAGTTGACAGATAGACGCGTTATAAATATTGTGATCGCCAAAATTGGTATCAGTATTTCATATTTTCAAGGTGTATATTCATATTTTAATTTTATCACTCATTTTATTATAACTATTGTGATATTGGGGGCACCACTGCAACGTTTGACAGGAGACGAACGCAAGTGGGAACAAGTATGTATCAATTCAGTATGTTGGTTTCCACTCCCCTATGTTATAACTCTATGGTCGTCGCTATAAAAAGCGTCAATTTTCAAGCAAGACCGAATTGCTGTAAGGCTTAATGAACGTTTAGTAACCGGTCATTGATAAAATATAAATTAAGCTTTTAACCCTGCGAAGAGCGAATTTGATAATATAATATATTGTGCTCCGCCGGGGATCCAACTCAGAACTCTTCGATTGCGGTTGTTAACCACTAGACTACTGACCGTTCTTTTCCCTATCATCCCAATTAAAATTTTCATATCGCTTTTTACATCATTTTTTTGTTTAAATATAATTCGTACGTTGAAAATGAAATGGAAAATCCTGAATTCTATAATCTATAATCTAAGTTGCAAGGATATATTCATTCAAAGCTCTCAGATGTATGCCCACAAACAAACACGTGTAGTTCGCGCTTACAAATGCTGATTGTGTACTTACAAATAAAATCCAAACCTCAAATGAACATAAGCCCTGCAACTCCTGCCGACATTCCCTGAAACAGGGAATCCATCTTTTTAAAAAAAAAAATATAATTTTCCTAATTTAGAGCAAGCTCTTTTTCTGATTCTATCAATGGTTTATTATTTTATTTGAAAATAAGCATCTAAATTTCTTTTCATTGAAGAAAATAAGATCCATGGAATCATGAAGTCAATGAAAAATACAAAAAGGAATCAATTTTTTTTTTACTTCAATATGGTAATTTACTCAATAAAAAAAATCTAACGGTATCACCATGTCATACGTTTCTACAGTCCGTTGGGTAATGGTTGTAACGCAATGAATAACCCGTGTTGAAATGTTTTTTCTTTTTTAATTTTTTTTTTTTTATCGATGAGCAACCTTGTACATAATACGGAATTGCCGTGCTTAGCAATCAATTCCAAATATTTTTTGTCTTTTTCCTAGAAACCTCGTATGGCGCAGATTTTTCGCCATTTTTAAAATCATCGTCCATATCTTAATAAATATATTTTACTATAGGTAATAAGTTATAATGAATGTGAATTTTGCTAACGATTGAAAAAAAAATTAGGTAGGTACCATCGAAATAACTGAAATGGCAATGAGAACGACAAAGGTATAATTATTAGTAAAATCAAGCAACAAATATGAATAATGTAACGTATCACTAATGGAATGTAGAGTAACTACAAAAATCTAAATCTAATCTTAATCTAAATCTAAGCTGCAAATATATGTATCATTTGAGATTCATATTAAATGCATTTCCACAAGCAGACACGCATAATTTCGCGCTCACACATGCCGCATGTGGACCTACAATATAAAAAACACAATCTCAAATGAACATATGCCCTGCAACTCTTGCCGACCTTCCCTGAAACAGGGGTGACATTGGCAAAGTGAACCATTTTTTACAGTATGGGTGGTCAGCCTCATACCAACCTATAAGTCAAGGAATGATTTTTTGATAAATGATTTTCAAAAATGTGATGTTGGTGTATTTTCACGGTAAAGAAAATAAAATTGAATCTTGCACATTATGATAAGTTCACCTTTAATATATAGCATCAAATTGATTTATCTAAATACTTACTTCCAGATGATAGCTCATTTGGTAGAGTGCTTGCATTCCATACCTGGAGCTCGGGTTCGAATCCCACCGAGAGTATCAAAAATGGTTACCCGTTTCGGTGTTTATTTTCAACCCAAAGTAAAATACCGGTATAGTGTACTCGGTCTACTCAAGAAATGAGCACGAGCCCCCTAAGGAGCTGGATAACCTCCAGTTCAAGTGAAGTGGTTGGCGTAATGCAGCCCCATTAACCTATAAAATAAATAGGTGAACTCGCCTCACGCGACCCCTTTCGTGAGAACACGGCAAGAAATTGCACTAAATGTGCACCTTAGTTGGGCTGCGTTGCCTTACTTCAAATTGGTTCTTTTTTTTGAAGAAAAAAAATCGAAGATATTTTCCCCGGAATCGAATTAATTGAAGGACGTGCTCTTCATAATCGAAGCGCATGATAATTTACTTAAATTAAAATAAATACAATTAATTTAAGCCGCACATTTTGACAAAGTTACGGTAAAAGTGAATTCAAATGGGCGAGTCCATTCTAATTGATCATTTATTTCAACGTTATAGAAAAACTAGTGTATGCCACTGCACGTTAATAGCACTCGTGTTATAATGGCCTTCATTACTTTGCAGTGACATAAATTATCCCGTAAAAACACCTTTTGAACTCAAAATTGCCGGTACATTTTTCTTTCAACGTCTGATATAATTTTTTTCAAAAGGAGAATTAATTTTTGTATTCCTACTAATCTTTAGTCAAAAATAGGAGTTTTTTTTTGTCAGTTTGTTCGAAGAATTATTTTTTCCGTTTTCCGTAAACAGTTTTCAAAAGAGCGACATTAACAAAGCTTAGGACGGAAAAAGTCTTTACAATTCTAAAGATTATTTCTTCAAAGTGAAGATCGTATTTTTAAAAAAAATCGCAAATCTCTTTTTGGAATAAGTACTTGCTTACATGTAAAATACTCACTTAGAATTATATGCTCGTTACGGAGACAAAAAAATTGGGCTCCTTATCATCGGCGAAAAAACAAAGATCATGACAAATCTCATCGTGATTGGTAAGATTGTCATCGACAGCCGACCAATAGAAGAGGTCCATGACTATAAATACCTTAGTCATAATATTGCAGTTTCCAGAGACAGCCAAACGACTGAACTGCAAAGGAGGATCTCTCTAGGATGTGCGGCCTATTGCAATCTTAAGAAGTTCCTCACCAGCAACATCCCCCAATGCCTGAAACGGAAAATGTACGACCAGTGTGTCCTGCCAGTTATAACTTACGGAGCAGAGACACTAACTCTCACCAAATTGACTATCAGGAAACTCCGTGTAGCGCAACCAAAGCACGAAAAAGCTATGCTACACATAAGACTGTCAGATCGCATACGAAATATCGAAATATGTAGAAGATTGGGAGTTACTGACATAGTCAAACGAGTGGCAAAGCAGAAATGATCGTGGGCAGGGCATGTTGCCAGATTGAGCGAGCAAAGATGGACGAACAGAGTGGTAAAATGGAGACCTCGTGAAGACAAAAGTAATAGAGGAAGGCGTCTTACACGATGGTCAGATGATATTTAAAGAGTTTCTGGTGACTGGATGCAGAAAACCAAGGACAGAGACGCCTGGAGAGATATGCGGGAGGCCTATGTCCAGCAGTGGACAAGAAGTGGTTGACTAAGTGAAAAATTATGTGACTTCAATCCAATTTTTGAACTATCGCCCCCGTTTCTTGGCAATGCGGCAAGAGATATTGTAAAATTGAACGTTCATGTATTAATGGAGTTACTTAAATTTATCATTTAAATTCACACTTGCTACACATGTAAGATCACGCTTACGCATTCTGCAATACAAAATAAAACCTGAACCGACGTAAGAGATGAAAACCTAAGCCTCAATCAAGGTTCACTCAGCCTTCACAAGAAATAAGTAAGTATCATCCTCCTTGGGAGCTGAGAAATCCTCACATCAGCTGAAGTGGTTGGCGTAAGGCCGGCCCTCTTATCTGTAAAAAAGAATAGGTTCCACTTGCCACATGCAGAATCCTTCGGTAGTAACGCGGCAAGTAAGTACACTACATGTGTAGCTTATATGTAAATATTTGGTTGATTTCTTTTCAAAGCGCCGTTTTCAATAGAATTAAGTTTTCCTTGACTTTCCCCTGTTTCTGAAAATATTGGCCAAAGTTGCAGGGCTTTTGTTCATTAGAGGCCTTAATTTTAATTTGTAAGCTTATGTGCAGCATTTATAAGCGCGAACTCACTCGTGTCTCCAGGGGGGCATGCATTGAATATGAATTATAAAAGTTATTGTATCTGTGCAACTTGGATTATATATTCTTATATAAAAAACATCAAGTTCCTTGACTTATAGGTTGGTATGCGGCTGACCACCCATACTGTGAAAAAATGGTTCACTTTGCCAATGTCACCCCTGTCTCAGGGAAGGACGTCAAGAGTTGCAGGGCTTATTTTCATTTGAGATGGGTTCTTATAATGTAGGTCCAAATGCGGCATGTGTTAGCGCGAAATTATACATGTCTGCTTGTGGGAATGCATTTAATATAAATCTTAAATGATATATATATCCTTGGAGCTTAGATTAGATTAGATGAGATTAGAAGCGCCACAATTATATGTTAGCGTGAAATGACATTTGCCAGCTTGTGGGTATGCATTCAATTTGAATCATTAAGAACTTTTTTTTGCAGCTTTAGATTATAAATTAAGATTATCGTTGTTTAAGGATTTTTTAAACCAAATTCCTTGACTTATAGGCTTGTATGAGCCTGAATACCCATATCGCAAAAAAAGGATTCACTTAACAAATCGCACGTTTAATAATAAAGAGCAATAACTCAAAAAACATTAATGTTGGGAAAACGCGTTTGAAGTTCAGACACCCAGTACAACTTGTATGGGATGAAAAAGGCGGCCGATGTTTTATCTCGGTCATATTCGTCCAAATTGAACGGCTGTCGCATTCTACGCATTCTTCTCGCATTGTTCTTGCGTTTTATTACAAAATCTCGATTTTCCCAATTTTCGAGTTATTTCTCTTTATTATTAAACGTGCGAAATGTTCCCCCTGTTTCTGAAACGGTCGGCAAAAGTTGCAGGGCTTATGGTCATGAGAGGCTGAAATTTGTATTTGTAATTACACATGCAGCATTTGTAAGCGCGAACTCACTCGTGTCTCCGTGGGGGCGTGCGTTGAATATGAATTATAAATTATATTTTGTATTGTTTGTGTTTGTGTAACACTGTGAAAATTCATATTGTTTAATTTATAATTTTTTGAATGAATTCAAACAAAACACTGTTTATTTTCACAATAAAATTTATTTAAAAAGATTAAAATCTTTAAAACAAATTACAAACGTTTTCGACCTAGTAGGTCATCATCAGGTATGATTACAGTAAAAGATTTGTTTAATAAATTTAGTCAATAGGTATAAATTATAGTCAGGTAGGTAAAAAAACATTCAGCAGAAAAAATATAATAAAACAGCGAAAAGCTCTATATGGTAATAAAGAAATAAAACTAATTAATACATTATAAATCTTTGTTAAATAATACCTAAATTTGGTCAAAAGGTATAAATCTCAGTCAGGTAGGTTAAAAATAATTCAGTAAAAGAAATCTATGAACATTACGATTAGCTACATATATTATATGGCATTTATGAAATGAAATTAATTAATACGTAGATATATGTAGATAGATAGATTTAACAAGTATGTACAGGACTGACAGTGAGACACCAAAACGTCACAATACATAACATTGTAAACATAAGAGAACAATACGCAGATACATTAATCTACGCATTCACACGTCGTTCTAGTATACAAACACCCTGAGTACAAGTTGCAAAACTTGAGTAAAGTAAAGTTTACGGCAAGTATTAAAGAGTGGTTTTCCCCAAAATCTTCCGTTTTTGTTTGTTTGAACTTGATTTTCTTCATCACTGTAACTTTTTTGCTAAAACCATAACGTGTAAGAAACAAAAACGGCAGATTTTGGGGAGAATCACTCTTAAATACTTTCCGTAAACTTTACTTTACTCAAGTTTTGCAACTCGTACCACGGGTACAAACTCCGATAGTAAGCGATCCACACCAGTTGTAAATTATATCCAGGTGTGAGGCTGAGGAGGCCAGAGTATTGAGCAGCGACAGCGCACGCACTACCCTAGACTGACGGAGAACGTTGGTTCGGCAGGCGGGGATCGTAAAAAGATCATGACTTCTTGCTCTATTATAATTGCTGGGGGCGTAAAGCTGTAGAGTCCGTCCCATAAAATTTTTCACGAAGTACGTTTATTATAAATTTGAGTAGGGCCATATCTCGTCTCAACTCTAATGAATAAAATCCGACCACGAAGGCACAATCTCTCTCGAATCTTTATTTTTGGGATTAGATGAAGTTCCTATTTGCATGTTATTTTTCATTCCTCATAACTTTTTCAAGGCATTTATTTTTGTTGGGCAGTACGTTAGAGTTCTTCACTTGTTCAATAGATTGTTGACTCTAAACATAATTGTATTTTTTCAACTTAGATCATATCAGTTTAGATTTGAACCCTCCGAGCATTACATGTTTATGCAAATGTAAAATTTTCTCCAACGACTCAATTATTAAGAATTGTGCTCTAAGCATAAAAGGTTATGCCTTTAATAACTCTAAGCAAAATTGTAGAAAGCCAGTATGAAACAAGCCACCTGTGCTCGCCCAATTTTCAGCAACATATTTTCATTCGCTCTTTCTGAGCTTTTTCATCCCTTTGTTTTAAAATAACAATGCAAGAAAAACAAAAGGAATATAATATATTTTTTAGTGTTGATCTGTCAACACAGTGAAAGTCCATTTTTATAAATATTTAAAAATTGAAATTATACCTAACAATAATGCATTTTTGAATCTTACATTTGTGCTTAAATTTTTTTTTATCTATGAATTTTGCTTTTGTTTTGAAAACAATTGTTTTGAAAATCTTATATATAAAATTCTCGCCTCTAAATGTTTGTGGTTGAACTCCTCCGAAACGGTTTCACGGTTCCTCATGAAATTTAGTAGGCTTATTTGATTTGTATCAGAATCGGATAACAAGTATATTGCATACTTGTATATTATTAAGAAGAGCGTACACAGATTTCTTCTATTAGTTTTTTCGACAAAATATTTTTTTTGTATTTTTTTGTTCTTAGCATCGATATAAATAATATACATAGATGGAGCGCGTGAGTGTTTTCCTATACAAATGGTTGTGCCACAAAATTGTAGAAAGAAAGAGAAAGAAACATTAGAAATTTTGTTATGTTTCTGTCTCTTTCTGATCTCCATGACAACATCAGGGGCCGTACTCAACATGGATTTGTAAGGACTGGATGGGCTGAGAAAGCAATCCTTTGTGAATTAGAAATGCGCTACCCCACTCATCATACAAAAATCCAAATTCAGTCTATCGGTAACCTTCCAACTATTAACAGGTGTGTTTCCTAACTGGAAAGAAAAATCATCAAAATGCCAAGCCACAAATTTTCCAAATGCACAAACAATACGAAAAATTGTAATAAAAAGTCTGGAGTAACTTTTCACTCGTAATTACCAGTGAATATTAATATTTAAGTAAATTCAATTGATATTTTATCTGCCGATGCCTTTAGCAACAAAACAATAGCCCCGCTGTCAAACCGTCGGCCATTTTTAGTGATAGAGATGTGATGATGATAAAATATAGTATCTGATACCGTCACGTGAGAACATTTTTTTTTGTGAAATGTATGTATTTGAAGTGGTCTGTATTTCAAAATTCAAAATTTCAATTTCTACCCTACACTTTTTGTTACATTTATTCTTTTATATTTCAAGGAAATTGGATTAAAAAGAATATTTTTTTTACTTCGTCTTCTATAGGTATTACTCCTAACATCATTGAAAAAACTTAAAATTAAAAAAATGTAATTGAAATAATTTTCACAAGTAATTATGTAACATTAAGTAAAATATTTACGTTTATGGAACAGAAGCATTAAAAAGTATCAGATATTGTCAAAACCTTTGACAACACTAAATTATGTTGTCAACGAAAATAACATCAACAATTCGTTGCTAAGCAATATTACCTGCTTACATAAATTAACGACGGAGTAGAGACGCATAACGTGATAGAAAAGGACAACAACAAAAAACGTATGTTGTGCGAGCGAGACAAAACAAGGGACAAAGTCTGGCGAAATTAGATTTCAGTGACTGTATGGAACACAGTGTTTAGAACTAAATCAAATAAATAGCCTCTCCATTTAATAGAACTCCATGGTACTCAAGCCGAAGAGAAGAAAACCTAACAAGTGACATCTGAGGCTGACGTCTCACAACATACGTTTCCCAAAATGTAAGGAAAAATAACTTAATACGAATAAATTAACATTTAAAAAAAAAACAGTGCATTCTATTTAAAGTTGTGTAGGAACTAAAAAAAACTTAAACAAAAAAGACGCATTACTGACTGTATCTTACTTTTATGTAATAGAGTATTTTTTGATAATTTTATGAATATCAGCAGATTTTTTTCTCCGTTATTTTAAAGGAGCATCTCTGAAAGTTGTCTTATATGCTTATTTACATTTTAATATCTTTATTTCTTTTGTATTTATATCTAAATAAACCTTAAAAAATACGATTAATGCGTCTAATATAAGAAAAAAAAACTATCGTCAAATAATGGGTATAAGTATGAAGAACTGAGTTTTTTTTTATATTTTGTGGTTTTTTACTGTATGCTTTTGTTTGTAATAATACATCACGCGCTTATCATGAGTTTTATTTCATTAAATTAACATACGAGTATTTCTTTTATATGGGGAAATTTAAAAAATTGATGGAACTGTCAGGCTATCTTCGCATGATATTCGTCTTCAATTTAAATGTAGGTACCTCGATGTTTCCTTGCCGACGCTTGGTAAACAACTGATTGCAAATGGGGCATACACTATCATTTAGGGCAACCATGATGTGGCTCGGATATATACGCTAATGCTCCATCTATATATTTTATTTAAATCAATGGTTATTAGTCATCATAACATAGGTACATACGATCTGAAATTTTCAAATTTCGAATCCAACTTTTCAAGAGTAAAACAAAGAGTAAACGTATCGTTCTTTCGATCATCTGCCTGTACATTTTTACTTTATAGCAGTCCGAAGGACTGTTATAAAGTATTGTATTCGTCCGAAAAAAAAAAACGAGGTTTCAACGGAAATGAGTTGTCCTGCACCAGGACATGCAAAAAAAACTAATTTGTCGAACCTGTCCGTCCGTCCGTCCGTCCGTATGGATGTATGTATGTATGTCCCAGCCGGAACTACTGATCGTAGAGACACCAATTTTTGGATTTAGAGAATTGACAACCACAGATTTTGATGGGCCGACTGGCATGGCACCAACCTGAAAATTCAAGATGGCTGCCATACAAAAAAAACATAAAATTGTAGTTTTCTTGTGATTTTCTTTAAAATTTCAGTGTGGTCGTTGCTTAAATTGTCGCGAAGAAAATTTGTTATGGCAACACTCTTCCCAACCTGCGTCTATGAGTTGCCATATGAAAGAAAAAAACGATTGTGATTATCTCGGAAATGGCTGGGTTGACAAAAAAAAAATGTTGTACAATATTACGCGCAATATTAATTTCTACAAAAATTTTAATAATACTTTAAAAATTTTTTTACTTAAAGTACCGTTTACACGATCTCAAAATTTTCATCGAAAATATTAAAAAGACCCATAAAAACGCAATTTCGTAAAACTTTTTTTTGGTTCACAAGAAAGAAAAATTTATAAACTTCTTTGCACTATAATTTGTTTTTCACTATTTTGAGAATTCAAGATGGTTTCCAAGGAGGAGAAAACTTCAAATGCGATTTTCTCAAAATCGGCTCGAGCGATTTTTTTTAAATTTTCAGTCAAGTAGTTGCTTGATACATTCTTACCAAATATAGGTATGGCAACATTTTTGCCAATCTGCGTCTATGAGTTGCCATATGAAAAAAATAAACAATTGTGATTTTCTCAGAAGTGAAAGCGTTGACAAAAAAGATATATTCTACAATATTATACGTAACATTAAATTCTATATAAAAATTAAATAAAATTTTTGAAAATAAAAACATTAAGTGCCGTTTACATGATATCAAAAATTGAAATTAAAAGGCTACAAAAACCCATCAGAACGCAAAAAACTTTAATGTTTCTTAACTTTGTCAGAAAAAACTTTTTTATCACTTCAATTCATAGTGAAACATTTTTCAAATTTTAGAAAATTCAAGATGGCTTCCGAACAGCTGAAAGTTTCAAATGAGATTTTCTCAAAAACGGCTTCTACGATTTTCTTTATTTTTTCTGCATAATCGTCATTATAATACTGCTATGTAACAACAATAACCATTGCCTCATAATTTTCTTTGTTTTGGGGGTTGCCATACAAGAGAAAAAAAAAAATTAAAATTTCTCGGCAGAGAAAGGGTTAACTACAAAATAATGTTCTACAATTGAAAAGCTTTTAAATATACCTACATATTTGAATCATTACTTTTTTCAAAAAAGTGTTACAAAGTGACAAATTTTCATACAAAAAATTATTGTAATATTTTTGGTAGTAAAACGTCTAATACCCATAAATAAACCTACAAAACAATTCGCTCAATCAATTACTAAAAGAACAACTATAAGCATTGCCTCTTAATACTCTTTGTTTTGGGGGTTGCCATACAAGAGAAAACAATATTTTAAGTTTTCCCGGCAGAGAACGGGTTAACTAAAAAATAATGCTATACAATTGTAAAGCTCTTATATATACCTACATACATTAATCATTACTTTTTTCAAATAAATATTATAAGGTGTAGTCACCATACAAAGTGACAAATTTTAATACAAAAATAATTGTAATATTCTTGGTACTAAAACGCCTAATATAAAATACTAGGCTACGAGTCTTAAAATCTAGTAAGTTGTACCCATAAATAATCAATCATAACTTTCCAAAATATCAATGAAAAGTATAGGTACGCACCAAACAAAGTGTTAGTTTTGATACAAACGGGATCAATGATAAAACTGCAAAAAGACGATTGCTAAAAAAAAAAGCTTCATTACTTACACACAACTAAATGTTTTGTTATGAAAATTGGCTATGACCTAAACATGACCGTATTTTGTGCTATAAAGTCATGTGCAGTCCACTGTACAATTTATTTTTTTGTGTTAAGAGATCAAGCAATGAATATTCCAGGTGCTTTAATGAAATACAATAATTAAGAATTTCAAGATTGGTTTTTTTTTTCAATCTTTGTAAAAATAAAAAGTTAAAAGTTTAAACTATGTGTTATACCACTTTGATTGTTATTTTTTAATGGTTAATAGCGTTTTTAGAACACCTCCATCTTCATGTAACAAAGAATTACTATTTTTTTTTGTTTTTATCGGCGATTATCATCTAAAGCACTCCTTTTTTTTCTCTTTGTCTACTTACAATTATGTACATGGCAGAACAACGTTTGCCGGGTCAGCTAGTTATTTTATAAAAATACATTTGTAACCATTCTGCTCCTGAAGATGCCTCATTAGGCGAAAATGTTCGAGCAAAAACAAAAATAATAAAGTGAATTCAAACCATGTTTTACCATTTCAATATTTAAATATTTACAAAATGAATATCGTTAAAAGTTTTTTAATGGCGATAATTTGGAACAAAGGGCTTAAATAATATAATCCACTTGATTGATAAATGGAAAAATATCTGGAAAATATTATAATTGTACGATTTTACTGGAGTTCTTTTTTTAATTAAACTGCTATTATTTATTGCAACAGAATTTATTTTACACGTGGAGAGGCAATCTCCAGGAAAGACAGGATCGCGGTAATGAGGATGGCGGACTAACCTGGCCGGATTCTGGTTCCTGGAACTCTCAGCGTGGAGGGGTTACTTTGATGTAGCTGGTTGATACTCCGCAGTTTCGATCCCTGCACCAATATATTAATTATCGTGTTGTTTTATAATGCTTAGATTGTTTATCATTGTTTATGTTTATAGCGGCCGTATTACACGGTATTAGAAATGAAGCGGTGATTGGCACAAAGTTCTTAAGCGGGTACAATGGCGGTCAGTCTAATCTAATCTAATCTAAGCTGCAAAGGTATACATCATTTAAGATTATATTAAATGCATTCCAACAGGCAGATATGTATAATTTCGCGCTAACACATGCCGCATGTGGACCTACAATATAAAAATCCAATCTCAAATGAACATGAGCCTTGCAACTCTTGCCGTCCTTCCCTGAAACAGGGGTGACATTGGCAAAATGAACCATTTTTTTACAGTATGGGTGGTCAGCCGCATAACAGCCTATAAGTCAAGGAACAGTGTACACGAAAATTGAGTATGTACTATATTAAATAGTGGAGCGGTTGATCTTTCACTACGTTTGCAGATGTACCTACTGCTGAAGCGAATGCGCTTTTATCAAAATAGGTTTTGAGGTATTTATTATTATTTTATTGCTTCTCTTCTTCTGACAACATTTAAAGGACAAGGAGAGAGAGGGATAGCGGATTGTTGATATGATGTGTATACACATACATAATATAATATATTTACATACGTAAAACGGTTTGGTTCACGATTTACAACCATTGACAATCAGTGCTTATTGGTCTTCACGGCAAAATGTTTGGTACGACTAATCCCCTTCCACACCATTGCAGTTCCTATGTATAGGTACAAAAGAGATCCTTCTTGTTTATTAGGGAAAGTGCATTCAAATATTTTGTATTTGGTTGCTAAGGCCCGCAATCGCATACAAGACTGACGTTTGCTTGCCGAGAAAATAGATCCAAATTTACAAATGGTTGGGCGTCATTGTACAACAAGAAAAGGCAATTTCAGTTTTCAGGTTGGTAAAACGCTGACTGACCATTCTGTAAAAATAAGTTAACAATTCTAATGTCACTCCTGTTTTAAGATAAAGCGGTTTAGTTGACAGATTTATGTTGATTTTATTTTTGTATCACGCTTATGGGCATGCATAAATTATGATTTTTAATGTTAATATATCCTTTAAACTGAATTATAGATTATATAGATAAAAGTAGTAAAAGTAAAAAAAAACAAATATAAATATTATACAAGTATGTAACTTAGTAAAGATCCGTTATTATTCAGTTCTGTATTATTTTTTGTATTTCGCTGGAAATCGACCCCACTCTCTTCCGATGACGAGTTCGCAGCGTTAACCATTCGAATACGACCTTACTTTGGTAATGTCACTGCAGAGAAAAAAGAGCAAAATTAGTTTTAATTTATTTAATGTAAGAATTATTTTCTTTTAAATTTCCCTTTCAAATGAAATGTCTCAGCGAAAATACTCTGTAGGTACTTTTAAATAAAATGAACTTATCAACCATAATTTATACAAAATTTAAGCCTTCGACTTTTCTTTCAATTCTGTAAAAATAAAACCCTGTGAAATCCCTTTTGAAAAGTGTATATAAAAACCATTTTATGATACTTGAGTTTTAATTAAGTATGGAAAATCGAAGCCAAGTAAGTTGTTTATTTTATTGGAAATGGCTTAGTTTTCATTTTAAGATTTTTTTCTTGGAATGTTCTTTAAGTGTACAACAAAATATACAATTGTATTTAAATCTTTATTATAACGTTTAGTACTTTTTCATGGAAAAATTATAATAATAATATAAGAAGGATTTATTTGGTGAGCGCTGTTTTTGTGTGTATCACACCTTAAGAGCCCTCTGCGAACTTGGTCGTCGCTGTAGAAAGCGCCAATTCTCAACAAGACCCAGTTGTTGTAAGGTTGGATGGACCTTTAAGTGACCGGTCTTTTGTAAAGGTTTATGAATTTTTCAACTCAGCGAAGAGCACATTCGAAATATAAATGGTATATTTTTTGTGCTCCGCCGGGATCCGAATCCACAACCTTCCAGTTACGAGTCCGAAGTGTTGCCACTGAACTACGGACCGGTCCAAGATGCCAACGACACGCGGTGTACCTGAGCGGTAACCCATCCAAGTACTATCCGCGCCCTATGTTGCTTAACTTTGGTGATCTATGGGAACCGATGCTTTCAACATGGTAACGTCGTTTCTGTGGTAACAAGAAAATAAGCTCCTAATACGAAAAATTTATGTTCCATGCATGGTAAAGACTAACGATTGTTCAAAAAATGTATATAATATATACATTTTTTGAGTATGTAGGTTAATCTTGAAATTAATTGTGAAAAACAAAACTCTTGAGTTTTTTGTAAAAAAAATATATTCTCAGATAATACTCTTGAGTTTTTTGTAAAAAAAAAAAATATTCTCAGAGCCATGGAAAATTTGTTTTTTTTTTTTGATCTGGGATTCTTTTGGAAAGAGTTTAATCTTACATTCATATTCCAAAAAGAAAATTCTTGAAAATTTTTCGATCAATAATCAAAATTAAAAAAACGTATTCAACTCCTAACCTCCACCGTCAAAGTTCGTTTTCAATTATAAAGTTGTTCAAGGTTTTCCGTTTTCTTTCCCGGAAAATTTCGTGAACATTTTTTTTAGAACTTTTTTCTGAAATAAAAAATATATAAAACATCGCCTTGAAAAGTCTTTGACAAATTTTCCAAGTGAAATGGGAGCGAAAAACTAGGAATAAAAAAGTGACGTCACTCCCCCGGATTTATAATCTAATCCCAACACAATATGCATTTTGGTTTTGGTTGTTGCACCCTAGTAACTCCTGCCGTTAACTGTTACTTATTTGTTGATATTTGTATCCTGTATTCATTCCACAGTTCCAAAACACCATTTTGGGAAAATAAATTACGCACTTACTGTGAATAATCTATAATCTTAGTTTCAAGGATGTTAAAACATGTAAGATTCATGTTTAATGCACGCTCACGACCTCAAATGTGTAAGCTCGCGTTTGCATATGGTGCGTGAATACTTGTTAGATTTAGGTTCGAATTACGGTCGTTGGACATATTATGTACAATAATAATAACATCACAGTTAAAATTAATTAATTGGATATTAGACGAACCGTTATAAAAGAACTAACATTATTCTCGTCGTTTCGTTAGCGACGTAGATAACGTTTTCAGGAGACACCTTCTCTGCACGACGACTGAGGATGAACTGTTCATCCAATCAAACAAGAAAGACCAAGTTGCTGTAAGGCTGGATGAATCTCTGGTGGCCGTTCTTCACGCATATAAGTTATCCAAATCAGCGAAGGGAATACTTGAAAATAAAATATATATTTTTTTTGTGTCCGAAACATTAATTTTTGTAATAAAAAAACACTAACTACCTACATGAAAACTAAAATTTAGGTTAAAATACATCTAGGATGAGTTTTTACTACGTATAAAAGTATGTGAGTATTAAGAATTTTTGAAATATGAAATTATCTTTGGCTTTGACATTGTCATAAACAATATTTTGATAACGGTTAATCAAATCCAATCAAATTTGTGAAATAGCGAATGAATGGGATATCCAGAGTCATGATAAAAGGAGGGCTTGTATGAGAAAGGTTATGACTCTGGATGAAATGAAAGAAGTATGTAAGGACAGGAAGAAGTGGCGGCTAATCTGCAATGCTGATTTGTACTGTTGGCTTATTCATTTTTTGTACAGGGAAGTATTGACTTTTTTTTTGTATATATTTCTTTTAAAAGTTTTCTTGTTTTTATATACTTAAATGTTATTTATTATTTGTATTCCTTGACTTAAAGGTTGGTATGAGGCTGACCACCCATATTGTAAAAAATGGTTCACTTTGCCAATGTCACCCCTGTGTCAGGGAAGGTCGGCAAAAGTTGTAGGGTTTATGTTCATTTGAGGTTTGGATTTTATTTGTAAGTACACATTCAGCATTTGTAAGCGCGAACTACACGTGTTTGATTGTGAGCATGCATTTGATATGAGCTTTAAATGTAAATATATCTTTGCAACTTAGATTATAGATTATTGTTATAGTTACTTATTTTGTTGGTTAACGCTACAGAGGTGCGGTTTTTGAACAACTTAATGTTTTAATACAAAAATAATTACATTTGCTGAGTTCGTTTCTCCTTATCTAAGTAAACAGCGCCAAGAGGCTTTCTGAAGTCAACTTGGAACATGTAGAGACTTAACCCGTTGACTGTCCAAGATTTGATTTTTGTTACAAAAAAAGATATTTTTTATCAGAGGAACATCGAAGACGAGAAAATTTATGTGGTGGCTAGGTCAAGAACACTGAGCACAGATAATTTCTCATATAAGTTATGCTGACTACTTCAAAGCTCAGATTATATTGGTTTATCACATTCAACACAAATCTCGTACATATGTTATTTGAATGCAATTGCATCTGTAACTAGTTATTTACTACTTATTTATTTTATTTTGCTTTAGTTCTATTGTGTTAGTTAATGGATTAGTAAATGTTAGAAAATGGATTAGCGTGACAGTTTTTGAATTCAATACCAGGTTGAGGCTGACCAAAAGGATTTTTTTGTTTTGTGTCCGAAACATTAATTTTTGTAACAAAAAAGCGCACCAACTACATGAAAAGTAAAATTTAGGTTAAAATTCATCTAGAATGAGTTTTTACTACGCATAAAAGTAAGTGGGTGTTCAAAATTTTGTAAATATGAAAATAATCGTTGGCCTTTACAACGTCAGAAACAATATTTTGATAACGGTTACATACTTTCTTGGTTTAAACTTTAAAACTAAAGGTAAGGCTTTTGAACAACTTAATATTCAAATACCAAAATAATTACATTTGTTAAGCAAACGAAATTACCAGAAGGATAGGACTAACATCGGCAGCTTTCGGAAATCTAGGCTATATTTTCAATGACACAAAAATGCCTGTTAACCTGAAACGCAAGGTCTTTGAGTCATGCGTGCTTCCAATATCCACATATGGCTTGGAAACAAAAAGGCTCACTCAGTACAGCGCCAACAGACTGAGGACGTATCAAAGAGCCATTGAAAGGAGGATACTGAGAATCAGTCTTAGAGACAGGGTTCCAGACCAGGAGATCCGTAGATACACTAGTGTCACTGATGTTATGCAGAGAGTGGCCTGCTTAAAGTATCGCTGGGCTGGTCACGTCGCAAAGCAAGATCATGACAGGTGTCGAGTGGTGACCCAGGATGTCCAAGCGGGGAGCGGGGAGACGCCACCTGATGTGACTGGACGACATCAAGAGAACTGCAGAGCAGAGGATGGCTAAACACAACAGCCAATAGACAGGAATGAAGAAGTCCTACGTCTAGGAATGGACTAAAAAAGGTTGAAAGAGAAGGAAGAAGATGAGGCTGACTTATTCAAATAATGATACAACTTTTCCAATGCACTTTTTATTTCAAGAAATGATTTTGACATGTTATTTTTTTCATTCGGTTTCTTATAGTTTATCTCTGGCTCTGCATGTTTTCATTCATGGCTCTGTTTTTGTTTAAGTTTATGCTTCTATAATCTATAATCTAAGCTGCAAAGATATGTTAACATTTAAGGCTCATATTAAATGCATGCCCACAGACAGGCACATGAAGGTTCACGCCGACACATTCTGCATGTGTGCATACACATAAGCGAAAACTCATATGAACATAAACCTTGCAACTCCTGCCGCCGTTCCCTGAACCGGGGTGACAATAAAATAAATAATCATTTTACGAAAAAAAAATATATATCTGGAAATATCAAGACAATAAATGTCATTATTTTTTTTTAAATCTAAAAGCTTTTGTAGATGGGATAGTTACTTAACAGAAGAGGAATCGATACTTCTTTAACACACCATTTTTTTGAGAAGGATGATTTGAAGAAAAATTTAGCATTTTTTGCAAAATGTTGTAACTGATAAATTACAGATGATATAATATTACAATGTTGACGAAGTTTTTATTCATAAAGCTTTTATTACAGTTGCGGCAGAGATACAGTTGAAATATATTTGTGTATGATACAAAGCAACATTTCAAAACGAAATGCTTTATGAAGAAACAAACATGTAAGGCATTCGTCCTTGTTATTTGCGAGTCAAATAAAAGAGATTTGAAGCCGGTGTTATGAACATGTCTAAGCTCTAGATTTCACGCAAATTTACAAATAAACTTTTACGTTTTCAGTTATAAAGACAGATTTATTTTAAAAGTGCGTTTTGTAATGGTAAGTTAGTGGGTTGGATCCCCAGCGGAACACCATTTTTTTTTTAAAATGCAGTGAAAAACATACATTTTTTCTTCATTTTTCCTCAGTTTTTTTTCAGTCAACTCCTGGACGTAGGCCTCCTCCAATCTTCTCTGAGCTTTTCAATCTTCTCCATGATAATCAATCGTCTGCGGTTTTCAGCTATTCTTGAGTGAACATTTTGATGTAAAGTTGAAAGGAGTTGGCAATAAGTCATCACGTTTGCCAGACAGGTTGGCGACTAATTCATTGTTGCTCTCCAAGCTTCCCCCTATCCGTCTCATCTACTATCAATAGCTACACGCAAATCACCTGGGCCTTGTTTAAGAAATTGGCGCTTGCTAGCCACTAACAGTATGCACAGTGCTCTTGAGGTGCGATTCAAATAAAAACAGCGCTCAAAATATGGATCATGCTAATATTTATTAACGCATGTAGCATGTGTACACATAAACTTGCATGTTTGCGTACGTGAATGAATTACTATATTTGTATTTAATCGATAAAATATGAAGTTCAAACGCGACTAAGGTACACATATAGTAAAACCTTTTGACGTTTTCTCCCCGAAGAAGTCACATGTGTCGGGTAGAACTTATTTATTTTTACAGGTAAGGGGGCCGGCCTTCTGCCAGCCACTTCAGTCCAAAAAGGGGTTGCCTCAGCTCCCGAGATTGCTGATTCTCATTTCTTTGTACAGTCTTAGTAAGCCATGCCGTTGTTCGTTTTTGGGATTAAAATAAACACTAAAACAAAAAACATTTTGACACCCTCGGTGGGATTTGAACCCAATGTCCTGGCATAGAATGTAAGCACCAACTTCGCTATCAAAATTCTTTTTTGACCTTCGGCCAGCAATAAAGTGAAATGCAAACCTGTCGATTTTATTCTAGAATTTCAATTGCAGACACTTTTTCATTTCTCTCGGTGGAAATAAATTTTTGGGTACAACGTTTTTTCCACTTTTTTTATGTTTCCGTTTGTTCATAATATGTTTCCATTTATACAAAAGCCGCAGAGGGACGATTTCCATAGCATTATAATATTGATGGAATGCGAGAGGAGCAAAATATCCACACGCTTGCGGCAAACACCGTTCGGCTAGTAGTGTAAGAGCTAGACGTATGAAACCTTACCTCATCTACTACCAGGCAGAGACATGGTCAGGCTGGTAGTTTGCATCGAGTACATGATTTTTTCACAGACCCAAAACGCTTCAGGATAGGAAAAGGCAGATCTGTGAAAAAATCATGTACTCTATGCAAACTACCAGCCTGACCATGTCTCTGCGAGGTAAGGTTTCATACGTCTAGCTCTAAAACTACTCACCGCAAGGCGCTTGCCGCAAGCGTGTGGATGCCCCAAGGGGCATCCACACGCTTGCGGCAAACGCCTTGAAGCAAGGGCTTGCAAGCGCTTGCAAGCTCTTGGAAAACCAAACAGGGTCATCCACACGCTTGTGCGTGCGTCTGTGTGTGTTAGAATAAGCAAGCATGGCGGACGTCCAGCTTTTAGCTATAACATTTAGATAAACTTATTTTTATTTAAAAAAAAAACAAAACAAAAAGAGAGAAACTAAAATGAAACGAATAATTCGGCAAAGACGATGGTGGATGATCAAAATTCATAGAAACCGTACCGCACCAGAATGCGCGCGCACAAGTATGTGTGTGCCTGGCATGCGCATGCGTGAATTCCCTTTGACTTGCGTCAAAAAACCGACTCTGGTCGGATCGGCGACAAGCCGAGCCAAGGCGGTATAAGCCACGCCCCCAGCTGAGCCAAACGGCCGTCCACACGCTCGACTTGTAAAGAGTTGGCAAGCGTGTGGAAGCCCCATTAGAATTTAGATAGTGTGTTTTATTCTCAGAAATGGTGATTCTATAATAAAAAACTGCTGACGATATATTCCACCCGAATAACATACAACGTTTCTTAAACTGGAGGTAAAAAAAATGTGTTAAAGGAATCCAAATTTTATCACGAATATCTAAACTTCAAGTATATTTTTAGACCAATACCATAAAACATTTCAAAACACCATATATTGAGATGATTTATTAAATTTAAATGCTTAACTTTGCCAATGTCACCCCTGTTTCAGGGAATGTCGGCAAGAGTTGCAGGGCTTATCGTCATTTGAGGTTTGGAATTTATATGTAAGTACACAATCAGCAATTGTAAGCGCGAACTACACGTGTTTGTTTGTGGGCATACATCTGAGAGCTTTGAATGAATATATCCTTGCAACTCAGATTATAGATTATAGATGAGCGCTATTTTTGTGAAAATTAACAGTGTCACGAGGAAAAGGTAATTTGTATGTTCTTTTAATGTCTTGAAACATGTTTATATTTATATTTATTTGTAAGTTTGTATAAGACTGACCACTCAAACTGTACCAAATAGTTCACTTTGCCAATGTCAACCCTATTTCAGGGAAGATCGGCAAAAGTTGCAGGGTGTATGTTTATTTAAGATTTGATCTTAATTTGTAAGTACACATTCAGCATTTCGCACGTTTAATAATAAAGAGAAATAACTCGAAAATTGGGAAAATCGAGATTTTGTAATAAAACGCAAGAACAATGCGAGAAGAATGCGTAGAATGCGACAGCCGTTCAATTTGGACGAATATGACCGAGATAAAACATTGGCCGCCTTTTTCATCCCATACAAGTTGTACTGGGTGTCTGAACTTCAAACGCGTTTTCCCAACATTCATGTTTTTTGAGTTATTGCTCTTTATTATTAAACGTGCGATTTGTAAGCGAGAAATTTCACGTGTCTGTTTGTGGGCATGCATTTGATATGAGTTTTGAATGTTGATATATCTTTGGCGACTTAGGTTATAGATAGAAATTTAAAGATTTAGGTCGAAATTTTTAAGCGAAAAAATTACGTCAAAGAACCGTGCATCTTCGATGACAGCTTTTATCACATTGGTTGTGGGGTTTCAAAAGTGGAATATGTGGGAAGCGATGGAATAGAATATCTGATAAGCATAGAGAAGACGGAATGATATTAAATAATGGAGTTCCAGGGACATCACTGTTATGACGGAAAGGACGTGAAATATATTTTGATGTGACGTGAACTTTTAATCACTCATGTGACAGCTCAGATGAAGTACATAGCATCACCGAATAATAAACATCATAATGAATAGCGTCACCGGGTATGATTTATTACCATAAATAATGATTCCTTGACATATAGGCTGGTATGAGGCTGACCACCCATACTGTAAAAAATGGTTAACTTTGCCAATGTCACCCCTGTTTCAGGGAAGTTCGGCAAGAGTTGCAGGGCTTAAGTTCATTTGAGATTGCGTTTTTTATACTGTAGGTCCACATGCGGCATGTGTGAGCGCGAAATTATGCATGTCTGCTTGTGGAATGCATTTAATATGAATCTCAAATGATACATATCCTTGCAGCTTAGATTTAGATCTAGATTTAGATTTATTCTTCTCATTTTAGGAAAAAATCCTAGACCTTTTATCCTATTCTACGCACATAAACGACTCTAATAACTTTTCATCTGTCCTAATTTAAATCTAAATTTAGATGAATGAGAAAAAGTAATGTCCCTAAGGAAATAATTCAACGGGACACAACCTAGTAGGTCCATTTTTTTGTCTCAATGAAATTAGGGCTCAACTCGGATAAGTGAATAGTAAATTAAGTGGTACTATGATGATCCCTTAGCGTCAGTTTCCACCATAGCTACCCTAAAACACTGTATTAGTACTGCAACGTTTTTGGGGAAAAAGATGTAATGTTATATACTGTACCTACGTTATTTATATCACTAAGAACCCATTAACTTTCAGTACTTGTATCTATAATCTATAATCTAAGTTGCAAAGATATATTCATTTAAAGCTCTCAGATGTATGCCCACAAACCAACAAGTGTAGTTCGCGCTTACAAATGCTGAATGTGTACTTACAAATAAAATCCAAACCTCAAATGAACATAAGCCCCACAACTTTTGCCGACCTTCCCTGAAACAGGGGTGACATTGGCAAAGTGAACCATTTTTTACAGTATGGGTGGTCAGCCTCATACCAACCTATAAGTATATATCAATAAGTATATATAAGTATGTATCAACTATATTTTTGGGTAGGTATCTCTGTTAACACAGTGAAAGTCCATTGTATTTTTTTTATAAATTCAATTGGAAAAACAAAGTTTGAATTCACTTTTATTTATTTTTTGCTCAAATATTTTTGCCTAATAGGGCATCTTCAGCCACATAATTGTTTCTTATATTTCTATAAAACTTTGTCTATGAATTTGAATTTTGAAAAATGCAGTCTACCTTATTATCATTTCTGCCTCACTTTAAACGAGAAACCGAGGGAAACCAGCATGTATGGCACCCTTCGCCACTGGTAGACACATATAAGGTCGAGCTTATACATGCCGCATATAAGGTTAAACATTCAAACCCAAAACTCAAGTATACTATAGCTTATAATAAATTTAATATAGCTTATTATTTAGTATTAATATAGCTTATAATAAATTTAAAATGACCAAGGTACTTACAAGTTATCATACCGAAGAAGATGTTTCTTCATTTTGGATGGAATATAAAAGATATAGAAATATGGTTACCGATGTGATAAGAAAAAATAAAATAAAATGGTACCAAAACAGAATAAGTGAAGCAGGAGAAGATCAAAAAAATATGTGGAAAATTATTAAAGAAATTGTTAATCCAAAAATTAAAGCAAGCACCATCAATGAAATAAGAGTTAATGATAAAAAAATTGAAAATATAGAAGAAATAGCAGAAGAATTAAATAATTTTTATATTTCTAGTATATTGGAAATAATCAAATCAATTGATGAGGAAACTGACTTAAACCTAAATGAGCTAAATATAAGTACGGAAAATTGCAATCCTATGTTTGAAAATTTTGAAAAAATTGATAAACAAAAATTATTTGAAATAATTAGTAAAACAAAAAAAGGATCTAGTACTGATAATATAGATAAGAAATACATTCTCAATATTTGGCAACAAATTGGAGATACTCTTGTAGAGCTCATTAATGTAATATTAATTAAGGGAGTAATGCCCAATATACTAAAAATAGCCACAATTATCCCAATTGCCAAAATTAAAAATCCTATCGAAGCCAGTGACTATAGACCTATAAATATGTTACCATTTCTGGAAAAAATAATAGAAGAGATAATAAGTAATCAACTGAAAAGATTTATTGCTAATCAGGGGATATTAATTGAAGAACAATCAGGATTTAGAGAAAAACACTCAACGGAAACAGCAATCCAACTAGTAATAAATAATTGGATCGAAGACATAAATAATAATAAAATTGTAGCTGCAGCATTCTTGGACTTCAAAAGAGCATTTGAAACAGTTGATAGAAATTTATTAGTAAAAAAAATGAAATATATGGGAATTGAAGGAACAGTAATACAATGGATAAAAAATTACTTATTGATGCGTAAGCAAAAAGTGAAAATCTCAAGCCAATGTTCTAACCAAAGGGAAATTAACACGGGAGTCCCGCAAGGATCCAAGCTAGGACCAATCTTATTTATATTGTATATTAATGACATTTTAAGCGTAATTAGTAACAGTGGATGTCGGTTACATTTATTTGCGGATGATACATTGATATATTGTGTTGGGGAGGACATACAGAAGGTAGAAAGAGAATTAAATAGTGTTATGGGTAGGACAGAAAAGTGGTTAAATAAAAATAAGTTAAAGTAAAACACTGAGAAATCAAAAGTAATAGTACTGAATAATGTCAAAAAGGGTAAATTAATTATTAAGGTAAATAATAAAGAATTGGAAGTAGTTGATAAGATTAAGTACTTAGGAGTGATAATTGATAGTAAGCTTAATTTCAAAGAACATTTTGATTATATTATTAAAAAAATAAGCAAGAAAATAGGTGTATTAAGTAGAATGAAGAGCTTGTTAAGTAAGGAATATAAATTAATTGTATCCAATAGCATAATTAAGCCTCACTACACATACTGCCCAACAATATTATTTATGGCAAATAAACAGTATATAAATACATTACAAAAATTACAAAACAGGGGTATGAGAACTATATTGAATAAAAAACTAGACTGTAAAATAAATTATTTTATTTTTATTTTATTTTATTCAGGAAAAAAACAACAAATTTCTTCGGATAATTACAATAAATCAGTAGATTAATAAAGAATTGAAAAAATTGTCTCTACATTTTCCGTTAATAACAATAACAATAAAATTAATAATAATAATAACAATAACAAAATCAATGAATCATCAAAAAGCAATTGATACTTTCATAATTAAAAAAATATCAACATACAGGCACACATACACACCTCCATACATCCACACATCATGAGCACATTTAATTAACTACGTGTTTAAACAATTAAATATTAATATCATACATGACTCTGGAGGAAATGAAAGAAGTATGCAAGGATAGAAAGAAATGGCGGTTGATCTGTGATGTTGGCGGCTAGGGTTTGTTAAAGTGAAATTGGTTTTATGATTTAGTTTTTTATGTCCATGTATATATTGTCATTTTCATTCTTTGATTTAAAAAATGTAATTTGTCATGTATGTTCCTTGACTTATAGGTTGTTATGCGGCTGACCACCCACAATATAAAAATCAGTTCACTTAGCCAATGTCACCCCTGTTTCAGGGAAGGACGGCAAGAGTTGCAAGGCTTATGTTCATTTGAGATTGGGTTTTTATATTGTAGGTCCACATGCGGCATGTGTTAGCGCGAAATTATACATATCTGCTTGTGGGAATGCATTTAGTGTAAATCTTAAATGATGTGTATCTTTGCAGCTTAGATTAGATTAGATTAGATTAGATACATAGTAATAAAGAAATCCTCATAGTAGCACTTACACACGAGGACAATACAAGCCCCGCTTTCAAATTTCAAATTTAGTTGGATAACTGTAAAAACTATGGTAGTGACACTGTAAACAAGATGGTAATTCCATTACCACAAACTCAGCAATGCTTTTTTGAATTCATTAAAATCAAGGTTAAATATATCAGCATGGACAGAGAGTACGGTATTGTAATATTTACAGGCTCTATAATAAAAATCATTTTTCCTATAATTGGTGTTAGGGATGGGTAGATGAAACGTAGATTGAAGTCTCGTTCTACTTGGTATAGTGTAATAAAGACCTGATATCAAGTCTGGACAATCAATCACATTATTGACCAATTTATACAAAAACAATTGGTCAGCAATAATCCTCCTGAATTCAAGTGACTGCATTGAGTACTGAAAGTGACCAAATCTGAAATTGATAAAAGACAAAAACTTAGACTGAATCCGTTCAACATTATTTATGTAAACTTTGCAATGGGGGTTCCAAATTATAGAAGCATATTCTAGCTGGCTTCTTACATAAGTGTTGTAAAGCAATATTAATGTTTTTATATTTTTAAAAGGTTTGGACACCCTCATTAAAAATCCCAGCATTTTGTAAGCTTTACTCACTATTTCTGAGATATGTCTATCAAACAATAGCTTAGAATCCAATAATATTCCGAGATCTTTAATAAATTGTTTTCTGGGTACGATTTCGTTTGACAGATTATAATGATAGTTTATAATGTGATGCTTACGTGTGAAAGATATACTAGTGCATTTATCAATGTTTAGGACGAGTGCATTTTTACGGCAATATTCAGAGAATCGATCAAGATCTGATTGCAGAAGTAAGCAATCATCTAGTGTTTTAATTGGCATGTAGATCTTACTGTCGTCAGCAAAGAGCAATGATTTAGAGTACATAAAACATTCTTGAATATCGTTTATAAATATGTTAAAAAGCAGTGGCCCAAGGATAGATCCCTGTGGGACGCCTGAAGTTACAGAGAACCAGTCTGATCTGTATCCCCCAATTGCTACAGCTTGAGATCTGTTATCTATGTATGAACTCAGCCATCGAAGAAGATCACCACTTATACCAATTGCTATTAATTTGTTTAATAAAATTTTATGGTTGACCTTATCAAAAGCCTTGCTGAAATCTGTGTAAATGGAATCAATTTGAACTCTCTTATCCATATTTTCTAGAAGATAATTTGTGTAGCACACCAAGTTGGTCACAGTAGATCTACCTGCTATGAAGCCATGTTGACACGTATTAAGTGAAGACTTGATAGCTTCTGATATTTGATCAAAGATTATTTTTTCAAATATTTTCATAAAAGCAGATATCTTTGAGATTGGTCTATAGTTAATAACTTCTGATTTAGGACCCGATTTGTAAATCGGGGTAATATAAGCTGACTTCCACGAAGTAGGGACTGAACTATTAATCAATGACCTCTCAAAAATCATTGTAAGTGGGATGGCTAATTGATTTGCACAGTTAATAATAAAAAAGGGTGGAATTTTATCTGGTCCAGCTCCTTTAGATGGATCAAGTTTTTTTATATAATTCAGAACTATATCAGAATTTAATTCAATGACACTGATCTGACTATGAGAGTTTGAGATTATGGGACTAAAAGATTCATCTGATGGGCTGACATAAACAGATTTGAAGAATGAGGCAAATAAATTACATATATCCTTACCATTTTCTGCGACAACATCATCAAGAGTTACCAATGCAGGGATAGAACAAAAGTTTTGCTTAGATTTTATATATGACCAGAATTTTTTAGGGGAAATATTGATATTGGTTTCAACATGATTGATATAATTTCTGTAAGCTATTTTAGATTGAGCTTTAAGACGTGATCTTAGGAGAGAGAAAGTGGAATAGTCTAGTGGATTGCCATTTTTCTTAAATTTGTCAAAGTATTTTTTCTTTTCTTTGGAGATTTTTATAAGGCTTACTGTAAACCACGGCGGGTATCTTATACATTTGGAAAATCTTTTGAACGGTATATGTTTTTTAATGAGATTATCTAGTACATTATACAATGAAATTAATGATGAGTCAATGCTCTTGAGTTCGAACAGTTTATGCCAATCTATCTCACTAAGATCACTACAAATAGCTTCATAGTCACCTCGTTGGAAGATTGGTATTTCAGTGAGATAAGGCTGAATATTGTTATTGAATTCGAATGAACATTCAATGTTCAATGATCTGTGATGAAGGTCCTCCGGGACAAGAGGAAAGTCTGAAGGAAACACGTTAATTTTATCATTTGTACTTAATATCAGGTCTAGGACTCTATCATTATAGTTCATAACCCCATTAAATTGATAAAGGCTGCAAAAGTTCATACAGTTGATGAACTCAGTACTGGCTTGAGAGGAGAATCCATTCGGAGTTAAAAAGCAGTCATTGTTACGATATTTCCAAATTACATCAGACAAATTGAAGTCTCCCAACAGCAAGAAATCTGCATCCGTCCCAACTGTTACCATCCGACTAATAATTTCTGAGAACTTGCTTATTTGGTTGTGATAGGTTGGACCTTTAGGGATGTAAGCGCATGAGATGAACAAAGATTTACCAGATTTCATCCGCAGAGAGACCCAGATGTTTTCAATCTGAGACTCATAACCACGGATGAAAGCTGCTCCCAGCTCTCGCTTAGTTGCCAAAATCACTCCCCCACCACGCAGATGACCGGCCACCGATGGATCTCTATCGATTCGAAATACATCGTATCTTTCATCAAAAAGCTCTGAGCTGTGAAAACCATCAGTAAGCCAGCTCTCCGTAATTGCGAGAATGTCGAAATCGGTGCATAATATGTTGCTATAAAAGGTTTGGGTCTTGGAGCGCAGCCCCCTCACGTTTTGATAATACACTTTTAAAGGCATATTGAGTGCAGAAATACGAGGTAATTTTCAAAAAATAAAAATATTTGAGTAAGTAATGCCTTGGAGGATAATAAAGGATATAAAAAAATACACATACAGATATCATTACATACTACATAATATGCATGCATACGCATAGACATATATACACATGCACACATACATAAACATAAACATACGTACGAACACGTATGAAAGTGTGCATAAACGTGGAAACAAATTAAGTATAACAACAGAAAAAAAATACACAGATTATGACACAAATGCAGGATAAAAACAACAATTAAAATAACAAAAATATAACATATACAACCCATCAACACTTCACATAGACTGCAGTGAAATTCAATATCATAGCTCATGATGTGAGGACGTAATCTACGTATCAACTTGAATTTAAAGTATTTATACAATGCAAGTGAGAGAGATACGAGTAAACATTCAGGATAAAAATTGTAATTTGAATTATATGTTAATAAGGTAGATATTAAAAGATAAAAATATAACAGAACTAAGTACTGTGTAATAAAAAATTTGCAGAAATATGAATTGAAGGGAAAATTTAATAGAATAATGGTAGTGGAATAATGGATAATATCATAATCCTCTTGAATGATATTAAACTTTATTATTTTTTTATTTATTTTGTGATTAAGATACCTAGATATTAATAAATAAATGCGGCTTAGTCGATGGTCACTTTTTATTGATTTACGCTGAGGTTGGTTGGCCTTAAAAATTAGCATATTGACATTATTATTTATTATTGATTTACACGCCATTGCAAGACTTCCGGGCCCTCCACTCATTGAGCTGCAAAATCGCAAAACTAAGTGAAGATTAGAACAAATAAACATAGGGAATAAAACCATTGTAAAAGTGCAAGCATTAATTGACGAAAGGACCAACAAGTAAACATTTAAAAAGGGGAACAAGATTGCAAAAACATTCGACCATTGAGCATAAATGATGGTGATATTCTCATTTGAAATTAAAAGCCCAAACGTCAGTGCAGTGATTATAATATTTTCTTTAAGTCCTCTTCTCTTGATATCCGGATTGGCGGTGAAGTGGGGTTCTTCCTGACGAATAAACGACAGTCTCTTGACCAGACAAACTGAAATCCCGCACTCAGGCACTTTGCCTTTGCGGCGCGCAGCAGAGACTTGCTGGTACTTGTCAGATGGTCATTCAAATACACTGCCGTTTTGCCGGCGTATCCCACCTTGTCCGCAGTGATACCCTTTGCGCGCCTCACCGCTGCCAAGAGCGCGTCCTTCTTGGACTGCTCCTTGAGCTGCACAATTATGGCTCGGGGCCGCTTGGCAGCCTCGCGAGACGTGTGCGCAGCTCGGGAGGCGAAGGTGATGTCAGCAGGAGTCAGGGAGACTCCAAGAGCCACCGCTATGGCCAGCGCCACTTCTTGTGGCTCCTTCCTTGGGCTTTCAGGCACTCCTGAAATCTCAAGGTTATTTTTTCTCTTTTCCTGTTCATTTTTTTCCTGGTTGAGTTCGAGTGCTATAAGTCTGCACTCGAAGCCTTCCACTTTGTTACCTATCTCCACAATTCGGCCCCCATACTCCCCAACCTTTTGGGCCAAGTCGTCCACCCTCTCATCTTGGTACGTTACTGCTTTTTTCAGTTCAGCAATGTCCTTGTTAAGGGCCTCGATTACGCCTTTCAGAGGCCGCAATTCTCTCAACTCTACCTTGATGAGCCGCAGCTCCTCCACCAGGTCCACTGGTGACGACACTGTGATCGGGGTGGTGGTCACCGCCTTTCTGCGCCTTCCACCTTCCATCGATGTTTATATCTCGAGAAATCGGTCCAAAACCAAGGTAATCAAACAAAAATAGTGCAGTTATAAATTATAATCACTTATACGCCCTCTGTGTTTCAAACGATAGTCAAAATCGGTAGAACTTTTTCCTTGTGAACTATTGACTTTTTGTGTGACAATGATTGTCTACCTCTCAAAATATTTAACTGCACAAAAACATGTTATTATTAGTTTCACACAAGATTTATCATGCTCTGCACTGTTTTACACGTAGCTTAATGATTTGTGATATATTTAAGAGTTGTAGATGTAGTTATAAGGGAAAAATACGTTAAAAAGATGGCACGTCAAAAAATATGAACAATCAACTTCTTCGTCTTCCTTTAAATATGATAGATATATGATAGATACGTTAGATTGGTTATATATTGAAGAAAATTTAAGAATGAGTGCTATTATTTTTATACACAAAGTAGAAAAAAACATGTTACCTCAGTATTTGAGCAAATTTTTAATTAAGAACAGAGACATTCATGAATATAATACCAGGAAAAAGGATAATTTAAGGAAGCCAAAATTCAAATGTGTAAAGTATGATAAGGGCGTTTTGCACAGAGGATTGGATTTGTATAATGATTTACCTGTAGAAATAAAAGAAAGTAGGGATATTAATGAATTTAAAGTAAAATTAAAAAAATATATACGTGCAAACCGGCCTTAGCATAATTATTAATAAGTTTTGATTTGTTCATTTTTGTTTGGTTTTTTATTTTTGTTTGTTTGTCTTTTGTTGTTTTTTATTAACATAGCTTAAGTTGTAATTAGCAATAGCTAAATAAAATAATATATATATATATATACATAAGCCCTGTAACTACTGAAGCAGGGGTGTCATTGGCAAAGTGAAACAAGTTTTTACAGCATAGGTGGTCAACCTCATACCGACCTATTAGCCAAGTAACTGTTTAAGTTTGTTTATTTTTTGCGGTGAAAATATCTTGCATTATTTTCCTTTCAAGACTTCTGTTTTCCTTCGAAATAAAGGAAGGCTACAATTTGGAGTATTTTGATAAATAAATTCGATGATTTTTTACACTATGAACAATTTTTATTTAACTCTACACATAAAATGTATTTATTTTCATTTGAACAAGGATTGAACATAGTGGGGAGGAACTATCAATGAGATTTAATAGTTATTTATGCCACTGCCTGGTAATGATAGTCTTTGTAAAAAGTGCTAGTTTGTGCCATTCGGCTGCGCCTTATAGACAGCAAAAGTGTTACAAAGACTTATTACGTGCAGTGGCATACAATACTTTTTCTACGACCATGAAATAAATAACAAAATAGTAAATAGTACCTAGTCAGTATAATTTTCTCGTCCATTTGAAGTAATTAAAACCTTACTTTTGTCAAAACGTGTAATTTATCATTCCCTTCAAATATCTAACCTAATCTAAGTTGCAAAGATATATTACACTTAGGATTCATATTAATATCATGCCCACAAGCAGACACATATAAGGTCGCGTTTATACATACCGCATATAAGCTGAAATATTCAAACCCAAAACTTAAATAAACATAAGCCCTGCAACTACTGAAGCAGGGGTTTAATTGGCAAAGTGAAACAAGTTTTTAGAGCATAGCTGGTCAACCTCATACCGACCTATTAGCCAAGTAACTGTTTAAGTTTGTTTATTTTTTGCGGTGAAAATATCTCGCATTATTTTCCTTTCTGTTTTCCTTCGAAAAAACGAAAGCTACAATTTGGAGTATTTTGATAAATAAATTTGATGAATTACTACACTATTAACAAATTTTATTTGACTCTTCACATAAAGTATATTAATTTTCATTTGAACAAAGATTGAACATAGTAGGGAGGAACTATCAATAAATTGAAACTATTCAATATTCATGTAATGGCTGACGTTTAAACGTGGTTGCTTTGGAAACGGCAAATAATAGTTTGTTATCGGTCGTTTAAAAGGATAGCCTCATACAAGGTTGACACTCGAAATTCAAAAATGGTTCCATTTCTGACAATGCGCATGCGCGCATTTTCATTTCAACACGGTTACCCGTTGCGTAATGTTACATTACGCAACGGGTGTAGAAATGTATGCCATTGTGATTGCGTTAGCCGTTTAAAAAAAAACGCAACTAAGCTACACATATAGTGTAACTTCTTGCCGCGTTATCCCCGAAGGGGCATGTGGCGAGTTGAACCTATTTATTTTTACAGGTAAGGGGGCCGGCCTTACGCCAACCACTTCAGATGAAGTGGGGGTTTCCCAGCTCCCGAGAGAACTGGTACTCATTTCTTGTGAAGGCTGAGTAAACCTTGCCGGCATTTTTATTTTGGGGTTTGAAACAAACACCGAAACGGGAAATCATTTCTGACACCCTCGCCTCGGCGGGATTCGAACCCGAGCTCACGGCATGGAATGCAAGCACTCTACCAACTGAGCTATCGACCGGTATTGTAATTAGTAATTTACCAAATGGGAGTAGAAAAATATTCATGTAGGCTGACGTTTGAACGTGGTTGCTATGGAAACGGCATATAATAGTTTGTTATCGTTCACTTAGAAGGATAGCCTCCTACAAGGTTGATAATCGAAATTAAAAAGTGGTTCCATTTCTGACAATGCGCAAGGGCATATTTTCATTTCAACACCGTTACCCTTTGCGTAATGACCATTACGCAACGGGCTGTGGAAATGTATGGCATTGTGATTCCGTTAGCCGTTTTGTATTTATTAAATTATCAAATGAGAGTAGGAAAAAAGTTATTATGTCATACTGTTTTGAATGTTATTTGAAGGAAATTCTTATGATTGGAGAGTCTGCTCTCGTACTGTCACCACCAGTTTCTCCAATGAGTCAGTCAGGCACTTCGGATCTGATCCATGCTGCGCTTCCTAGACCAGTAGGCACAACTGGTATTTAACTCTCTCAAAAATCCTAAGCTAGTGGAGATCTTGAAGCAAGGGCATGATATAGAAGTACTTAGGTTTAAAAAAATTAACATTACCGCCTGTTGCAGCCTGTTCAGTAGTTAAAAATTTTACCCATACCCTCCGAATATGAGTCTGTTGCGTTAACCGATGGACTTCAACCTTTTGTGCCACGAGTTTACTTTTTTGTATCGCTTTGATTTGTACAAACTGAATGTTATACTTCAATTATAACTTTAATAATGCAAGTTTATCAATGAAACAAGTTATAAGTGTACGACAAATACCTCGGAAACTTTGTCAATATAATATTTCGCTATGCCAACTTATTCCATGGATAACTTAATATGAAGGCAATTGGAAAACTGACAGACAAATTTCAAACTTTCATAAAGACATAAAGTGAACTTGAGTGATTTCATAGAAAACAAGTAACTATCATTTGCCTTATCTAAGTACTCAAGAAAACTTTTCCATGTATTATTTTATATGAGTAAAAAATTATTTCCTCTTTTTTCAAGAGCACCGTTTTTTAGTAATGACACCTCCAGAGCTATCTGTTAGCTTGGTCATTTCTACAGACACAGATTTTCTTGTATTACATAATTTAACAATTAATAATGCTTTTTTTTTTTGTTTTAGTAAAAGACAGACGATTAAATTTACAAAGCCTTTTTTGATTTTTTTTTTTTTTTTTTAAGAAATCCTGTGCGCGAGACTCCCTAGATTCTAAAGACTCTAGGGGTCTATGAAACTTGTTGTAGTGCCGCAGAGGTGTACGAGCTTGGTCGTCGCTACAAAGCGCCAATACTCAAGCAAGACCCAGTTGGTGTAAGGCTGGATGGACCTTTGGTGACCGGTCATTGGTTAAGGTTTATGAATTTTTCAACCCAGCGAAGAGCACATTCGAAATATAAATGGTATATTTTAGTGCTCCGCCGGGATCCGAATCCACAACCCTCCATTTACGAGTCCGAAGTGTTGCCACTACGGACTACGGACCGGTCCAAGATGCCAACGACACGCGGTGTACCTGAGCGGTTACCCATCCAAGCACTGACCACGCCCAACGTTGCTTAACTTCGGTGATCTATGGGAACCGGTGCTTTCAACATGGCTAACGTCGTTGACAAATATATGAATATAGGATGAGATAAAAAATGGCAGTGCCTAAACAGCTGATCGTTGTTCCATATAAAATGTATCAGCCGTTGATACGCCGCCATGTTTTATTCCGTCCTATCTTCAAATAATTACTGTAATGTCTATCGACGGTCATCGAGACTTCCACCCAAGGAAGGCCAAAAATGTGATCAGTGCCATCAAATAAATCCTAGATTCAACCAATGCCCATCCACGGCTGTCGAACTTATGATGATGAAGTATAACTAGATGTTGTCTCTAGTGTAATATTTTATTTTGTATGGATGACCATGATTAAAATATACAACTAGAAATTAAACTGCAAATTGAAAAAAAAAGAACAAACGTTATTTAAATTTTCTTCAACTAATTTCCGCAAAAATAAGCCATAGAAAAATTAATTAAAAAGCTGGGGAATAAAGTTTTTATTAATTTTTCAAAAATTAATTACAAGGAAAAAAGACAGGTATCTTTTAATGAGTATGACAAAGAATTTTTTTTTGAAAAACAAATTTAAAAAATAAATTAAAAAACAGAAGTAATAGAATTTTGAAAATTTTTAAAGAGTTCAAAATATTCGAAATACACACAAAGACACACAATAGCACATCCGTAACAAAACAATAAAGTCAAATATACATACCTACTTCAGTACAAAAACAATAAACATATTATTGAATAAGAGATTTAGGCTTACACGGCCGGCTGATGATGCTAGAGTGAAGTTTTCCGGGATCTGTTGCCGTGGTCTGTGGGAGCTGGAGCTTCCGGACGTTTCGCCCATTTCTACGATGGGCTTCTTCAGCGTGAAGTATGATATCTTCATCATCATCATACTTCACGCTGAAGAAGCCCATCGTAGAAATGGGCGAAACGTCCGGAAGCTCCAGCTCCCACAGACCACGGCAACAGATCCCGGAAAACTTCACTCCAGCATCAAACATATTATTGTTACGTATTGTTACATATTATTCTTAAATTCCAAATATTGCTCATAACAAATTGTTATACTTAAACTTCTTTGTATTGTACATTAATATTATTAAACTTAAATTACACTTCTTTCTATTGTACATTATTCACAAAAACCCTGCATCTACTGTTTAATAATTTTGTATGAGAGTTTTCGTGAGATATTTATAAAGATGAAAAAAAACGAAGCTGTACAAATTGGGCAATTAGTAATTTATGAAAAATATTTTTGCTCCAGATTTGTTTTTGTGTTGATGTAAAAAATTTAATCTCGACTCATTTTTCACACGTATGAATTATGTTAATTTAAAATCGTGGCAAACAGTTTTTGGAAAAAAAAACCTTAATTAATTCTGCAAAAAAAAAACGTTGATTACAAATTTTATTAAAAATTAATTTACCAAACAAATAATATTCAAACCTACCTACAAATATAATTTTAACATGTTTGAAATGGAACACAGTTTCACATTTTTCTATGTATCTTCGTGTTCTAATTTTTTATATTTGTATTGTTCGTGGAGTTTAAGAGGTTTGCCACTATTGAATAATCTAGAATAAGCTAGAATAGTCCCTTTCGTACCTATATAAGCGAGCTGCAATGGTACAGAGAGCAGAGTCGATTATTTCTTCGTTCTCGTTTCTCTTCTTTGACGAACGAAAATTATCAAACAAAGACTAACTAAAATGGATGTCACGTCCTTTAAAAAAATATTATAAACAAAAAACAGGTTGGAAAAAAAACCAGGCAAAGTGACTGGATGGAATGGTGGCAGACTTTCGAGGGTGCGCTGCAGGAGGAAAGCGATAGACAGTGTTGGTAGCGGTTAATCAAAGAGCCGGCCAAGACCCTGATGTTCTAGTTGCTGTTTCATTAAAGTTTTTATTTGATATTTTTTTTGGTGTTCGTGTCATACTTGAAACCGAAAGGAATGGAGTTTGTTTCCCAGCTGAGCACGCAACGTAACGCAACTAAGCTACGCATAAAGTGTAACTTCTTGCTACGTTTTCCCTGAAGGGCGTGCATGGGGCGAGTGAGACCTTTTTATTTGTACAGTTAAGTGGGCCGCCTTACGACAACACTTCAATTGGAGGGAAGGCTTCCCAGCTCACCAGGGATCTGATACTCATTTCTTGTGAAAGCTGAGTAAGCCTTGCCGGTATTTTATAATATTATTAATCAACAACAAAAAAAAAAAACAAATTTTCTCTTTTCCATGCACTTATATCTAAGTTGCAGAAACAACAAAAAAACATGTGCCTCAAATGAACAAAAACTCCACAACTCTTGCCGCCTACACCTAAATTGTAATGGCTGTAGCACCATTGATTTTGTCAAAGTGATTCGGACCGTTAATCTGCCTGTATCCTTAGTACGAGTTGCAAAAGTTGAGAAAAGGAAATTTTACGGAAAATAATAAAGAGTGATTTCTCCCAAAATCTGCCGTTTTTGTTTCTTACACTTTATGGCCTTAGCAAAAGAGTTGCAGTCTTAATCTTAATCTAAATCCAAGCTGCAAAGATATGTATCATTTAAGATTCATATTAAATGCATTCCCACAAGCAGACACGCATAATTTCGCGCTTACACATGCCGCATGTGGACCTACAATATAAAAAACCCAATCTCAAATGAACATAAGCCTTGCAATTCTTGCCGACCTTCCCTGAGATGAAGAAAATCAAGTTCAAACAAACAAAAACGGCAGATTTTGGGGAAAACAACTCTTTAATAATTTCCGTAAACTTTACTTTACTCAAGTTTTACAACTCGTACTAAGGGTACTGTATCATGATTGAGCATTGCGTAAAAACTCAAGTGAAAAATCTATGAAAATTAAAACAATCACAAGAGGCTGATGTACATTATATTTCATGAAAAAAATCAGTTTATTGAGTTCTAACGCAATATGTTATACTCGGTTTAGGTACTTTTATTTTGTCCACTGAAGCCAAGACGGCATTTGCAAAAGTGAAAAAATATTTCAAAATATGAATGGTCAGCCTCTTACCAATATTTTAGTAACGCACCATATACATTGAAAACACAATAAATTATGGGACTAAATAGCCTTTGTCCCGAAAAGGCCCTTTACCCTTTGAAAGTGGTCGAATAAATCCTTTGAGACTAATAACTCAAAAATGGTCACTGGACGAGAAACAAGTAAATTTTCATTATTGGTAGCATATTTCAACAGTTTGCTTTTTGAGTCGTAGAAGTTTATTTTCGACTGAAAATTATTTTAGCACTAACGTGAACAGGGCTGGGGCAAACTACATTTTAAATTTCTAAATTATGCTATAACTAGTAACACAGTTACCCGTCCGTAGTCTAGTGGTAAACGTTTCGGACTCGTGATTGCTAGGTTGTGGGTTCGAATCCCGGCGGAACACAAAAGATATACCATTAATATTTTTAAATATTATTATGTATTTAAAATTCATTCACCTTTACCAAAGACCGATCACGAAAGATTCATCCAGCCTTATCGCTCCCCCAGTTCTTGTTTGCCGTATACGCCAATCTTGTCAAATATAACTTTTTCATGCAATTGTCTTAAGAATCAAATTCTACACAATCTAAGCTAAGAAAAACCGTGAAACTCGATAATGTGAGAGTTCTTTTAAATATTTTTTAAATAAATTTCTTGTTTTCATAACACACATTGGTCCAGTACACATGCAAACATTGCTCATGTAAATTTTTCTCAATGACGTATACGGCAAACAAGAACTAAGGCAGCGTTATAGCGACGATTGCAGTGAGAATTGGCACTTTGTAGCGACGACTAAGCTCGTAAAAAGCCCGGTATATAGCTCAGCTAGTAGAACGCTTGCATTCCATGTCGAGGGCAAGGGTTCGATCGCCACCGCCGAGCGTGTCAGAAATGATTTCTCGTTTCGGTGTTTATTCCAAGCCCAAAATAAAAACCGGCAAGGTGTACTCAACCATCACAAGAAATGAGAAACAGCCCCCTTGCAAGCTGGCAAATACCCTACTGAAATTTTTGGCGTGAGGCCGGCCCCCTTACCCGTAAAAATAAATAGGTTCCTAATCACTTCGTGCAAGCTTTTCAGGAATACGCAGGCAAGAAGTTACACTATATGTGTAGCTCAGTTGTATTTTCGTTAAGTTGCTGAATAAGTCATCATTTTTACTTTTTAAATATTCCTCACCTATTTTGCAGGTACGAAAAATTTCCCGAAGGTAAAATTTCATACGAGAAATAACAACACATATCAAGTCATAACTTTCAAGCTCTCTGTAAATCAAAACTCTCTTCTATTTTATAAAGTGGATATAAGTTAAGTTAACGATGAGAAAAATTTCAATATTAGAGAGCTTTCATTTTCTGTTAATCTTCTTTCATCCGTACCTACAGCAATGAAAGTCTGAAAATTTCCCGCTCAACTCTTTTTTCCATTATCACATTAAATAAATTTATTTAGGTCAACCCGAGAGCGTTTTTTCAGTTAGCCGTAGAGGATGCGAAAAGAGATCAGAAAAAACGTCGGAATCATTTTGTTATCATAGAGAATTCAATTTGATGAGCGATAGAAAAGGGACTTCCGGCAAAGTTAACCGCAATTTTCCTAGTGTCTGATAGATGGTCATTCAAGAGTGTAATTTTTGCATTTGGACTAAAACCAGTAAAAGAAAATAATGAAATGGGAACAGTCTCAGATTTGTGCCCAAGTTTTCCGCTTAGAAATTCGTAACCATTAATGTTTACCATAATAATATTGATGCTGTTTAATTAAATTTGGGTAAAAATCTGGATCACGAGAAGTCGATCTTTCTGGTGGTTTTTAAAAATGTAATTTGTTGTGTATGTTCCTTGACTTATAGATTGGCATGCGGTTGACCACCCATGCTGTATAAAATCGTTCACTTTGCCAATGTCCCCCCTGTTCCAGGGTAGGTCGGCAAGAGCTGCAGAGTGTATGTTCATTTGAGATTTGTGTTTTTATATGCTAAGTTCACATGCGGCATGTTTAAGTGTGAACTTATACGTGTCTGCTTGTAAAAATGCATATAATGTGAATACTCAATTTTACATATTATCTTTGCAACTTAGATTAGATTAGATTGATTCAAAGTAGGTACCTTTATATAAAGTAAAGCGTTTTGCTTAACAAATTAGAGAGTATATAAGTCTAGAGAACAATAAATTATCTAACCCAGTTTAAGAGTGTCATTATTGTGAAAAATTAATGCATTATTTTTTTTATTCTTGGTGAATGACATAATCCGTCTTTTTCCAAGCTTGCAAAACCACGGTGCGCAAAAGTACGAACCAGTTGCATAAAGTCTCTCCGAAATAAGTATTTTTTAAAATTGAAATGAATTAGCATATGTTGTGAGTTTGAAACATGAAAAAAACATCTCATAAGCCTTCCTTCTCTACAAAGAACACGTTAAACATTGTTTCTCATGCAAAAATGCCACCCCTGAATGATGGTGCGTAGGCAGCTTATAAAATGATGACTCTTACAGCGTTTCATTATAATTCATAGACTGTGGCTTGGGTCATACTCGTACCGTAAAGCATTTGGTATATCCAGCGTTCATACCGGTTGTAGTATAATGGGTATTACTGTCGACCACATATAAAAAAAGACCTGGTTCGGATCTCCGGAAAAGATACAAAAATATTTATTCGTCATCCTTGTTGATTTTCTTTTTGATTTCATATCTGCTGATGCTGGTCTGTTTGTCCCGAGTTGCCTCTCTCCTGTGATTTTGAATCCCAAATACCCATCGATATCTTGGTCGAACCTTCTTACTCTTTCCTCATTCAGATCTTTACTACCTCATGGATTAATTAGATATTATGTTGGTTTTATATTCTATTCTAAATCTAATCTAAGTTGCAAAGATATGTTACATTGGAGATTCACATTACATGCATTCCCACAACCAGACACGTACAAGTTCGCCTCATGTGAACCTACAACATAAAAACCAAATCTCAAATGAGCATACACCCTGCAACTCTTGCCGTCCTTCCCTGTAACAGGGGTGACATTGGCAAAGTGAACCATTTTTTACAGCATGTTATAACATAATTACATATTGTTATGTAAATATGCAATATATATATTTAGATAGGTATAGGCATCGATATATAGAACTGGATGGACTGAGAAATCAATGCGTTTAGAATTAGAAATACGCTACCCCACTCATCATACAAAAATCCAAATTCAGTCTATCAGTAACCTTCTAACTCGCTGCCTTAGTTCTTGTTTACCGTATAGACCATTCAGCTAATTTTCCATGAGCAATGTTTGCATGTGTACTGGACCAATGTGTATTATGAAAACAAGAAATTTATTAAAAAAATATTGAAAAGAACTCTTACATTATCGAGTTTTACGGTTTTTCTTAGCTCAGATTGTGTAGAATTTAATTCATAAAACAACTGCATGAAAAAGTCATATTTGACATGGTTGGCGTATACGATAAACAAGAACTGGGGGAGCGAACTGTCAACAGGTCTGTTACCTAATTGTAAAAAAAATTGAATATACTTCCATGGGTATAGGTACTGGTTATAGCTGATAGGAATTCTTTATAATATTGGTGGGTTGGATTGATGATTGTTGAGTACATAAAGAACTGGCTTGATTTTCAATAATTATGTGCTTCTAGCGAAATCCACCTCTAGAAACGTCTTTTCCTGGGGTATAAAAAGGCGCAAACAGTTTGCAGGAAAAGAGTGCTCCTGCGACCTTATAACTGTGAAGACTAACAGCATAAGTGGACACAAACCATCTGTGAAATAAATGTAAATGGCTAAAAAAATGTTTAAGTGTAAAAAAATAAATTCAACTGTAAAATAAATATCCAGGAAAGAAGATCAGTTTTTAATTTGAAGACTATTTGAACCTTAATAAAACGTAACACTATACTTTAAAATGTTATTAAAGTCGTCAATTACACGGCTCTCAAGTAGGTACCGTAGCTCAGTGGTAGCACTGTGAACTTTGAATGGGAAGGTTGTGGGTTCGAATCCCGGCGGAGCACAAAAAATATACCATTTATATTTGCAAATTTGCTCTTCGCTGGATTGAAAAATTCATAAACCTTTACCAATGACCGGTCACCAAAGGTCCATCCAGCCTTACAGCAACTGGGTCTTGCTTGAGTATTGGTGATTTGTAGCGACGACCAAGCTCGTACACCTCTGCAGCACTACAACAAGTGTCATAGACCCCTAGAGTCTCTAGAATCAGGGGTGTTTCCCGCACAGGATTTCTTAAAAAAAAAAAGTTATTATTTTTGTGAGAATCTTTGTTCTGTGACTTTTACGTTAGTATAAGGCTGACCTCCCATGCAGTAAAAACTTTGTTCACTTTTGCCAATGTCATCTTGGTTTCAGGGAAAGGCGGCAGGAGAAGTTATTTTGTATTTACAAGTACAGTATATATAAGCGCGAACTTACTCGTGCCTGCTCCTGGGCATGCATTAAATATAATCGCAGGATTGATCACAAAGGTGTATCTGATCTCTGACTACTTAAAAAAATATCAAGCATTAAGTCTACTTAGTACTTGGTAGGATGCTTGCGTTCAAAAACAGAGTACTATTACGACCTTCAAAAATAAATAGGTGCCACTCGCTTCATGCAGCTTTCTTTGAATATTTAAAATATACATTTGTGAATAGGACTGCAATTCACCAACCTGTTTTGCCTGGCCAGAAACAGATAAACATTATAAAGCAATAATTAATTGTTTCATACTTTTTAATAACTTATCCATTAAGAATTACCCAATGACATCAGTTGAAACAGTGGCAAATTTATTATAGACTAGGGGCGTTGCCCCTGGCTGCTACGCAGCCCAATCCCTTAACATTTGGTGAATGTGTATATTGCGCATAGTTTCCTCGCGTTAAAATTCAGAAAACATGTAAAATAAAAACATGCCGCCTTTGAAAAAGAAAATCGACCACCCATACTTTAAAAAATGGTTCACTTTGCAGATTTCAGCTGTGTTTCAGGGGAGGTTGGCAAGAGTTGCAGGGCTTATGTTCATTAGAGAATGGGTTTTTATGTTTTAAGTCCACATGGGCCATTTGTAAGCGCGAATTTTTACCTGTCTGCTTGTGGGAATGCATTTAATATGAATCTCAAATGGTATGTATCATTGCAACTTAGATTATAGAACTAAACAAAATAATTTCCTTGACTTATAGGTTAGTATGTGGCTGACCACCCATACTGTTAGTAATGGTTCACCATCTAAATCTAATTCTAAATCTAAATCTAAGCTGCAAAGATATGTATCATTTGAGATTCATATTAAATGCATTCCCATAAGCAGACATGCATAATTTCGCGCTTACACATGCCGCATGTGGACCTACAATATAAAAAACCCAATCTCAAATGAACATAAGCCCTGCAACTCTTGACGACCTTCCCTGAAGCAGGGGTGACATTGGCAAAGTGAACCATTTTTTACAGTATGGGTGGTCAGTCGCATACCAACCTATCAGTCAAGGAGTGCAAATTTTATCTCTGTGTGAGGAAAAGTCGGCAAGAGTTGCAGAGCTTATGTTCATTTGAGATTAGATTTTTATGTTATAAGTCCACATGGGGCATTTGTAAGCGCGAACTTATACCTGTCTGCTTGTGTTAATGCATTTAATATGAATCTCAAATGGTATGTATCTTTGAATCTTAGATTATAGAACTAAACAAAATAATTTCCATGACTAATAGGTTAGTATGTGGCTGACCACCCATACTGTAAGCAATGGTTCACCATGCTAATTTTATCTCTGTTTGAGGAAAAGTCGGCAAGAGTTGCAGGGCTTATGTTCATTTGAGATTAGTTTTTTTATTTTGAGAGTCCACATGGGGCATTTGTAAGCGCGAACTTGTACCTGTCTGCTTGTGGGAATGCATTTAATATGAATCTCAAATGTTTTGTACCTTTGCAACTTAGATTATTGAACTAAACAAAATAATTTCTTTGACTAAAAGGTTAGTATGTGGCTGACCACCCATACTGTAAGCAATGGTTCACCTTACAAATTTTATCTCTGTTTGAGGAAAAGTCGGCAAGAGTTGCAGGGCTTATGTTCATTTGAGATTAGGTTTTTATGTTGTAAGTCCACATGGGGCATTTGTAAGCGCGAACTTATACCTGTCTGCTCGTGGGAATGCATTTAATATGAATCTAAAATGGTTTGTATCTTTGCAGCTTAGATTATTGAACTAAACAAAATAATTTCCTTGACTAAAAGGTTAGTATGTGGCTGACCACCCATACTGTAAGCAATGGTTCATCATGCAAATTTTATCTCTGTTTGAGGAAAAGTCGGCAAGAGCTGCAGGGCTTATGTTCATTTGAGATTAGGTTTTTATGTTGTAAGTCCACATGGGCCATTTGTAAGCGCGAACTTGTACCTGTCTGCGTGTGGGAATGCATTTAATATGAATCTCAAATGGGATGTATCTTTGCAACTAAGATTATGTAAGGAAATACACAAAATAATTTCGTTGACTTATAGGTTGGTATGAGGCTGACCACCATACTTAAAAAAATGGTTTACTTTGCAAATTTCACCTTTGTTTCAGGGAAGGTTGGCAAGAGTTGCAGGGCTTATGTTCATTTGGAATGGGTTGTTATGTTGTAAGTACACATGCAGCATATGTAAGCGCGAACTTATACATGTCTGCTTGTAAGAATGCATGTAATATGAATCTCAAATGTTTTATATCTTTGCAACTTAGATTACAGATTTAAATCCATTTTTATTTTGTGTATTTTTTTTTTTATTTGCATGAAATAAAAGAAAATATGAAAAAAACTTTCACGTTTTGCCGCTAGATGTCAATTTATTTCCATACATTTTCAATATGAAGAAACAGGTTTATAGAAAGAAGTTTTCATACATTTTTAAACACAAACGCGAAAGCTCGCAGCATTGCAGCATAGGTATATACAAAAATTAATTTTCCATAGATCAGGAATGTGTTTCCTCTGTTGTGATGGCATTAATTTTGAAAATCGAAAATGTAAGCGAACGACGACGGTCTGGAGTAATATAATAAAGGATAGGATACGGCGCAGGCGGCGTTTGAACTTGCCCTTATTTCGCAACGCAACGCAACTAAGCTACACATATAGTGTAACTTCTTGCCGCGTTATCCCCGAAGGGGTCGCATGTGGCGAATTGAACCTATTTATTTTTACAGGTAAGGGGGCCGGCCTTACGCCAACCACTTCAGATGAAGTGGGGGTTTCCCAGCTCCCGAGAGAACTGGTACTCATTTCTTGTGAAGGCTGAGTAAACCTTGCCGGCATTTTTATTTTGGGGTTTGAAACAAACACCGAAACGGGCAATCATTTCTGACACCCTCGCCTCGGCGGGATTCGCCCTTATTTCAATAACGCAAATTCAAGATCCGACACACCATACCAGCGAGATTTAAGCAGAAAAAGTAGCATTAAACAATCAAGTTTTTTTTCTATCTCTGGTTTATTTGAAAACAAAACACTACAGACTACATAAAGAAATGTTTCAGTTTAACCGAATTCCAACGGGGCATATTCTTAGACATTTTAGTCGCCCGCTGAGCCCACGCTTTGACAAACTAATGATGGCATTTGTATGAAGACCTGTCAATCCAAGATGGCCGCAAGTGATCAGCTGATTACAGTCTTCATACAAAAACTATCACAATTCGATAGGTAAGAATGACCATGGTCATGAAACTTTCAGCCGAGGCATCATTAGTTTGTCAAAGCGTGGGCTCAACGGGCGACTAAAATGTCTAAGAATAGGGTTTTTAAGTAAGGTTTTTTTTTCCATTTGTTTGTTTGTTTACATTTTTTTCCCAGTTGTGTATATTTTGTCTCACGCGCCCACATTTTTAAAGTATTTTATTCCTTTTTAATCATCTTTTTTAAATAAGCCCACAGAAAATGTTGTTTACATACAAAACAAAGGGGATAAAATAACAAGAAGTATACATTTTGACATCTAAATGCCATCAAGAGCTTCCATTAACTGGGAGACTGAAAATATGTTTGAATTCTCTCATATTTTTCCAAACCAAATATTAAATAAATTGTACAGTGGACTGCACAGGACTTTATAGCACAAAATACGGTCATGTTTAGGTCATAGCCAATTTTCATAACAAAACATTTAGTTGTGTGAAAGTAATGAAGCTAATCTTTTTAAGCAATCGTCTTTTTGCAGTATTATCATTGATCCCGTTTGTATCAAAACTAACACTTTGTTTGATGGGTACCTATACTTTTCATTGGTATTTTGGAAAGTTATGATTGATTATTATATGGGTGCAACTTACTAGATTTTAAGACTCGTAGCCTAGTATTTTACATATATTAGGCGTTTTAGTACCAAGAATATTACAATTATTTTTGTATTAAAATTTGTCACTTTGTATGGTGGCTACACCTTATAATATTTATTTGAAAAAAGTAATGATTAATGTATGTAGGTATATATAAGAGATTTTCAATTGTAGAACATTATTTTTTAGTTAACCCGTTCTGTGCCGGTAAAATTTAAAATATTGTTTTCTCATGTATGGCAACCCCCAAAACAAAGAGTATTAAGAGGCAATGCTTATTGTTGTTTTATAGCAATTGATTGAGCGAATTGTTATGTAGGTTTATTTATGGGTATTAGACGTTTTGCTACCAAAAATATTACAATAATTTTTTGTATGAAAATTTGTCACTTTGTATGGTGGCTATACTTTATAATATTTTTTTGAAAAAAGTAATGATTCATGTATGTAGGTATATATAAAAGCTTTTCAATTGTTGAACATTATTTTTTAGTTAACCCTTTCTCTGCCGAGAAATTTTAAATTATTTTTTTCTCTTGTATGGCAACCCCCAAAACAAAGTAAATTATGAGGCAATGGTTACTGTTGTTACATATCAGTATTATAATGACGATTATGCAAAAAAATAAAGAAAATCGTTGGAGCCGTTTTTGAGAAAATCTCATTTGAAATTTTCAGCTGTTCGGAAGCCATCTTGAATTTTCTAAAATTTTAAAAATGTTTCACTATAAATTATAGTGATAACAAAGTTTTTTCTGATAAAGTTAAGAAACATAAAAGTTTTTTGCGTTCTGATGGGTTTTTGTAGCCTTTTAATTTCAATTTTTGATATCATGTAAACGGCCCTTTATGTTTTTATTTTCAAAAAAATTATTTAATTTTTATATAGAATTTGATGTTACGTATAATATTGTAGAACATTATTTTTTTGTCAACGCTTTCACTTCTGAGAAAATCACAATTGTTTATTTTTTTCATATGGCAACTCATAGACGCAGATTAGCAAAAATGTTGCCATAACTATATTTGGTAAGAATGTATCAAGCAACTACTTTACTGAAAATTTAAAAAAAATCGTTCGAGCCGTTTTTGAGAAAATTGCATTTGAAGTTTTCTCCTCTTTGGAAGCCATCTTGAATTCTCAAAATAGTGGAAAACAAATTATATTACAAAGAAGTTTATAAATTTTTCTTTCTTTTGAACTTAAAAAAAGTTTTACAAAATTGCGTTTTTATGGGTCTTTTTAATATTTTCGATGAAAATTTTGAGATCGTGTAAACGGTACTTTAAGTTAAAAAAAATTTAAAGTTTTCTTTAAATTTTTGTAAAAATTAATATTGCGCGTAATATTGTAACCCAGCCATTTCCGAGATAATCCCAATCGTTTTTTTCTTTCATATCGCAACCCATAGACGCAGGTTGGCAAGAGTGTTGCCATACCTGATTTTCTTAGTAAAAACTTAAGCAACGACTACACTGAAATTTTAAAGAAAATCGTTAGAGCCGTTTTTGAGAAAAGTGCAATTTTATGTTTTTTTTGTATGGCAGCCATCTTGAATTTTCAGGGTGGTGCCATGCCAGTCGGCCCATCAAAATCTGTGGTTGTCAATTCTCTAAATCCAAAAATTGGTGTCTCTGTGATCAGTAGTTTCGGCTGGGACATACACTCATACGGACGGACGGACGGACGGACGGACAAGTTCGACAAATTAGGTTTTTTTGCATGTCCTGGTGCAGGACAACTCATTTCCGTTGAAACCTCATTTTTTTTTTTTCGGACGAATACAATACTTTATAACAGTCCTTCGGACTGCTATAAAGTAAAAAAAATGAAAAAACAAAGAAATGACGTAGAAGCATTAAATACTTTTTGTTATCCCCGATTTTGAAGTCCCTAATGATTTTTTTCGTTCGTTTATCCTCAGTCATAAAAAAGCCTCTGAAAAATACTGTACCTCGAGTATAAAACATTACGTAAAGACTCCATCACGTTAACAAAAAAATGATTGAAGTATAGAACACTCAACAGAAACGCTTTTTAATCGTCTTTACATTTTACTGTTAACGTCGCGTGGAGTGATTACGGATTTTTGTATGTTCGAGGTACTGTTTTTTGCGTAGATTTCTTTATGTTTTTATTTTGCGTTATGCACGAAAAACAACTTCCTGAAAAATGTATTGATTGAAAGTATTTAAATTTGTATTTTTCAAGTACCGTATCTTTGATGGTTGGATGTTGTTTTACTTATTTATATTTATTGAATTGTATTTGTAGTATTTGACTGCTATTTATCTCGTTAAAACAATGAATACTGTTACGAACTTATGGGCCTGATTGCGTGTCTTGCTTATGTGTATGTGTTCGCCTCTAGTATAGTCTACTGTGAGTTTGAATGTATGCATGTGGTCAGGCAAGTAGTTGTTGGTATGCACAACAAGAATAAAATAGAACAATGCAGAAGTGTGTGGTTCACTATAGAAGGGTCCAGAATACGCGAGAGGCGTCCGTTTAGACGCTATGTGTTCGGACCGCAATTGTGTGAGGGACCAGAGTCGATTAAAACATTGAGCCGTACAGTCCATAAGCAAGAGCTAAGAATCAGTACATTGTAAACCGACATTGTGCAAAATAAATCTAGAAAAATAAATTGCAGTTTGATTAAAAGAACCCAACTAAAATCATAGCAATGCATACTTCATCGTTCTTTTTTAACCCAGAAATAAAAATATATATAGTGATTTATAACATCAAGGATGCGCGCCGGATTCAACCGGATCTGTGCCTAAAGTTTATGGCATTAAATTTGTAAGCAAAATTTCCAGTCCCACGTAGGAAATTCATTGTTTTCGGTCCGGATTTTCATTTCGTTGTGTCTAATTTTGTACCCTAACGGCTTAATTTCTTTATAATCTCTTACTTAGACAGCATTCCTATACATCGTAGCCTACATCTAGGGTTCTACAATTCAGACATATGGTGTTTTTCGGTTAATAAATATGCCATTTGATAGTATTCCTTGCGTTTCATCCAATAATATTTTGTGTGGATCCAAGTGCAAAAAATTAGCAACGTGTTTTGTTATTCTAATCAAATCTAATCTAAGTTGCAACGATATGTTACATTGGAGATTCACATTACATGCATTCTCGCAACAAGACACGTACAAGTTCGCGCTTGCACATGCCTCATGTGAAGCTACAACATAAAAACCAAATCTCAAATGGACATACACCCTGCAACTCTTGCCGTCCTTCCCTGTAACAGGGGTGACATTGGCAAAGTGAACCATTTTTACAGCATAAGTGGTCAGCCGCATACCAACCTATAAGTCGTGGAACAATCAATAGAACAAACAATCTCCTTATTTGATCCTTTTTAAATTTTATAGAACTAAAACTAGAATAATCTTTATTCTTATTATTATTATATAAATAAATTACATAAGTATTTTAATAGAATAATGATTTATCTTGTTTAAGTTCTATCGATTGTAATAAGTATTTATTTACGGAAAAAACGTTTTCAGAGATACCTCTCCATCTTCAGGTTCTTAAGTACTAAACTTAAAACTAATACATTACTTCCAATTAAGATAAGGGAGGGGGCGAGGCTTAAACTGAAAGGAAGAGGGAAGATATGAGCGGGATCTGGACGTTAACGAGGTTATTTTTATTAATCCTGAAACATGAACTTATTTCTAATCATGAGGTTATTGTCTTCAAAAAAGTAGCCTTCAGTTTTTGCATGGTCGGCCATCTCAGAATTGATTAAAATATTTATTTTTTAATCTGTTAAGAATTTAACATTAAATAATTTAACACACCTACCAATGATGCATTCGCATTTTTGTCTATAGTGGTTTTTGCTACCAACTTCATGGACATGGTTTGACAGCTGTATCCTTTTTTCGGTTTCTCTCTCGAACTCCCACAATAGCAACATGTCCGCTTGCTTTCATCCATTATAATTTGTGTAGTCTGGTGTAAGTTTGTGAGCTAATTAATTGAATACACATTCTAAACAGTCTTCCACAATAGTGCACTTATTATTTGGGTGAATACCCCCAAAACCCAGCGCCTAACAAACCAATGGCTAAATCCGGCCAGAATCAAATATTTAAAATGGAATCACCAAAAAAATTTGAAGACTTAAATTTTTGTATATTTGCATATTAGAACGTGATTTTTTTTATAAAAAAACACAGTTTTTATTTTGAAAATGGAGTATATTTTATTATTTAGTACTTCGTACTTCCGACTACCGTTATGTCAAGAAGACACATGACACATGGTATGGGTGTCCTCTTGACAACGTAGGTAGTCGAAAGTACTAGAGGTAATAAATACTCAACTGTGAAAACAAAAACTGTGTTTTTTAATAAAACAAATTATACTTCTCGCAAAAATTTTTGAGTGCTGTGATACCAATGACGGGAATCGAGTATTTTTGTGAAAAATTAGAGGTCTCTTGAGGTACGGTTCACACAAAACAACGCTCACCAAAAAAATCAACCTAATATTATTGAGTATCTAATCTAGGTTGCAAAATATAAGTGACATTAGAGATTCACATTATATGCATTTTCACAAAACAGACATGTTTAAGTTCGCGCTTAAACATGCCGCATGTAGTCCTACAATATAAAAACTCGAATGTCAAATGAACATACACCCTGCAACTCCTGCCGACCTTCCCTGAAACAGGGGTGAAATTGGCAAAGTGAACCATTTTCTACAGCATGGGTGGTCAGCCGCATCCCAATCTATAAGTCAAGGAGCATACACAACAAATTACATTTTTAGTAGGATAAAGTAAGAGGTTAGGATTTTTGCAATGAAGGATTTGTTCCAAAAAAAATGTATATAAACACAGGAAATCATTCCCATACACTTATTTATGTCACATTTTTATCGCATCCATGATCGTTAGAAATTTACGCAATATTTTGTTGTCGGCTTAGGTATTTTTATTTTAAATCCTGTGCAGCAGACTCCCTAGATTTTAGAGACTCTATTGGTCTATGACACTTGTTGTAGTGCCGCAGAGGTGTTTACGAGCTTAGCCGTCGCTACAAAGCGCCAATACTACAGTTTCTGTAAGGCTGAATGGGCCTTTAGTGACTGGTCTTTGGTGAAGGTTTTATGAATGGTACCTACAACACAGCGAAGAGCATATTTGAAAATATGAATGGTTTATTTTTTGTGCTCCGCCGGGATTCGAACCCACAACTTTTCATTTACGAGTCCGAAGTGTTACCACTGGACTACGAAACGGTCAACAAAATAAAAAAAATAAAGGTGTTAGAATAAACTAGAAGTTGTTTTCCTCATAGAAATTCGGTCCCAATTTCATCGAGAGACAAATAATGTATGAAATTGCGTTGTGTATCAGTAAATTGCGTTGCTAACAATCTTCCCTCTCTTGCTATCTCTCATCCAAATTGAAAATTGAACCCTAATAGAAAAGAAGCAAGGATGAGGATCCTATACACGTAGATTTTCTTCTTAAAGCGGCAATATTTAATATGCAAGAATGTTTTATGTTTTAGTTTTTGATGCCCATATATATTATTATTTATTGATTTAAAAAATGTAATTTGTCGTGTATGTTCCTTGACTTATAGGTTGGTATGCGGCTGACCACTGATGCTGTAAAAATGGTTCACTTTGCCAATGTCACCCCTGTTACAGGGAAGGATGGCAAGAGTTGCAGCGTGTATGTCCATTTGAGATTTGTTTTTTATGTTGTAGGCTCACATGAGGCATGTGTAAGCGCAAACTTGTAAATGTATGGTTGTGAGAATGCATGTAATGTGAATCTCCAATGTAACATATCTTTGCAACTTAGATAAGATTAGATAAGATCCTTACCTATACTCCTTGACTTATAGGTTGATATGAGGCTGACCACCCATACTGTAAAAAATGGTTCTTTTTGCTAATGTCACCCCTGTGTCAGGGAAGGTTGGCAAAAGTTGCTGGGTTTATGTTCATTTGAAGTTTGGATTTTATTTGTAAGTACACATTCAGCATTTGTAAGCGCGAACTACACGTGTCTGTTTGCGGGCAGGCATTTGATATGAGCTTTAAGGCGTGTTATAAAGCTAAATCTGCCATTTTTGTTTCTTACACTTTATGGTCTTAGCAAAATAGTTACAGTAATGAAAAAAATCAAGCATGTTAATAAATTTTTATCTTAATTATAAAGCTTAAAAAATATATATTACTTAAGAATTGTCACCACAAAAAAATATTTAAAATAACACGTTTTTTTTACAATTTTAGCTTTTTTTTCGTGTGTGCTGCATTTTTGGAATTTTTTTTTTGCTTTTTAATTACAGAACTATACATTGTTTATGTTCCATACTTAACATTTTTTTATAATGTCAATAGTCTTGGAGTAAATATGGAAAACCTGTGTTCTTTGATTTAATTAAAATTTAATTCATTTAGTAGTTTCAGTTTTTCCATATTTACTCAAAAACTATTGACATTATAAAAAAATGTTATATACGGAACCTAAACAATGTACAGTTCTGTAATTAAAAAGCAAAAAGAAAATTCCAAAATACAACACACAGGAAAAAAAAGCTAAAAATGTACAAAAAACGAGTTTTTTTTTATTTGTTTTTTGTGGTGGCAATTCTGAAGTTATATATTTTGTTCAAGCTTTATAATTAGGATATAAAATTAATAAACATTCTTGATTTTTTTCATTTCTGTAATTATTTTGCTAAGACCATAAAGTGTAAGAAACAAAAACGGCCGATTTAGCTTTATAACACGCCTTAAATGTTGATATATCTTTGCAACTTAGATTATGGATTATAGAAATTATATAGATCCCTTTTTTATCGAAATATACCGACTACAAAGGGCATCAGGGGATTAGTTGCATCTAACATTTGGACGTGAATACCATACACGTAGAGATTATCAATTATTGTAAATTATAAACCAAATCGTGTAAAATGAATTGTGTGTAAATAAATTATTGCAGTTCAATTAAAATAGAGCCCCAGTAAAATCGTAACAATGGATAATTAATATCAATGGTTGTTTTGAGTCATTGTCAGAGCGCAAATTAATTTCTAATGCGTATTTTTAAAAGCCGTCCGATTGATACGTAACTCACTTATAAATCTAATCTAAATCTAAGCTGCAAAGATATGTATCATTTGAGATTCATATTAAATGCATTCCCACAAGCAGACATGCATAATTTCGCGCTTACACATGCCGCATGTGGACCTACAATATAAAAAAAACCCAATCTCAAATGAACATAAGCCCTGCAACTCTTGCTGACCTTTCCTGAAGCAGGGGTGACATTGGCAAAGTGAACCATTTTTTACAGTATGGGTGGTCAGCCGCATACCAACCTATCAGTCAAGGAATACAAGCAATTAATACATTAAAATATATAAAACAAAAATATTCTAAACAATTAAACAGTAAATAAATTACACAGAGTCTGTACTCGACTTTCTTGCAAAAGTTAACGCACTGTATGACGTATGTACCTAAAGCTAGAACTATCTACCAGCTTATGCAGTTTCAATAAAAAGAAAATATATTCAATAATAAATCAATTTTATTCCACCGCGGTGTGTACCTGCATACTCGTACAATATGGAAATAGCCATATAAATATGTACTTAAATTAATATAAATATTTGGATGATTTATTTTGTGAGCGCCGTTTTGTGTGATACACACCTCAAGAACCCTCTGCGAGATTGGTCTTCTCTAGAAAAAGCGCCAATTAAACAAGAAAGATCCTTGACTTATAGGTTGGTATAAAGCTGGCCACCCATAGTGTAAAAAATAATTAACTTTATCAATGTCACCCCTTTTCAAGGTGTTTTATGTTCATTTGAGATTTGGTTTTAATTTGTAAGTACACATTCAGCATTTGTAAGCGCGAACTTATACGTGTCTGTTTGTGGGCAAGTATTTGATATGAGTTTTGAATGTTAATATATGGTCATTGAACCCTTTTCTATGCAAACTAGGACTTTCTATGGTGGGCATTAATGGTGGGTAAACTTTTTAGTTATATTTTGAAATAGTAACAACTGATTATTATTGGCATTTATAAAATTTTAAGAATCGCAGACTTTTATCTAATTTTAACCCTTTCACTACCAAGTAAATTGCGTATGGAAATTTTTCACTTTGTATGGTGGCTATACTTCTGATACACTTTTTGGAAAAAAAAATGATGGTAATATATAAGTTATTATTATTGTCTTACATTTGCAAAAGATCATTTTTTTTATTAACCCTATAACTGCCGAGAACTTTTCATTTTTTTTTCTTTTGTATAGCAACTCCCTAAACCGAGATTATAATGAAGCAATGATTATTATCCATAGATAATAATCATTGCCACTATTTTATAAACGGATCACAGAAAATTTAAGAAAAATCGTTGTAGCTGCCCAACAGATAAAAGATGGGCTTTCAACGCGAGTAACTTTGAGTGAAGTCCGTTGCAGGCTTCGTGCTTGCATTCGTAACGCGGGAAGGCAATTTGAGCAAAATTTGTGATTTTTCCATGTAAGTACACTTTGTATTTTTCTTATTTTATTATTTGAACTTATTATTAACTTGTTTTAGCTTATTTAACGGTAATTATAAGAGTTTACTTATTTTCTCCAGACCAATAATTTTTTAATTAAAATTCACATTTCCCCTTTTGCGTGTTTAAAAAAGGTTTTTTTTGGAAGGTTGTTTGTAAAAGTTCCACCACTTGCACTATTTTTGAAAGCTTATGAGTTGAGAAAGTTATTTCTGCAGTTTGTACGCCAAGTGTGTTATCATTTTTTTGAGTTCTCCTCTTTGGATTGAAAAAAATATAAAAAAAAACAAAAAAAAAATTTGGGGTTGAAAACCTTTTATTTTGGCGGTTTTGGATTTTTTCTCATGAATTTTAGTTTTTAGTAGTTTTTTATTTATCAGCTATAAGAAAAACACTTATTTTTTTGCAAAAAATTAAGAATTTTTTTCACAATCGACTGTTTTAGGTCGAAAAATGGTAAATTTTCAAAAAAACCTAAAAATTGAAATAACTCGGAAATGAGTGATTTTCGACCCCTAGTTAAATGGGTCAAAATGTTGCAAATAGACCCCCCTAGTATAACGTCTTGCAAGGAATAGGTCGAATTACCAGTCACCCTGTATAAATGTATATAGATTATTTTTTTGTAGCCAAATGCTAATTACAATTTAATATAGTGAAATACAAAATCATATAAAACGCAACGCATATAATAATATGATCATAAAATAATAATAAACAAAAGTAAACAAAATAATAAATAATTATGTTAAGGCCGGCTTGCACATATACATATTTTTAAGTTAACTTTAAATTCATTAATACACTTACAATCTTTTATTTCTACTGGTAAATTATTATAATAATCAAGTCCACACTTTTATTTTGGTTTCCTTAAATTATTCTTTTTCCTGGTATTATATTAATGAATACCTCTGTTTTTTATTTAAAAATTCTTCAAATACTGAGGCAGCATATTTTCTTAGTTGGGAAATTTTAACTAAAAATTTATGGAAGTTAATTTATTACACATCAAGAGATTGTTGATCTTAAATTGTAATGCTGTGAAAATTTAGGAGAATAATAAGCAAAAAGGAATTTCATGAAGATTACAAATGTCTTTCCTCATCTTCCCTACTTCCAGAAAATTCGTGAAGTTTTATGTTGAAAATGGGACAGTCATAAAATTAAATTCTGTTATTTTAAAAATGAAGGGCTCGTTGACTGATAGGTTGGTACGAGGCTGACCACCCGTGCTGTAAAAATCGGTTCACTTTTGCCAATGCCACCCCGGTTCAGGGAACGGCGGCAGGAGTTGCAAGGTTTATGTCCATGTGAGGTTTTCTTTATTTGTATGCACACATGCAGAATGTGTAGGCGCGAACCTACATGTGCTGTCTGTAGGCATGCATTTCATATGAGCCTTAAATGCTTACATATCCTTGCAGCTTAGATTATAGATAGATTATAGAAGGAAGGGACGGCCGAGAAAAATATGGAGTGATCAGATTGAGGAGATGGTGAAAGAATGGGAATACAAAGTGAGCGTAAAAGAAGATAATGCATGAAACATGTCATGGATATGAATTAGGATAGGAAAAATTGAAGGCAACTCTGCAGAGGCTCTGGCCACCCCTAGCGGAATGGCGACAGAGTTACAGTTACTGTTACAGAAACAGAATATAAATCTTTAACCATGTGTTGCTTTTTGTATTTTTTTTTCTTTTAAATGTGAACTGTTACTGGTATTGTAAAAGGGAAATGACGTCAGCGTTTCGAATTTGCGTTATTGAGAATTATTTGCGATACTATTTGTATTCCTTAACTTATAGGTAGGTATGAGACTGACTACCCATACTGTAAAAAATGGTTCACTCTGCCAATGTCACCCGTGTGTCAGGGAAGGTCGGCAAAAGTTGTAGGGCTTATGTTCATTTGAGGTGTGGATTTTATTTGTAAGTACACATTCAGCATTTGTAAGCGCGAACTACACGTGTTTGTTTGTGGGCTTGCATTTGATATGAGCTGTAAATGTTAATATATCTTTGTAACTTAGATTATAGATTTAAAAAAAGGCATCTTCAAAAGGAATGACAGAATAAAATCGACATAAAATTATATATAACATTTTTCTCGTCCAAAAAACGTCACAGATCTATGTGGCTGGGGTCTTTAGCAACCAGTAACAAAATATGGGCAAAAAAGTTGACGACCATGATTTAAAAAGTACTCAGAATAGCACATAAAATGATGATTTAATGTGCTACAATGAGGATCGAAAGTCTGAAGCAATCGAGGAAGAGGAACATGCCTAATATGTATTGTCTGATTGCGCGGATTCTTAAAATTCATTTTGTTTTATTTATAGAGTACTGAAAATATATTTTTGTTTAATTTACCAACGAAAAGGGGTATAGATACAAAAAAACACAGAAAACAAAGTAAAATGCCTTAACCTTTTCTGCTTTCTACCTGTCGAGAATTATTACCTTTAAGGAAACTTACGCTCGAGGAATTTTTCGTTGAAAAACGTTGTAGGGAACGGATTCCGTCGGAGAATTATTGTTATAAACAAGAAGTGATTACAACAGAGAAGAAGGTTTTTTATTTAAAAAACTAACCGAGCATTCTGAATCTTATAAAATGAATTAAAATTGAAAAATACCGTAGAAGAGTTATTTTTTAAACATGGGATAAACTTGTATTCTTTCTGTGATCCGGATCTTTGTGCTTCTGGTTTTTCCAGTTATCCGTTTTTTTTTTTAAACAATTTTCGAAGCCTCTTTTATGCTTATTCATGGATTATAGAGGTATTACCTTTCCTATCATTCATATTTATGTAAGAACATTAGACCATTATTTACTGTCGATTAATGAGATTCCTAACTGTGAAAACAATATATTTGCGACACTAGTTAAGGATATTTTATCACACGCACAGCCATCCAAAAACGAATGAGCTTGTAAGCGTCTTTATGTTATGCTTTGTTATGCTATTTTTTCAATAACATTTAAAATATGTGTGAAGTCAGTGCAATGATGACTGCAGTCACGTCGACGTGGCGTCAGCCGAAAGACAACCGAGTTTTGCCGAAGCGGCACGAAGCGGCACGAAGTCGGTCGACCGACGACTTGTCTGGAATTACCGCGCACGAAGGTGTAGGTCGGACACAGCGCTGCGACGTGGCAATTACTGCCTGGATTTCCCAGTTGGGGACCCCCGTGGACTTAGCCGCGAGGTTTCCACGTGGGGACGTATACATGGAGATTCCGACGTCCAGGGCACCCACCTTATGGACCGGAGACTGGTGCAGAGGAGCCTCCACCCTGGGGCTCCACGTGTTGAGGCATCCGCCTCATGAACTTCCGTGAACATCACTTCCCAAGCTTAGGGTAAGCTCGCCTCATACTCCAGCCTACAGGTCAGTGCTTCGTGAAAGTGAACCGCCAGAACTGTGATTGTCTTCGTCTGTATCTAATATAGTTCTGGCCATTTCCTTCCCCACCCTTTTACTTAATATGGATTTGACTTTAACTGATTAAATCTCTTTTGTTAACAATAGCTCTTGTTTTATCAATATACAACCCTTCCCAAAGTATAAAGTAAGCAACACACAGAAAGAACCCCACGCCCCGAGATTGATGCCGATGATAGCTAGCCGGAGTGAGTATCTTGTTGGTACATCAGAAGGTACCTTTCCATATTAACGTAACAGCCTTCCATTTATATGGAATAATGTAAACTATTGATTCGAGACAATAGGTAAATAAGTTTGAATTTTTTTATATTTATAGGATTTTCCCAAAGAAAACTAACCCACAAATGAACATAAACTCCGCATTAATTATTAAAAAATGATAACAAACTTTGTTTAGTTCTACTTTATTTATTTTTATTTAGTTACAAACCAAAATAACGAGTTGTGACCGGTTTCGGCCTCTTGGCCATCCTCAGAGAAACTGAAATCTTAAAATAATGGGAGACTATATAAAGCAAAATGAATATTATACACACAGTAGAATTAGGAGAAATATGAAAAATTATAAAGAATAGCTTTGTGAATTTATCAAGTTGTATACTAAGAACAATATGGACAAAAACAAATAGTTAAGTGAAGAGTAGGAAATTTACTAAGAATAAATTTAAGTAAATTTAACCCATAACAAGGAACAATACAAAATTATGAACAATTATAAAGTAACTTTATTTACCAATACTAGAAAAATGACAAGTGTAAGATAATGTTCTGAGAAATGAACCATTAAGAGGATTAAACAACCAAGAAGGAATGTATGTTTTATGTAAATTTCCAAAGAGAGCTAAAGTGAGTGTACCAAATCAAATACAAAGAGAGAAAAAAAACAACAAAAATTCAATAAATCAATCCAAGTGTATCTGTCAGAAACAAATTAAATACAAATAATCAGAATAATCCATTAGTTTATTTACTCAAATTGACGACAGGTAAAGTGTTGATCAATGGAGTGAATGGAGGGATTTGGTTATTTATAATGTTAACACCCAATTTTTTTTGCTTTTAGAATTTCGATAGCTTCTAATCTATTTAGGGTATAGCCATTATTTGACAAATGCAGAAAAGCGGTGTCTTCACTGACAAAAGTGTGGTCATGTTCTAAACAATGGTTTGCCATTTCTGAGAAGATGGTTCTGTTTTTGAACGACAGTTTGTATTCTCCAATTCTTTTCAGGAATGTCCTACCAGTCTTCCCAATATAAGATGCATCACAGTCTTTGCAGTTAATTTTGTAGACACAACTCTTCTGCCAAATGTCAGTTTTGTCTTTACCATTTGAGAGTAGCTGTCCAATTTTGTTATGGGTGTAGTAAGCTGGTTTAATGTTGGCTGGCAAGATGCTTTTGATGAGTGTGGAAATTTCATCCAAATGAAGAAACCTTCTCCACTTGATTTCATCAGACGGTGCTTGCGAGAAGACATGAGTAGTGATAGCATGTTTCCTCTGTTTGCTAGCCAAGAGTCTGTCTATCAACCCTACTTCGTAGCCATTATTTGTTGCGATTTGCTTAATGATAAGAATTTCGTTATTAAAATTAAAATCTGTCATAGGAATGGAAATGGCTCGATGGATCATGGAACGGAAAGCTGCAAGTTTGTGGTTTATTGGGTGTTGGGAAAGAGCGTGAATCGTAGTGTCAGTATGGGTAGGTTTCCTGTATATTCTAAAATCCA